>JACJUM010004390.1:8287308-8328422 GCA_020976665.1 Heortia vitessoides
GACTAGACGGGACGAACCTGAAGTCCACGCGAACGAAGTCGCGGGCACAGCTAGTAGCTTCATATACCATGCTCTGCCACTACAACCTTCGATTAATATACGGATCCGACACCCGACAAGTGGGAACGAGCTCTAAAACGATAGTATAGTATAGTCTAACGTTTAACGATGTCCCCAGGCGCAGACAGCACGATGGAGTTTATGCGGCAGTTTTACGAGGTGTTCCTGGAGGGCAGCGACGGACGCTGGTCATTCTGTGACGGCGTCACGGTGCCTCGCTGCCGCGACATCGCGCCCACGCAGGAGGACTACTCCATACACGACACTCCGCCCGGGCAAAAGGTCAGTGATCTCCTACTATATGTTTTATTGCTAGGTTTACAGACAAGCATGATTATGTAAGTGAAAGTAAGTAAGTGGTCAACGCAGCTTGCAGACCAGTGGTTTTAAACATATTAACGGGCCCAATATCGCAGACGGCAGTAATCCTATCATTTGCGCCTTGGTTCGTGGGTTCGATCCCTACTGAGGACAAAAATTTTGTTAATGAATATTTATGTGTTCCGTATCTGGGTGTTATTTATATGTATTCAAATATTATATTCGTTATTCCTCTGTTGTCTGATACCCGTAACACAAGTGCTTGAGTTTGATATTTCGGGAGTCATCAAAGTATGAGATGTGATTACGAATTGATTTACTATTATTATTGTTAAGTGAAGGTAAGTAAGTGGTTAACGCAGCGTAAAGACCAGTGGTTTTTAACATTTTTGACGTCGCGATGGCGCGGATAGTAGTGATCTTATCTTATGCGCCAAGGGTCGTGAGTTTGATCCGACACTGTGGACAAATATTTATATAATGATATTTGTGATTCATCTATTGTCTGATGTTCTTAACACAAGTGCTTAAAGCGACTTACCACTATGTGAAGTCAATGTGTCAATGCGATATTGTGTAGATATTATAATTATCCCGCATTCAATATATGTAATAGAATGCCAATAACGGCGAATGGGAGCTATATGGACAGAGTATCATTATGGATCAACTTTTCCTCATGAAAATTTTTAATTTACCCTTCCACAGAAATGTTTCCTAATTTTATAATTCGTCCCTAGAATGACGCGTACTTCATAATATCAAAAATCATGATCATGTATGATTACGCGGTTAAGATACAATGTGCGATCATTAAATGTGATAATGCATACATATAACATGCTCCTCTTTACTCAAATCGCTTTAGTTATACTAGGAATACTGCATAGGAGACAAATAATGTGCTGTACTTTGCAGGGGTCGCGAGTGTTCGAGTCCCCCAAAGGCAGCATCTGGTGCTCCCCGCCGGCCAGCTCCCTGCCCACACCGACCGCCCTGCTCTCTTTTGAAAAACGTAAGTTGTTACCGCAACTGATCTCGTCTACGATATCGGCTTTAATAGCATATCTAAATTATAGTTTTCAATCAGGTCGTACCCGCCTGGCAGCACATTTCGATGCACCTTAGACTCATTCCCACCAAAGCTACTTAAGCGAAGATGCATTCCTTTCCAAATATTAATTCTTATGAAGTGAAGATTGCATGTGTTCTATCATTGTGGAGCTGTCAGAGGATTGTGTGTACCCAGGGTTGAAACGAATTTTACTTATTAAATAGACTAATACAAGTGTCCTGAAAAATGTGATGTCTATAACAATAATGTTTTAGATCGTGTATATTTTTGTGTGTTTATTTAGGTTAAGAGATGTTCCATGCATTCGCAAAATGTTATAAAGTATTTTTGAGTTAGGTGTTTGTACTGCGCAAAGCTTGCTGTTTACATAATATGTGACTGATCAACAGTTTCTCTACCTAAGACCGCCCCGATTAGTGTTATTAATTTTGACTACATTATACATATATTTTGTCAGTAGTACTTAACTTTATGTTCTAGTCTTTCCCTATCATCTGTTTCAATCTAGTTTTTGAGGTTGATTAGAATTTATGAGTTGTATATAGCATAAAGTTTAATCAATCTTTATTTTTATCTTTTGACATTTTTATTTATTATTCTTAGGTTTAAACATGTAAAGAAGGACTGAAACATAAACTTCTATACACCGTTCCAGAAGCGAGACATTTAATTGTATATTGCTGTATGATATATTATGTTATGTATCAACATAATAGTTACATAATTTGTTTTTTTTTATAATTTTTGGAAAGATAAAATAATGTACATATCATCTTTTATCGATTGAGGCTCAAAGTTACGTTAGGAATAGTATAAGTTTACAAAATTAGCTATCGTAGTTTGCATTTATAACATTTTTCGAATGCCAACAATAAGTACAATAAATCAAATGTTGATTTTTTGTCGAAAAATTTTATTCTTTGATATGTGATCTCGATCTAAACGTGCATGCAATTTGGCTTATCTGTTTATTTAAATAAAATTATAATTAGTGGTTGTAATTGTAAAGAAGTATTATTTTTCTGTTCTAGAAATGTCCCTTTCGAATTTATGTACTTTTTAGATAACATTTACATTGTATAAATGTTTCAAGATCTATGTTTCACAGAAAACTTCGTGATCATAAGCACGGACACTTTGCGAACTGGCCTTAAATACATAATTAACAGAATATTGAGTCAATTATAGGACGTTCAAATGTTTTATACAAGATTTATGTAGAAGTAGGCTGAATTGCTTTAATTATAAAGGCCTGTGCCTAAAGTGCAATGACGATTTTATATTTTTGCTTAAAAAAATCGTAGTTCCACATTGATAGGATAATCCTTAAAATATTTGTAAAGGTTAAGTAATATAATTTACATACTTACTAACATATCTATCGCATATTTAGAAAAATGTTTTTGTAACAAAATTTTCTGCATGTTGAAATAATGAGGGTTCTGAGGCCCCAACGCTGGTGAAATGGAAGCATAAGTGAAAAGACATATTTTATTACATTTTAAAAATCTATCGTAAGATATAACCTTAAACGCTAATAAAATGTCAACAAGCAGATACTGGTCAATATGTTAGCGAATCATCGGGGTATTTAAGAAAAACTGTATTTTTATACATAAACAGTTAATCACACATTATTTCATAATTATCTCAATACCGTCACTTAAATTGTCTACGACTACTACTAAAATATGACAGAATCAAGTGTCATTTATGACGTTTAACTTGTATGTACTGTTATTACACTATTGTTTGAATAAAAGGCTTGTAGATATTTTATTAGTAATTTCTAGACATGAAATATGGTATGTCTGAAATTTGTTAAAAAAGACTACCATTTATGCCAATACCATAGTTCTAGTTATTTTTGTGAATAATTTTTATACTAGGTACTGTAATATATAATGAACACATTGCCAAATTTTATATATTATTTGTACGAGGCAATTATCTCAAACAAATCACTTTATTTAGATAATTATAAATGGAAAACAATTAGCATTGTAAGTTCATATTAATTATAGATTTTATTAAAATCATGCATCATGTTACTGTGATACTTAAGTACCAATGAATGCCAGTTATATCTTCTTAAATAAATTTTCGTTTGTTAAATATTGGAATTAAGAATTCTAAAATACATCTCATGATTCTGAAAAAATCTCATTTTATTTATGTATATAGTGTACATAATTATTCTCATATAATTACTATTAAGGAATTGGTACAAAATATAACATACAAATCATGTTTTGTCGGTATATGCAATATAAAGTAATCAGAAGTATTAATGTGGAACGTCGATATTTTTATAGTAATTAAATTTGCAATTATTTTGTGTAGGCAGGACCTCTTTTATTTGTGAAAGTGTATTGTTTAAATGCAATTTTATTATATGGATTTCATATTATATTTAATTTATTACACTGCCAGTCCGCATTTGAAATCGATCCAATATAAACGGCCGATACATGATTGTAATACACTGGTGTTTGTAAAATTGAAGCCTGTGGCTGAAAGATCGCATGATACTATAATAAAGATTATATTCTTCTAAATTCATATGCTAATGTCATAAGTATGATTAGTAATTGATTGAAGATACTCGTAGTAGGCGTTACCTATTACGAACTATTTTCGTATAAACAGCGTAACTCAAGTTTTCACGATCTTTCAGCAACTAGGCAGTCTTAAATGTTAATTTTTTTTTTTATTATGTGACCAGTACTAAATATCTAAACGTAAGTTCTTAAATGTAATTGCATTCAAAATTTGAACGAATCTGTCCATGTTTCGAAATATTTGAAAATTACTTAAAATTTAATTACTAAATTTTTAAGACTGTAGCAAATACATTTAAGTACTTTGTGAAAATTACTGTTTTTACTTTTTGTGACCAATAATAAAGTTTAAAATTTTTTAAATTAAGATAGATTTAAGTATTCCAAGTACAGTACGAGAAGATGTAAGATTGTAGTATTATTTTTTTCTACATCTTCATAATTCTGTGATCATTAATTTCTTGTTGTAGTTCCAACTATAGAATCAATGTATGTGCGAAAGTAGAATCTTGTCAGTATTGCATGAAAATGAATGTAGTGTTGGAAAATAAATGTTATTTTTTGATTGTGTTGTTTTCAATTACTAAATTTCTCACCAGTTTTGCCAGATCGTAAAAAAAAATCTTTCAGCTTGCTAAATAAAAGATAACCAACAAAAATAGATTGTTTTTTTTAAGACTTAAAAAGCTTCCCCCTTTCGCTTGTAACAGGCCTCTGCTTTACTCACATTAAAGGCAAGTCCTTATAAATGCTAAATTATCAAAGAAAGGCGAGTGCTACACTTGTTTACGCTTAAAACTTGAAATTACTTGTTGAAAATATCGGAAGTAATTAAATGCATTGTGTGCGTTTGGGCTGCACTGTTCCGTTCGTTTCATTTTGGTACCTTAATCGCCTCTTACGACACCTGGTGTAGTGGGAGGTACTATTCTATTCTGCCGGTACCTAACGGCGCCATACCTGCCTAATACCGGTTGAGATGTATCAAAATAATTTCTGGTATCGTGGGTATCGTATGTGATAACTGGATAACATAAGTAAAAATAAAATATAATTTTGATTGTGGTATTAATTAGCAAAAGCCATTAAGTCGAGCACAGATTAATCATTATTAAATCGAATTAGATATAACATCGTGCAGCCCCTGCTATTCGTACGATAATTGACAGCACTAGTACTGCGGGACTCAGTCTCTTGAAAATCTTAAACTGTCTCCAATGACTGCTACCCGGACCGAGGTTCGGCTTAGAGGCGACCTCAAGTGATCGCTATTGGGCAAAACCTCTAACATGATATATCACAATTTGACCGGGTCCCCTGTCCCCGGCAGCTCCGTTATACCTAGATACGGTAAGGGCTATGGTAACGACACAGCAGGGGGTGATTACAATCTCCGTCAGTCAGCACGGCTTCCACCTTAACCGAAGACAGACCCTGGTAACTCACAACATTAGGACAATGAGAACTGACAAGAAGATTATTGAGCTGTGGAAAGAGTCGAGTAGGATGCGCTAGGATATTCTGGGGTTGTCCGAAGTCCGAAGAGAGGGTGAGGACACGATAACCCTAAATTCAGGCAACCTATTCTACTACCGGGAGGGTGACCAATGGTCTCAATGTGGTGTCGGTTTTCTCGTCCACAAGTCTCTTACTAGCAACATTATTACCATCGAAAGTGAGTCGAGTAGAGTCGTATACTTAATATCCAGATGATGATGTGGAGACTACGTATGAGGACATAAGTCGGGCCATACATACCTATAGATCACTTCACATCATACACATACACTGTTATTATGGGGGACCTCCGTAAGTTTGGGCAAAAAAGACGGTAATAAGCTGACAGTGGAACAGAGTGGATACGGCAACGGAACCCAAGCGGACAGAGGCTTGCTGACTTTCTGGAGAAAGAGGGATTCTTCATGATGAACTTTTTATTCCAGAAACCGCATCACAGGAAATGGACCTGGATGAGCCCAGATTGTTCCACGAGAAATGAGGTAGACTTCACCTTGACGAACAAAAAACGAATATTGAATGATATTCCTATGATCAGGGTTAAAACCGTTAGCGATAACGATAACAAGATTGTAAGAAGCACATTGAATATTCATGTAAAACATGAAAGATCCCGCCTGATGAAGTCTACGATCCTAACTACTCACGTCCATAACCAGGATCCCGAGATTTTCGACCTCGAGCTCTCAAACCGCTTTGATTGCTTAAAAACCTTACGCCGGTTGACGATATCAATACAGGCTCGTAGAAACTACGGACGGTGGGTTCAAGTTTATTGGACCCCGCCGTTCAAATAGAATTCAAAAACTCTCCGACCACACCCTTGACGTCATGGCTGAACGACGCTCGATGAGACTGCAATCGTCCAGTGACGCAGTCACATATAGGCTGCACAATACGCATATTTCCAAAGCCATACGACACGAGATCCGTCTCTTTAATACTAAAAATATTAAAGAGAGCATTGTGTGAAACAAAGGCTCCAAAGTGTTAGCAAGAAATATGTCTCTTGGACAAAGTCTTATGACTAAGCCGATGAGAGATGGCAATTTAGCATCGACCAAGGACGAGGTACTCGTGGAGATCAAGAGGTTCTATGGAGAGTTATACGCTTCAGTCTAATACGTTTTAAGCCTACTAGCAGCTCGGCAAAAGACCCAAGACAAGACGCCAGTCCTGTAGCACACCTGTACAGAAAAGTGTATGAGAATACATACACATACCAGGTGTAATTTTGTGTAATTTAAGTAACATCTTTGCACGGGTATTTACCAAAAATCTCAAAAAATACAAAACTATGTGCATTGGAAGACTAAAGACAATAAGATTATATAGTAGACATTTGATTGTTTCCAATTTGATGTTGTGAAAATTTCCTGTTTAATATATATAGATTTAGTTTTAATTTAGACATATATGTGTTCAAAACTAGACCAGGTTGCCTAGTCCTTGTGTTATTTAGAAATATATACCAAGATTAGTAATGTTTTGAATGGTTCACTTTTCGCTAATGTAAAATTTTCATAGGCTGTCCTAGCATAGTTTAAAATGTCTGAAAATAATTACTATAATTAGTTGATATAATTATATATTTGAAGTAAGGTGTTCTTATTCATAGCGAAATCTTTAAGAATACATCAGTTACAACAGGTCTTATTAAAATGTTCAATTTAAACTACAATAATTTATTTATTGCAAATAACAACATCTACTTATGTATAGGAAGTAAACAGACAGTAATTAGACTGTTGCTATAATCACTTTGTACGCTCAGATAGTGGACCATGGCGTCTCTCCCAGATCATGCGGTGTTTTTGCTTCATGTATGCTTTTCGTGCATCAGCATATGCACCGAGATCACCATCTAAAATTTATTTTGTTTATTATAAGTTACTAATAATCACATATATTTTAAAAATGGAAAACATTTTTCTTGAAATTCAACATAACAATTATTTCTTTGAATTGTTTGATTATTTTAGAATTTTTGTAAACTTACATTTAATGAACCAAGCTTCTTCAGCATTTTTGTAAGATTCCCACAAAGGTTTGCATATGGTTAAATGGTCTGGCCTTTCATACAACATGCAATCCTCATAACGTTGACGGAGAATACTCAAAATTTCAGAATCAACAGCCCTATAAGTAAAGAAAAATAGTGTAACAATCCGAATTAATATTAAGTGTGACAAAAATGAACAAATAATAATAATGAAACCTAACCTATCACGTTTGTACTGAGAATTTGCTTCAAAGTCACAGACGACATCGTCAGAGTAGCATTGGTCGATAGTCGGCACCCGACGGAACTTCTTGTGATACCAAGGGTACTTCTGCTGGTTAGGTTCAACGACTTTCTCTGCAGCAAAACAAAACCATTTATACTTGCTTACATAACATTATGGATAAAATCTTTTCATATCCGTACCTCTGAACCAGGTTACAGGAGAATCAATTGTATTGTATACGGCACTTGCAAATGCCCTAAAAAGATTGTCATCTGGTTCCCCTTCTTTGACCATTTTCAAAATTAAATGAACAAGAAATTCAATTGACTAATATCTCACAAAAAATGGTTGAATAGTTTGACGTTTGAATTGTATGGCAACGAGTGCTGTCAAAGTGACATAATAGTATTTTTTAATAAATGTTTTTTCTAAATTAAGGACCAAGTTTTTTTAATTTTATACTTAGCCTTAAAAATAGTAAGAAAAAAATTAAATAATAAGTTTTAGAAAACATAGATAGAAATATGATAATATTGGTCAATCTTTGTAATAGCTAGCTTTGTATAATTTTGTTCATATATTTATACTACAATACTAATTACAAGGTCTTTTGCAACTTTATCTCTTGCAACTCTTCAGCTGACGATGCTAACATTACTTGATCATCAGCGTAAAGAAGACATGAGCAATAATTCATGCTTAATCCACATTTATTGGATTCTTTGGCAGAAGGTTGTCTATAATAAGTTGAATAACAAAGGCAATGCTACACATCTCTCATCTCTATGGATATCGAACCACGAACCACAGTGGTGAAACCGTTTAATCTAACGCAAGCAGCGCAATCCTTGTAAAGAGATTGGAATGCTTGAATCAAACGGTCATTCACCCCATTTCATATTCTTTTTGCACCATCACTTGAGGGCGCTTCTGAGGTCGATCTCATCTCAGGTAGGCAACGTAGGTTCACTTAAGTTGTGGTGTACACAACTCCGAAAAAACTGAGTGCTAACTACATGTCGTGGTTTCAACGTTTGTGGGTTTTACTAATGGGTGAAATGATTTCATCAACAACATCATCATATCAGCCATGGGCCTTCCCAAGAAAGGGGGAATTTGGTCAGAATTTCAGCGATGGGAAAGCGTGGTGGGAATCGCAGAGCGCAAAAGACTAAGACTAAGTGAACCCGCTTGTGAGAGTGTACTGCTCTACGAAAATAATATGTTTAAAGTGTTTGTGATAGTGAAGTGCCAATGAGAGGACGACTGCGGGAGGCATTTATTCAAGTTACTCTTTTGGGTGGAACATCAAAGCATGTTAGTGGCCTATACTATCGGTGATGCTGGAATTGACGTCTTAGTACTAGTACTGCAGAAAAAGAAAAATATGTTTAAGGAGTTCTTGCAGTTCTTGCAATTAGCGGAGGAACGGCAATTTAAGCAGACACTTATTAAATTGCCGTTCCTCTACTAACTATGATTGGCATATCGTCGATGATAGTGCAACACCGTGAAAGTAGCAGTTGCAAATAAAGTTTAAAAATTCATTTAGAAAAGGTTGAAAATCGCCCTTATTAACTTAAGCTACATATGCGGTGTTGAAGTATCATTGACGATATGGCCAGAAGGTTTTTTTTTATGAATATGACATTTCTCTCTAGTGTAGTAGTAATAGTAGTCCCTTTGTTTCATTCTGTGTAGCTCTAAGGAGCTGCATAGGATAGCTGATTATGCGCAAAGTAATATACTGTCCATTTATTATAAGCCGTCCTAAGCGGATCAGCGAAAATAGATGGAACCTCTGGTAATTGTGATTACCTTCTGTTGTGTTAACAGCCAATACATTCTTTCTTATTAACTTGTCCTTTTACTCACGCGCACAACATCTTGTTTTGATTACGTCAGTATTGTATCTTGCACCGCCCTCTAGTTTATTAGCAATTAATTTTTATTATTTGGATTTAATGGTTTTGCAACCGTTGAAGCCGGTTGAGACTACTTTAAATATGGCGTATGCGCACATCAGGTGGCATATGAACTTATATAAATACAAGCGGATCCGACAGACGTTGTCCTGACAAATAACTTAGATGCCGACTTCAGTGACATCTACCGGACTGATTTGTGAATTTAAATCATTCAGGCCCCCACTTGAATGTACTCATAAATATATCTTAAATATCGAGTGAACCAGCAGGTCAGCCTAATGTAATGTTGTAGCATTAACTCTACGAGCCCGATGTACGCGCATTATCATCGACTAAAAGGAATAGGTAATCCATGGTTTGATCTAAATGGTCTGATAATTCTATCAATAGCAATTGTTTTGTACATAGCCTTAGTCATTGTGCTTCTATACGGGATTAGGTAGTTCCTAACATAATTTTGGCCCAAAAGCGGTAGTTATTTAATTTTGTTTATTAGATTCACCATGTCTTCTCCTTGAAACTGACATGCCTGATATCTTGAGTTCTGATTCGTAAACATTAACGTAGGTAGTGGCAATTGTACCAAATGTTTTGTTCCTCATCTTCATTTTTCCGGAATTTAGTCAGCTGCAATATTAGTCGCTGTCGTTGTCGTGTATTGAGAGGTGCCCAGGCCTTTTTACTTGTAATCCAGCCTTTTGTAAACAACTCTGAAAAAACTGAGTGCTAATTACATGTCGTGGTTTTTACGTTTGTAGGTTTTACTAATGGGTGAAATGATTTCATCAACAACATCATCATATCAGCCATGGGCCTCCCTAAGAAAGGGAGAATTTGGCCATAATTTCCACGATGGGCAAGCGTGGTGGGAATCGCAGAGCGCAGCTCTCGATGCTGGTGCATATCTTTGCCCTGTGCATTTGAGCTACACTGTTTCGGATGAATATACCGCCATCTCTCGGCCCTGATGCCTTGGATGATGAAGAGCATTATGATGGCGAAGAAGATATCCGTGATTTATAAAGAAGACTTGAAATTCTTAATGTTTTGTTAGTTTGTATATTGTCATTTTATTATTCTATGCCCATACTATGTTATATCATATCATTGTCAATGTCTTGACACTTAAAATATTTTTGTAGGCGCACGAACATTGCATGGCAATAAAAGTTATAAGTCCTGTATAAATTATTTATAATTCTACGTTAGAACCATAACTTTTAAACCGTTTGTTATTTTATTAATAATGACAGAAGGCAGTGGGCAGGGTATTTGGTACGCATAAATGATGGCCAATGGAGTGGTAAGGTTCTGGAATGGAGACCTCGTACGGGCAAGCGCAGCGTAGGGCGTCCAACCGCAAGATGGACAGACGATCTGACTAAAACCGCAGGATCGCGCTTGACACAGGCCGCATACAACTGGTCCTACTGGAGATTATTCGGGGAGGCCTTTGTCCAGCAGTGGACGTCTTATGGCTGATATGATGATGATTATGAGAAGTTTACTGATTAAACGGGAAATGCTACATTAGTACGCAATTAATTGTTATTATTTTTATCAAGATTATTGATTTTTTCTTTTTAGCTTATGTCTGTTATGCATGTTAAACACTGTATTTTATGTTGATAATCCATGCTTGCTATTAGGTACCAGCACAGTAGAATAGTACCTCTGCACTAAATGTCATAAGAGGCGACTAAAGGTACCCGAACCGATAGATAGCGGTATATCCATCCAAAACAGTGCACCTCAAAAGCACAGGGTGGGGATGGGCAGCAACATCCTCGTCGCTAAGGCTGCGCTCTGACTGGCCAACACGTTTGCCTAGCGCAGAAATTATGAGCAAATAACCTCCTCTCTTGGAGAATCCTGTGTCCAGCTGTGGACCTCCAATGGCTAGTATACACACACACACAAATATAAATACGGATTTTAATTTTTTTTATGATTGCTTACATCTGTTTGTTCTTATTCTTCTCCCAAACGATAAGGCCAAGTTTGACGGCACTTTCACGTGCTGATAAGTACCTAATGTTTGTTTAAAAAATCTGGACCATGATTGATGAGAAAAGGGGAATACGAATAATAGAAAAATTTGGTACTGTTGTTGCATAACTTATTGTGTTTCAATGTAAGGAGATGCTCTTTCAGTGAAACCCAAATGGGTAATAGAGCTCGCGACCCTTGCGGCTTAATCGACGCTTTAACTACAGTGCTATACAGGTCGTCGTGTCGTTAAGGGTACATTAAATATGGAAGCCGGATGTGTTTGTAAAATATAAGTAGATAAGGCTTTCTATTATATATAGTAATACAATATATTATGTATATTTCTATTATAAGTAATTTGGGAATAAAAGAAAATAAGTAGGTATAACCTTGGCTTACAAATATGTAAACATTTTCGATATTTTTTCCTTCGCTGTTATTTATGCTTTATACCGCTTCCACATATTATGAATACGATAAATGTATTATATATTCATAATAATAAAAATAATTTTCGGCGCCGGCATTCCGAGAGGATGTCACTAGTTCTGCAGAGTGGAAGTTATAATGACAGGCGTTTTAGCATCGAGTCATTGAACGGAGGGCGGGCGGCACGCATGCGCACAACTTGCCTTTGAGTTGCCAGTCAATAGGGATACAGTTTTAGTAGTGGGAAGATAATGATGCTCAAAACGATAACAAATATATTTGGCATTGTAAAACGAACATTTCCATATTTACTTCAGTTTTAGTGCGAAATATATTGTAACCCTACTTTATTCCGTCGTGTTTTACAAAAAGTATCAACAAAATTTTTAGTTAATGTGCGAGAATAAAAATAAAAAGCGGGAGTTGCAATGCGACGGTTGACAATTGTTATCGTAATCAAACAGCGGTAGCAAAGAGTCATCGATGTGTAAATAAAGCTCGCCTTGAACTTGCAACCCAGTGTTTGAGTTGATCTGTCAACCGGCCATCCATTGCGCGTCAAGTTGGAGAGTGAGTTGGACGTGCGACGTGCGGCTGTCGCTAGCCATGTGTGGAGGTGGTCGCGCGGCTCTAGTGAATGGTGACTGCTTAGACTAAACGAGGTTTTATTCAATGAACTATTTTGACAGATAACTGGGAAACAGGTAAACATTTTTGTAGACAGTAATGCTGCAATCAATATTTTGTCATCTGATTGTTCCTGTCTATTCAAGAGAAAATATTTAATATTTTCGAACTGTTTATGTTTTCTTGTGTAGTGTTCTGAATGTGAATCAGTGTGAGTTATATTTATTTATTTATTTGTAATATATTTTAAACTTGAATTCGCTCCATCACGCTCTTTATTTTGGTATTCATCGGCCTTTCATATTTTATGTTTCTTTTGTCCTCGTAGGAAGTTCTCACGATATTTTATTTTCGATTGTAGACCATTGAGGTCTACAATATAAGCCATAAATTTAATAAATCCTTATAATCCAATATGTATGAAAAAGTCTAAATTTATTTATATACGGTTTATTTTTTAAAATGTTTCTAATCGCGATATTAGATGATACTGAACGATTTCGATTTCAATACGAGATTATGATAATTATCTTTTAATTAAATTAAAAGTTTGTGTGAATAATTCATTGATTACTAGATTAGGGGAAACGATCACCTGATGACATAAACAAAGACTCTTCAACCAAGTGTTGTATTGCTCTGGTATTCCTGTCTTATGAAGTTTTAAGATTGCAATACCAGAGAATATTCGAAATTAGCATTTGAATAAAACCTCAGTGCTGTGTGCGCGCGACAGTTGTCGAGTCGAGCCCATGCGAGTGAAGAGCCTGCACGATGAGGTGGCGTGCGATTGCCGCCCCCCACCGCGCGAAGGAGCGCGCAAACATCAGCTTCTTCATCTTCATCATGTTCTTCGCTGTATTCGGCGTGATCATTCTAACACAACTCCTGCTTCTCGAGCGGCCAAACACCACCGGCGCCTCGCGCTCTCGATACAATGAGGAACTTCAGGTGAGTTCAATACTAATAAGTTGACAAACTAACATATTGTCTGTGTGATGGAATTCAAAAGCCTATATACTCGCAACGTCTAGCATATCGTCCATCTTGTGAACAAAGAATAATATGTCATATGTACTCAGAAATTTTACTGCCTCTATCACCTTTAAAATCGGAACTGGACTGGGTCCCAAATAATTGTTTACCAAACCGGTAAATGAGGTATCAATGCGACGAACCTTTATCTAATACAGCGGACCTTCTCTCTGCTGCTGCACTAAGCAGTAAATGCTAGAAGCAAACACTACTCCGAATCAAGAAATAATAATATTCGCACATCATCTCATTAAATTGACCTGACTCCACAGAGGAATCACAAATATATTACTTAATTAAAACCTAAACACAAAACAAACACAAATATCATCATACATATGTTTGTCCGGGGTGGGAATCTAACCCACGACTCTTGACGCATAAAAGCACTAGCGAGATCTAGACCAGAAGGATCACTACCACCTGCACAATTCGGTTCGTTAATTAAGAACCCTAAGAAGTACCTATTTAAGAATAATATTACAATCATCATCATTATCATACTAGCGATACAATAAGTAATTCAAAAATAATAGTAAATCACTTACCTAAGGGGAAATTTTGACCATGGTTGCCATCTGTCGGTTTTGGTACATTTATCAACACCTCTTACGATACCTGGTACCGGGCGGAAGGCACTATTCTACTCTGCCGGTACCTCACGGCGAAGAATAATCATACTACAATAGATAATAATAAAAGAATAGAAGCTAACAGAGAAAAAATAATGGCATCCACGACTAACAGACGAACTAACGACTTCTAAACAACCAGAGTTATATTGAGGTCTGAATGGTTTCTGGCCAAGGTTGCTTACAATTGTGTTCTCAGTCACTTTAAGTAAGCCCGAGATTCAAAATGGCTTTGATACTTCCGAACGTATCATTACCGTGTTCGCAGTCGCACACGAAGTCCTTTGCGTTTAGGGCTAGTTCCAAGCCACTCACACTCGAGGACACAAACTGCGTTATTAATTTTTCATTGTGATAATTCGGAGTGCGGTGCAAGCAAGTATGACGGATGATTTTCACATTGTTAAACTGATTAAAACTACAAATTAGTATTATAGATTCATAGAGGCACTTAAACGTTGGGCTAGTAAGGTCCATTAAAGTTCGTGTCATTGAAGTTGTCTGTTCTGTATTCAGATACTACTATCGAATTGAGTATGTAGAGAAATTAAGATGTTACATGAATTAATAGCCACCTAGAAGTAAGCAGAGTACCTACAGCTTTTTTTATCTGTTTTATATGACTCCAATAACACTTTTTTATGTTTTAACTTTTCCTTAATTATTTTAACACCGTTATTGTTAACTGTTTTATCGTAATACATACTTATGTATATTGCTTATTTTCCCAAAGGACACAGTCTATGTCTAGTAAGGAGAATTGTTTTTTCTGTAAAGGCTTACATGGAAATTAAATATATATATATTTTTCTTTTATTTTTTTATGTGACATGACGTCTCAGCGTGCTACAGATAGTGCGGTTAAAATTTTGTCGTGCGTACATATTAAGACAGCCTTGCTTGTGCACCTGTTTATGCGATGTGTAGAGTAGATAATATCTACTCATTTGATTTCCGTCGAAAATATCCGCTACCTACGTGTATTTGTTTGTTTACCATGTTAACATACTATGGCACACACTCCTAAAATAAACAGCGATTCTCAAAATTGCTGATTATGGACTCTATGTGGGTCATGTAGAGTTCACTATCAGTTGGGATATTGTTGATAAATTTGTATGGGTTGAACTGCGGTTATATGCGAATGAGAATGTCCTCAAGATGTTGACATATGCGCGTTTGCGTAGTGTGCGTTATGAATGATTGAACCATATCTGACAGGCGATATCTTTAACAAATAATGGTGTATTTATATTTAGTCGCTTATTCGAATCATCAGTTATGCGGGCTGGAAAATATCGAATATATCCTCATAATTATCGCAAATTAATCAATACATATTAATAAAATAATTGAATTGTATGATTTTAATATTATAATAAATGCTTTTTACTACATGCATATGAATGTATGCATGGTCCATTTAATTAAATATCATTTTTTTAAATGTTTGGCTGTCTGTCTGTTTATTTACGGTAATCTCTGAAAAAAGGCTAAACCAACTTTGATGGGACATTCGTTAGTAGATAGTTGACATAAAATGGAGTAACTTAAGCTATATAACATCATGCGAACTAATAAGAGCGAAGCATAAATTACAAATGCAGATAATTATTCGAAAATATAAGTGTTGAGAGCTTTCAATGCGTACGTCGCGTAAACGGTTAAAGTTACGCAAGAATAATGTAAGAGGTAACTTTTCCTTAAAAAAGTCAAAATAAAAGTCCGCGACAGCATATCTCTTATTGTTAACGCACTATTCCACACAATCTAATTCAATTAAATTTAGACTTAAAGGAGAGAGGATGAGAACGGTGTGTAAGTTTGTCTTTTGAAAAAAAATATGCTGATCAAAGTCACTATTTCACGCAAATAAAGTCGCGGCAGAACTAGTTTTTTTTTTTAATTTAGTCAAAACTATTGGTGATTAAATAATACAACTGCGAAAATATTTTTGTTATATTTTCATGCCGAAACTGCTAAATATATATTTATTACGTGTAGTTTGTTTGAATCCTGAACAAACACAATCTATCTAATATTTACTATTATTTATTCGATAGATATCGTGCGTTCTGTAGTGAGGTGAACGTCGGTGTATTCGGAAGCGGAATAGTTTAATTTCTATATACACTAGATAACTAGTCAGTAAATCTGTACACAGTTAAAAATACATTAATTATAAATGAGTTTGGGAAGCTTTTGGCAGAGGACGTCTAATATACAACCATGCATTACAATCTGGTCCTAGAGCATTCCTCAAGTGGAAATCGCTAACAACTAAGTTAACGTATATACCCAGACCCAACATAAGTAGACTTTCAATTTTAAAAGGTAAATATTTTTAGTAATGTTAAAACATCTATAACTAGAGTTTATGATAAACACGTTTTTTAAGGAGCGACGTCTCAATATAAGGAAGTATATTAGGTAACCTCGTTACACGTCCATTTGCGCAAACTGAATATTCATTTGCTGACGATATTTTCGTACATCATAACCAGCCTGACTACAATAGTCATGTTTATTAAACATTAATGCTCTTCTCAATATGTATGAGTGTTAGTCAATAACGAAGGTCTTATTTTTATGATAAAAATGCTATTCATTTTTTTTTGTTCCCACAACATCTCTTACATTGACCTAACTCCGTGGTAAATCAATCAAAGCATTTGTGTGTGTGGACACCAGACAACAGAAGAATTATGATTACTACTTAAAGACATATATTTCACACCCGGACACAGAGCAAACACAAATATCATCATATAAATATTTGCTTTGGTGGGAATCGAAACTACGACCCTTGGCGCACAAAATAGGATCTCTGCGAAAATAAATGTACATTCGTTATTAGTAGACTATGCGTTAATAACTTACCACTATAACTTTTAATATTACTAGTTGATATTTTTGTGCAGTCATCCTATCTTCATTCATCCTTTCTACATGTCGAAACCATCCTAATATTCCTTTTTCTATTGTTGTCACAATATCATCTTTTACACCACATTGATATCTTTTTACACTATTTTTTTATCAATCTCTCAAACTCACACCATACATACTTTAAAATGCTCTCATTTCAACAGCATTTATTCTACTCGCGTGCTTCTTCTGCCATACCCAACATTCACTACCATATCTCAGTGTTGGAACCAACACACCTCTATGAACAGCCAGTCGTGCCCTTTTTAACACATTTTGGCTGCCCATAAAAGCATGTAAACCTCCATTGACACTATTTCCAACTTTCACTATCCGTTCAATATCTTCTTCATACTTCCTATCTCTCGTAAAAATACTTCCCAGATATACAAACTCTCACTTGTTCAACTCTAATGTCATCGATCACAATTTAACAATTTGACATACTTTCCTTCTTTTCAATCACCATCACTTTTGTCTTACTTACATTTACATTCATACCTTTTTTTTACGAATCTTGTAAAACCGTTACCATCTCTTGCATCTCTTCAGCTGACGATGCTAACATTACTTGATCATCAGCGTAAAGAAGCCATTTGATGAGTAACCCTTGCTATGTTTAACCAACATTTACTGGCTTTCAAATTCGACTGATAGACAAATTCGACAGTTGTCTATAAATAAGTTTAATAACCAAGGCGATGCTACACATCCATGTCTGTCACCTCTATGATGAATGCCTGAATCAGACGGTCATTCATACAGACATAATCTTCCACAAATCCTTTCGCTTTAACATAAGCCTTTTCTAAGTAAATAAAATTACAACAGATCTTTTACCCTTTTGCAATGGCAAGGCACTTTTCAGCTATGCAGCGCAGGGACAAGACTTGATCTATGCACCCCATTCCCTTACTAAAACCAGCTTGTACATCTCAGATCTTTCCTTCTGTGTCATTCACTAATACCTTTGCATATAATTTGCCGACGACGCTGAGGAGGCTTATGTTTCCAGTATTGCTGCGACCATTTCCTTTGTACAGGAGGAGAATTACTGACAATTTCTTCTATTATGTAGTCTGTATTTAACGAAACAAATAATAATTTTATATTTAATTTTGCAATGGCTCTCAAATAATATAGTTACACGACTCCAGCAGATGTTATAAGCAAAGGCCGCTTCTATGTAAAAAATAAGATAAGGTGCCACGCAAAGTGAGTAATACCACTCAATTGAGAACAATACATGATTACTTACAACAACCTAAAACAAACATAAAATAGGGAAGTACTAATAAAACAGACTTATATGTGGACTATATCGCGGACACCAACAGTCATATTTTAATAATATCTGCTGCCTGACATAATCATTTATGACGTCACCGTAGTGGATTATTTACTACTATTAATACTTATTTTTAAATACAAAAAAAACGGTACAACACTAGGCGTTAACATACATTTAACGCAATAAACTTATTTAGCTTAATGATTTAAAAACTTTATGAATTAAATTGGCATGATTCGGCAGCACAGAGATACTTCGAATGAAAAAGAGCGTCCTATAGTGCATTATATAATAAGGCTTGTAAATTGAACATACAATTGACGTTTTATTTTACCACCATAAATAATACAATAATTAAAATAATATTCTGTGCGCGCAATATTGTTGCAAAGAGATAAAATGTTTTATTTTACCACTGCATCAATCTGCAGGATATAATCTAAGCAGATGCTGCATTGACGTGCAAGCGGCGCCCCGCGGTTTTAACCGCGTATTCCCGTTCCCGTGAGAAAACTAAATATAAATTGTAGTCAAAGTTACTCTTTATAATATTAGTTATCTGCCAGCGAGAGTCCCATTAAAATCAGTCCAGCTATTTCAAATATTAGCTGGAACAAACAGAGAAACAAAAAAAATTAACATCGATTTATTTATATATAAGTACTGTAAATACTTTCATATACATTTAGCTGTTAATTTGGAATTACAATCAGGCATCCATTATTATTTATATCCTTATATATAATATAAAATTTACTTGCTACAATGTTTGTCCGGAACTTCTGAACTACTGAACCGATATTGATAATAATCATCTCGGAGTTTTGCTCAATAATTATCGCGCCTGTGGGCAGGCGTAGTGGCAATCGCAGAGGGTAGCTGTAGAGATATAGCATTTGATCTCATCTTTCTCTACCGAGACCCTACAGCAACGTGAATGTCACTGGTGGCCATTGTTTTGCAAGAGATTCCTGTAACTCCTGCTTCATCGCGACTCTGCGGTCAACGACCTTATGTTTTTTTTATTACTAGTTACGCGGCGCATTAATATTGTATAGTCTATGTTTTTTAATAATTTGGCTTGATTATAATAAATACTTTATTGTCCAATATACAGAAATTTTGCTCTTGCTTCCAAAATAGGATTACCTGAAGTATGGCATATATTCTAGGAATTAGCATCTTACGCTAATTCCTAGAATATATGCCACGTCAGCTCAAGGAAAATCAAGTCTCGTAGCTGCTGGAGCAGTGGTGCCTAGATGGAATATGTGTTTTTTAGTAGGGCTAAGGACACTAATCTCTTCAGCTTTCTTAGCAAATTAGATGTCTTTAGTTGAATATTGTAGGTATCGCTTTTCTAATTTGTCTACACTTGCTTTACCACTATGATTGAACTATTGAATTTAAATAATTATAATAATATTCACACAAACTTGTGTTACGGCAGAGGACATCAGACAGCAGAGGAATCGCAAATATTATTCTTTTATACATATTTATAACACCCAGACAAAGAACAAACACAAAAATCACCATATAAGTGCGTGGTAGGGATACTAAGCTTTAAAACCCTATATTCAAGACCTAGTATTCTAAATCAATTCAAGAGCATCAATATGATCTCAATAATAAGTTACCTATTCGATATCAACAAGGTTATCCAATTTCGCTGCAGCATTGAAAGATAGTATTACTGCCTTATGTTTATTTAGCTGAGTAGATTCAATCCACAAGGGTGTATTTTAGTAGCACTATTTTTAGTTGGCCGCTCTAAAAACCATTCAGGGATCATACCACTTTTTTTTTTGAAAAAGTACCTCGTTTTTTTATCTCTTACGAATAAAACCTTTTTGAATAGTAATTTGAGTATTCTGTGTGCTAGGTGCGCGATTAGCAACGCTCCACGCTTTATTTGTTACAAACGTACATAAATAAGGTAATTTCCCCATTGCCGCGCTGGGCAAGCGTGATGGCAATCACAGAGTCTAGCTTCGCGGCGCAAATGCTACTGCCCGTGTGGCTTGCCCGCCCCCTTGCATTTGAACTATACCGCTTTGGATGGATATACCGCCATCTGTCGGTTTTGGTGCCTCGGTCGCCTCTTACGACACCTGGTACAGGGGAGGTACTATTCTGCTCTGCCGATACCACATAGCCATTTCGTCTATTGGTGATATCTGTATTAAGATGCGCTAGTAGGTCGAGCTTATAGCATTTATAAAACGAAACGAAGGATATTATATATTTACAAAATTCACGGATCCATATAAGAAGGAGAAGTATACATATATCCATTTGTATTTTGTAACAAATAAATTCAGGAAGTACTGGACTGATTTCATAAACTATTTCATAAATAAAGAGTTCATTATCAGCAAGTGACATAGCTATATTTTGTTCCCATATTCTTACAGATGAAGCAACCACGCGGGTGAAACCGCGGAGCGCGGCTAGTAATATTATGAAATCAAAAGTCTGTCTGAGTATTTGCTACGCTTTCACGGCTTAGCTGTTTAATTGATTGTGGTGAATTATGGTACCTGAATAGCGTGAGTCTTAGGAATGAACAAAGGTTACTTTCGATCCAGAAAACATTACCATGAGGCGCGATATAAGGAGTCTACGCAGACAAAGCTGCGTGCGGAATGCTAGTGTATTAATAAACGTCTAATGTCTAGAGTTCGTATGGACACGAACTTTAGATGGGGCAACTAAAATATGCATCTTTCTTTCTTTTGTGGAAATTTATCTTTAAAAGACAAATCATAAACAATTGAAATTAAATTGACCAATGTATACTCTATTTAAATTGGACTTAATAATGTTATCAAATTGCTCATTAGAGGCATAAGTAAAATAATATATATAAACAATAATATATCCAACATTTCTAATGAATATAATCCAGTAACAAATATAATGATACGGCGCGTCCTCTGCGTGTGGAGCACGCCATCGCAAGAACTCTAATTAGAACATACATGTAACAACGTAGGCACTATTATTCTGTCGTATCGCGATACATCGCCTAATCTGAAATAATGAGTGTAGTTTCGGTGTTATGATCATTATTTTGTTTGCAAGTCTGACCACGTGGATTGATTTTATATTTAGCTGGTTGCTTATGTCTTTTCCTTGGGTATAAGAGATCCAAACTAATCATCGCAAACGATACTCTAATTCAGCCGTGAAATAGTAACAAACAAACAGACACATTATCGCATTTATAATTAGTACCTATAGATTCGTAGGTAGGTATTTCCTTAATTGCCATAATATGTGCAGAATTTTACAATAGAAACAAATTCTATCGCGACTGAAGATCCAGAGATACTTTGTCTATAGGTAGGTACATAGATCATTTAAAAATATTAGTTATACGAATTAATTTTAATTCTTCGATCGCAATTTAATGGTATTTAAACAGTCTATTATATTGCACATGTTAACTCTACCTGTTTTGATGAATGTTTTTTGAAAAAATTCCCTTTTGGATAATAAACATTCAATTAACAATACACAAACGACAAAAGTATTTTTTTTAAAAGTACCTGCGGTGCATGTTTTTACGTTACGCGGTGATAGTACAATAGAAACACGATGACTGGTTTTTTTTACCCTTCTCGGTCATCAAATCCGTAGAAAGCGTAAAATGAAAATAATTGTCAATGTAAATCAGCATGATCGAAAACTAAATGTTGTCTTGTTGTACAAATATGCGTGCTTTTACCGGTTTACTCTCGAATATACCATACAAATCAATATATCTTCAGTAATACATTAAAGAGATAATTTATTATTAACGCGAAAGTTTGTGAGTATGGATGTCTATTTGTTACTTTTTTACTCCAGAACGGCTGTATAGATCTAAATAATAATTTGACTTTATTAATCTGGGGTATCAAAAAGGCACTTTTTATACCGAAAACAGTACAACTTTTGTATGTGACAATAGGCACGACAGTTCTGTCAGGTAGCTAAATAGTATTTCTCTCGAAAGTACAACAGTTTCTCAGAAATTTGGTAACGTTTTTGTGCCAAAGTCCTGGGTGGAGAGCTAGTTTGTGCATATAAATGTCATAGAGTAAGTGACAGAGCTGAATATAACAGAATAGCGTACCTGACACAGGTTGCCCTGTCCTAATGCAGCGCGTATTTGCAATTGACAGTTATGTCAGACGGCAATGTTCTTAAATATTCTAATTTTATTTTTACTCATGTTTTTATATAAAATCCTTATCCTGACAAAAAAATAAACAAAAATAAAATTAACTAAATCAGTGTAGCCTTTCATGCGTGATGCATTGTTCAAGGGAGATATACATAGATTTATTTTCATATAAGCAGTGCCAAAAAAACAATTTAAAATATTTTATTGTCTCTGTGCTGGTTTATTTGTTTTTCAGTTAATCTTTGAAATGGCTGGATTTATTTTTTACGGGACTTTTACTGGCAGGTAGAAATTTGGCAGATGTTAAAAGGTGTATCTTAGGCTAGTTTGATTTACCCTTAAATTTTAGAAAAGGTTTAGAAAGTAAGGTTCTGCTTAAATATAGTTTTATTTGTACCTGTAATTATTTTTAATAACGTGGTAGGGCCCTACAGCACATGCGTTAAGAATCTTGGCCTATTTATCGACTCTTCCTTAACCAGGGATACACATGTTAATAAAATAGCAGTAAGGTTACTGGAACGTTTCGTGCTCTCTATTGATTAAAACATTTTCGTTCTACTAAAACCAAAACCCTTCTTATTCAATCCTTGGTTTTATCCATAATTGACTATGGTGACGTGTGCTGCACTAATATCTCTCAAGAACTCCTTAATAAATTGAATCGTCTATTAAACAACTGTCTTCGTTTCATTTTCGGTTTGCGTAAATACGATCATATTTCCCATTACCGTTCTTTTCTCGGCTGGCTTCCTATTCGTGAACGTCGCAAAATTCGAATTCTAACCATACTATTTTCAATACTTTTTGTTCCGTACGCACCAATTTTCTTAAAGGACAGATTCCAATTCCTATCTTCCTCTCACGAACGTAATCTCCGTTCTTCTAATACTCTCTCGCTCTTAACTCCTTCTCATCACTCTAGTTTTTTGACAAACTCTTTTACAGTGACAGCTATACGACTCTGGAACGAGCTTCCGTTGAATATTAAGCAATCCCCAAACAAATTTATCCTGAAACGCTGTCTCCGTACTTTATTTACTGATGCTGCTTCTCTAACTTTATAACCCTATTTATGATGTACGTGTGTATATATACGATTATATTTATATCATATGCATTTATTGCGTTTGTTTATACAAATATGTATGCCACGTTTATTTATTTTGTATATATATATTGTCTGCACCACTATATATATACATACATATATATATATATATATATATATATATATATATATATATATATATATATATTCTGTTTTGTGTAATGGTTGACTGGGAGATAATGCCATCTGGCAATAAATTGTATTATAATATTTAAGTAGGACCTTTTTTTTGTAGTTTTGCATCAAATAAACTATTATACCGATTTCAAATATTTCACTTATGTAAAGCTACATTATCAACAAGGAGCATGTTGTATTCTATCCCCGATTTCTCTCGAAAACGGGTACTACGGATGAAACTGCGGCGCAGTTAGTAGAAAACAAATGAACGGGTGATGAATAATTTTCAGCACCGCGATTACGTGATTCTCAGTAAGTCGACGAATCGGCGTGTCAACGTTCTTGACGAAAACGAGAGTGACGTAATCACGCCCACGCATTCTATAAATGCAAATGCACGTTCAATAGTCGGCGGCTGCACCGGATATTGACCTCGAACCAAATATATTATCTACTTATATTTATTATTCTTGCGGCTTTGGTCTGTCTGCGAGACCACCTTATGCGTGACGGACTGACAGATTGACTAAAATCTCACATAAGGTAGACCTCATACAAAGGTCGTCTACATTCGCGTCGCCAAATAAGTGTTCGCATTGCAGTGTTCCGGTTTGAAGGGTGGGAAAGGCAGTTAAATTATGTATTGGGTAAATATTGGTATCTTCGGTTCACAGGGTTGGCGACGCGCTTTTGATATCTTTGTGATGACACGAGCGTCTATAGGCTACGGCCATGGTTACCATCAAGCGGACCGCATGATTGTTTGCTGACTGCTTAATATAAAAATAAATATACTCATATAAAATATATTTATTTTATTTATTCAACTTTATTGCACAAAATGTACAAATGGCGGACTTAATGCCAGATGGCATTATCTCTTAGTCCTATATATATGCCTCTTCGTCTAACGAATTATTGTCAACGGTCGGGTCGGTACAATGAAAATTATTTCTCACAAGCAAGAAATTATACGTTAGACGTTACGTCCTAATTTTAGTTGAATTTGTTCGGCCCACTTTTTAATTGTGAGTTCCAGTAGTATTTATAACTGACGAATCTTTTAGTTCATTAATTATTTATTCTGTTAGCGCTAATATTTGTTATTTTATTAATTGACATTTTTCATTATAATTTCAATATGGGATTTCATGCAGTGATAATGATACAAAGGGTAATTCAAGTTAATTACAGTGACTAAAATCGGAGAGAGAGACACAGGACGTGTACTTTCGTATATGTTTTGTTAAAAAAATACATTTTTATACCCATACATTATATATATGTTTAAAAACAGTAATTTATAATGGGTTCGATCGCCTCTCAATACAAACAGTGCATATTGGTGTTGTTCCTTGTCTAGGTGTTAAATATGTATTAAATGTTGAATGATCCGTAATACAAGTGCTTTAAGCTACTAATCTCGAAGTAAACTATTAATTCGCTAACTATTAATCCCTGTATATTAATACTTGTAGTGCTTATAAACAATGTTATGTTACTCTGTACTTACACGAATTGTAATAAAATGCCTTATTTTACTTACACCTTTGGCCCTTAAGAATAACATTAGGGGTCCAAATCTCTCAATTTGTTAGGGGCACTGGGCTCATTTGTATTATGCGTTTCCCTTGGGGAAATCTTGGAAAATTCTTATACTTACGCGAACAATTTTGTTCTGTCTTAGCGCCTTTGCTTTAATACAATACTGAAATAGAATGGTAACAACAGCTGACGTCTACTTAATTTCAGGTTTTTTGACATGCATGTATTAATAAATTTTCTTTCAAAACCATTTATTTTTTCAAACTAGCGGCATTTAATCACTTCTTCAATCATTAAAAATTATAAATTAAACAACAATTATTGGGCGGGTGGTTCCGGCAAAGCAGAATAGTACCAGACAGATGGCGGTATATCAACCCAAAAAGCTTAAATGCAACAGATCGGGTAAGGGCAGCAGCATCGGCGTCGCGAAACTACGCTCTCCGATTGCCACCACGCCTGCGCAGCGTGGCAATTATGGGCAAACTCCCCCTTTCTTGGGGTGGCTTCTATCCAGCAGAGGATGTTTTACAGTTTCTATGATTATGCTGATTATTGATACGAAGAAAATAATCAATGTCAATAAAATGCCCTTATTCTATGTAAGTTTTGAAATAAGTTGTTTGTACTGAATAATATTAACATAAAATCAATTCTTCGAACTACCCATAAATTTGTTTGTACAGGCAAGGTTTGTAAAGGGACATTAGTGATTGGCTGACAATTTTCCATTGAAATAAGCCCGAAAAAGCTTACACTTATTAGCGATATCGGTATTTTTAAATAATGGAAAGGATCGTAATGGAGGAACAACCTCCAAATATTGGTCTTATAAAATGACTAGCAGTGCCCGCGACTTCGTCTGCGTGGAATAGTAATTTTGGGGGTATAGTAGCCTCCCTCGATAAATGGACTATCCAACACTGAATGCTTTTTTCAAATGGGTACAGCGGTTTCTGAGATTAGCGCGTTCAAACAAACAAACTCGGCTCGGCTTTATAGTATTAGTATATATAGCAGAAATTGGGCCTCTACTTACTTTATTCATGGAGACGAAGAGTACTGGCAGAGTTCAGTAGTAATTTGCCCTATACCAGGTTTCGTTAGAGGCGACTGGGGTACCGAAACCGACAAAGAGCGGTATATCCATCTGAAACGGCGTAGCCGTAAGTGCGCAGGGCAGAGAAGGGCAGCAGTATCGTCTTCGAGAAACTATGCTCTACGATTACCACCATTGCCCTTGATGAGCGCGGCAATTGAGGATATAAGCCTCCTTTTTAGGGTCTAAGCTTATGTGTCACAGTAGATGTGCAACAGCTGATATTATGGTGATAATACTTCTTTCGTCTCTCTGTTTAAAGTGTCAATCGAAATGTACCTTTCGCCCTCGCAGGGTTCGCAGCTACAATTGGGCGCTCATTAATGAGCGGCCTCGCCCCCTCTACCGGTGGCGCTGAAATTGTCGTCTTAGTAACAGAGAACCTAATGCTGGACGCATTGGGCACTCTGTTGCTGACTGGTAGTGAAAAGGCCTGATTGGGAGATGATTGGCAGAAAATATCCTCGCCTTATACATGACACGACTCTGAGTCGTTGAGAAATCGACGGACAAATTGTTTGGGTGGTCTGACTTTTAGTTCTTATACTAATGTCACGTACCGGCTAATCTAAATCTATTTGAGGTATCGAGTATCGATTGCCAACCAGTAACAAATAGATACATATTATAAAGTTCTTTACATGATTGTAGTGAATTTTATTACATCTGCATCATTTCTCTTATTTGCAAATACGAGAAATGAGTATCAAGACCTACATACTAAAGTTTAATACTTCCTATATTAAATTCAAGAGACAACATTTATGCTATAACATTATGCGTGATAAGACATCATCAATGGAGGAAACGTCAAGCCCCTTGATAGCAAATTCGATGTTATTCAAAACAGTTCTACAATTTAGCCGACGAGAGACATAAAACGTTATTCTCATCGCAACGATAAGGCATTATGCAAAATGAAATATTCCCCCGGGCGTCCGTTGAAAACGCCACGGGATTGTATTTTCTATCCGCCGGTTGCGGTCCTCCATTAATTTTATTAGGAACCTAGTCTTCAGCGGTGCTCGTAAAACAACTTGAAAGTTGTAGACTTGTGTCTATTTTGATTTTATGGAGCAGCTGCATGTATTAATAAAGCATATTTATCCTCCACCAACAGAGATTTACAATCCATTTAATACTTCCATAAAGGAGCACAATTTTCAATCCATCATCTTCTGTCACTTTTTATACATTTTTGAGGCGGGACTAAAAGAATTATAGTATGAGCCTTTTTTATAATCTAACCTACCTATTTGGTAAAATTGGCAGTGTTTTTTTATGGTAGATATATGTACAAAGTGGTCTTGTAATTCAAATAAGGACATTTGATGGAATGCAATTTGTAATATGATACTAACTATAACAATAGGATACTATAATTTCTGGATATAAATACGTGTGCGTTTAATTTCCTTATTGATCAACTATTCCGCATTATGGCTCATATTCATGCTATAAACAAGTCAGTAGGTTTGTATAGATGTTATCAGATTTATAAAACATTATGTAAGTTTTCGTTTATTGTGTCTGTGTAAAGTTTATTTTAAGAAGCTGACTGACTGACATTTCTTCACAGGGTCTAAACTATAAGGGGTAGACAATTTTGCAAAGGCACAGGGGTTCCTTTTATAAGGTAGGATAAAAAAGGGTTTTTGAATATTCACCCCCAAGGGGGTAAAACAGGGTTGAAAAATTACTATAAAACGTTTTTGAAGTTATTCGAAAGGAATTCAGTATGAAGGTTCTTCATACTAAGTCATGAAAATGTGTGATATATTTTTGCAAAAATCACCCTTTACTATATTTATGTAAAAGAAGAAGCTGACTGACATTTCAACGCAGTGCGTTAATGCGGATGAAACCGCGGGGTCTGAGAGAGGCCTTTGACTTATTTTGTGAGTATTAACATTTTTGGAGGAAGATTCAGAAATGTGTTATTCCTGACGAACAGTACAAAATTCTTTACTCATACTAAAATAAGAGAAAACACATTTACAGGCACGGGAAGGGAAAAAGTTGATAAGGATGAAAAGATTTGAACACTGATTCATTTGAGAACACTAAATAGAATAATATAAATTTACATTAATGTTTCTTTTCATCCATAAAATATTTCATTTTCAAATACGCAGTGCGAGTATAGTTTGCCTCTCTTCTTCAAGTCTCGCTGCGGTGCTAATGAAATATTCCGGTAAAAATAACGGCACGACGACGCGCCGACCGGAGCGACACTCGCTTCAAAGAGAATATAGGTACATTTAGTTGATGGGACAGATGTTTGTGCATGCATTTGTTTTCGGTGTAGTATATTTTCTGGTTTTCTCATTTGTCTTTTGTTTTTATATATGATGATTGATACGATTAATGCTATCGACGGGCCCGATGGCGCATTCGGTACTATTACTGTCTTGTGTGCCAGGAGTCTTGGGTTCGATTCCTACTCAGGACAAACATTTCTGTGATGAATATTTGTTTGTTATTTTGTAGATCTTTTGTTGTCCGTCCTTTGTTTCCGATGTTGAGTGAATTTATTATTATTATCATGACCGGCTGCACACATTTTATGATTTGTAGCTTCACGAGCCTTTTTATTGCTTGCTGTCTATTACATTCTGTTACAATATTTCCTCAGCTTTCTGAGGTTTTATTGTATTGAACATATTATTATAGCACACGTTTTATCTCCCTCGGTACTAGGTGACATTAACACTGCAACTGACAAGTGGCGGTATATCTATCCAAAACTGTGTAGTTCAAATGCGATGAGATAACGATCGACAGCTGAATTCCACGATCTGCGATTGTCGTCACGCCTGTCCAATGTGACATTTATGGGCAAAGAACCCTATAAATCGTATTGAAAATATGTTGGACAGTCTTATGTCCACCAGTGGACGGTTTATGTTTAATACGTTGATAATAACTTTTTGAACATAATTTATAGTTGTGGCTGTTCACAGGATTTTACTTATAAAGCAAACGTTAACAGCGGCACCTAAATATATATATATATATATTTATATTGATAACAATACTGACTGCTTATTTGATCTCAACGTAGCCGAAGTACTTTAGATCTGTCGAACAATAGTATGGAAAAAGCTTCCAAGTAAACCCATACCTTCGCTCTTTTAAAGAAAGTTAAGAAGTTATCTGGTTGAAAATATAAAAGCAGGTAAATCGTGTCGAACGTCTTGGTAGCTAATTGAATGAAAATAAAAAGTTAAGCGAAACTATTTCTTGCTCAAATCTATTGGAAGTGGGTTGTTTCCAATATTGCTCCGATTGGCTGGAAGGGACTGAAAAGTCCGCTTCAAATAGGCCTGCTGTTTACTACACCCACGTTCTTTACAAGAGCGTTTATTTAGTTCTCGCACTATTTTCTGTGCACATTTTGTTCGTTTCCATAAAGGGCGTACCTGTTAAAATATTAGCATATTTGTAGTTTTTTGGCTTAATCAAAAGTTTACAAACATGCAAACCGGCAGAATAGAATAGTACCGCCCACTGCACCAGGTGTCTTTAGAGGCGACTAAGGTACCAGAACCGACAGATGGCGGTATATCCATCCGGGACAGTGTAGCTCAAATGCATAGGGTGGGGATGGGCAGCAGCATCCCCGTCACGATAGCTGCGCTCGGCAATTGCGAACACGCTTGCCCATTGTGGCAATTATGGGCAAAAACCTCATTTCTTGGATAGGTTATGTCCAGCAGTGGACATCCAATGGCTGGTATGATGATGATGATATTTTATCGTACTTATTCTTATTAATAGACTCAGGTTAGAAGTGTATACTTAAAATGAGTAATATACCGATGGTATACTTAGAAGTGGAAGGCATATGGCATTTTCTCAATCGCATCTGCATCTTAGGAAGCTATGCTACTCTACCGGTTGTGATAGTAGTGAAAAACATTGATTGAATTATTTGAATATTTCTTTCTGTGGTTCGATGTCTATAATAGGCTCCAAGGCGCTTTCAATATTATTAAAAACGACTTATTTTATCAACTAATGTCTACCATATTGTATTATTTTAGTAGATAGGGTTGCCAACTTTTTGCATAATAAATAAAACATGCTCTGCAATTAAATGTAGTAAGCTGCAGCAATACAAAATAAACATATTTTCTTTAAAATGGCATTTATTTATACATTGCCAATTTATGTATTTAAGTGAAATACTCATGGAAGCGGTTGCAGCACTTGCAGCAAGGTTATCGGAATGTCGAAAATTATGACACTGTTTAGTTTTATAGAGCAAAACGAAAGTTTGTTTGACAATCGTGCAAAGGAGGTAGGTAGGTGGGTCACGTATCTCTCTGTGAAGTAAAAAAATCTCACGGGTTGGGGGGTATCATATGCACACACATTACTGCCAACGGATAGATAGCCTGATGGACGTTATGGCACGTCGAAGTTAAATAAATACGCTTGTGATGTCTGAGGTAAACATTAACTTCGATTTTATGTAAAAAAATGGAGCAACATTGTTTACTTACGTTTTTACACTGCATTAAGATAAAATAAGATTTTATGTGTTTGTATTATAATACATTCACACCATAAAATAAAACATAGATTTTAATGTTGACATTTAAATAAATCTTAGGAACACTGTTGAAGACTTGTTTATACATTAGTTTATAACATATTTAAAAGTCCTTAATTTAAAAGTTCTAAATATAAGACTATACTCGTAGATCCTACTTTGCTTAAAATTAATCAATACAACCATTAGAAGTCCACTGCTGGACATTGGTCTCCCCAAGAAAGGGGGAATTTTGCTCTTAGTTGCCACGCTGGGCAAGCGTGTTGGCAATCGCAGAGCGCAGCTTTTGCGACGGGGATGCTGCTGATCATCCCCACCCTATGCATTTGAGCTACACTGTCTCAGATGGATATACCGCTATCTCTAGGTTTTGGTACCTCAGTCGCCTCTTACGACACCTGGTATAGGGAAGGGCACTATTCTACTCTGTCGGTATCTCAGAGATGAAATTAATAATATGTGTAAATTAACATGATCTAACTGACTTTGTTGCTGAGTTTCAACTGTGTAGATACTTTTTGCTATTCGAATATCCGTGTTCATATAGCGGTATGACTTGTATCTTCTTTATATATAAAAATTACGTGGCACGGTGTTTGTCCGGGATAAACTTCTAAACTTCGAACAGATATTGATCAATTTTTGCTTACTGGTACAGTTTGTAACCAACTTCAGAGATAGGATAGTTTATATCTCAATTTAGGACAGGACGACTTGTGTCGGGTCAGCTAGTTTACTATAAATCAAAATTTTTGGTGGTATTAACAGTTATTACGGATTCAAATAGACGCAGATTTTTTCTTGTGGAAACCGATATGCATACAATTAAAATTAGATTCTGAAATTATAACGATAAAAATATTACGATAAAAGTTTGTGTTTTACGAATCCATAGTATCGTGGGGTACCGGTATTGTAGAATATTACCTTCCCCTGTACCAGGCATCGTAAGAGGCGATTAATGTACCCGAACTGACAGATAGCGGTATACTAATTCGACAACGTAGGTAACTTCAACAAGATAGATTTTAGATAGCCGGCAGCATTCCCATGATTAAGTTTGCTTTGCGATTGCCACGCCTGATCAGAGCGGCAATTATAAGTAAAATTCCTGTTTCTTGAGAAAACGTATGTCCAACAGTGAAATTACTATACAGACTATCGAATTTTTGTATTGATTGATGTGTTTTAAAAGTATTCTAAGTTCCTACCTACCTACCTAACTAACTAAATCGAAAAAAAATTCGCTTTAAGTTTATACAGACGGATATTTTTTCAATAATACGATTATTGAAAAATTATCTGTCGAATAAATATCGAGTTACGATGTTTCGGTAGGATACCTCATATAGTGTAATAGAACACGTGTTTAATTTTTTTATCAGTGGTACGTAATCCCTTCGGCGATTAAAAATCAGGTAAACTTAATATTGGAACAGAGTATTCTATTAATGTATCAGGGAGAGTAATGTAAAAAAAAATGCAAATCTAATTGAATGCAAATAGAAATCTAGCCTGGACACGTCGTAGGAATCTATCTCAAGTGGGCCATTTATAATGGAATTGCGATCGATTGGAAAGGATCGAATCGCTTCGGGCCCGATATCCTAAACCTTTGTGTTTATGCTACGTAACTAGAATTGGTACCCTGATTTTATTATAGGTTATTTCTGCTTGTAATAGTCTAGGGTAGCAAATTTTCTACTTTATTATAGCCGATATATATAAACATGAGATAGATTTAAATTTTTATCACAAATATGTTTTTGAAAAAGAGATAATTAAAAATGATATAGACTTCTTTTTATCCCAGAAAAATTGCAATTTTTTTCTCTTATCGCAACAAATTATAGCAGTCAATGATAACTTGGTCGGAGGAAAATTTTGTCAAATCAGGAAAGCAAGAGTTTCCGGAAGACGCGATATAAACCGTAGTCCATGCGGACGCAGGCGCGGGCGGATGCTAGTATTAATATAAATAAAAATATAACTTAACCTTTCCTAATAAAACTGCGCTCATTGGAGCTAATTTGTCGCACTTAGTGATTCTCGAATATCGTGAAGTCTGCGTATATCGTGGAAATCCAGCTGTGTGCACGGTAAACTTTCCGATTTAGGTAACTGCCTGCGCTTGATCGCCCATAGCGTCGGTAGTTCGGCGCCGATTAATTGCTTTCGACATGGCTATACCCTGTTATAATATCGCTTCAATTTTTCCTACCGGATAGTTTTTAATCTGTGACAAACTAGCTAACCTGACAGGCGCTAACTATATATGTTTATCATGAAAAAATTGCAACTGTAAATTGAGATATTTCTTAAGATGTTTCTGTAATATATTTCTTAAGTTAAATTAAACTGCACACATAATTATTAAAATCGATACAATACGAAACTTTTATATACAAAGAATATAATATACATTACAATGATAATGAGGGTAGGTTTAATTCCCCCTTCCCAGGGCAAATATTTATATGATGAATGTTTGTTTCTTCTGTCTAGGATATTTGTGAATTATCTGTTGTCTCATGTCCGTAATAAAAGTGGTTTAAATGAATTATCACAATTTACGGGATGTGTGTGTAAATTCATAAATTTATATTAATTTGGTTTTTATATTTAATAAAGTTATAGTAGTCAAATTAAAGCGCTACAAATGAAGAGAGCGACGCTTGACATAGGGCAATAATAAATTTTCGTTACGGCTGACGGTTACTTGCTTTGATCCCTTGAAAGGTATAATCCTAGTGAGCAGTTCAAGCGCTATTGTAAGGTCGGGTGAAGAATCGTCGTAAGCTCAACTTTTGAAGCTCGGCGGCTGGGCGGATAAAATTTCACTATAGTTCCTTTCTAATATATCAAAAGGATGATAGTGGACTATAAACATAATAGCGTTGTACCAAAATAGATTCGACTTGTGACCAGCCTTATATGATTTGTTAGAATACTCAATATCGATGATGTTAGCGCAGCTAAAGTTGTTGATTTCTATGAATTTTTCTTTATTCACAATGTTAGTTTTATCATGATATTGAAAATATGTAACTTGATACGTCTTATTACTATGGATATTGAAATATCGTAGCTTTTGTAATCTCGTATAGATTTTTGCGTAAGATAATAGGATATTTATTTGCTATACGTATGTATTATATATTAAATCCACAATAGCGTTGAAGAATACATATTTTGAGAAAGGCAAAAAACGAAACGCTGTCTACTTAATTATACGATTTGTTTTCAATTCAGACAACATCTGACCTGACTCCAATATAAGTCGCTCAGAGCATTTGTGTTACTGACATCAGACCACAGAAAAAAATCAGAAATATAGTACTTAAATACATATTTAATACAGGACAATCACAAATATTCAGTATATAAATGTTTGTCCTGGGTTGGGATCAAACCTACCTTCGGCGCACTACCATCTGCGCCAATCAAATCAAATTAATCAGTTCTTAAGCCTGTGCAGCATTATCAGCTTTCAACACGTTGCGGTATTATAATTGTAAATAATGCTATTTATTAATCATCAAGCGAATTTAAATATCTCCATAGAAATGCTATCGCCCATATTTATTGGTTTACCAGCCAATTGCATTAGAAGCACTATCGGCATTCTACGTAGTAATTGATTTTATCATGCGACCCATGTTCAGACAGCCCATTAGGGGCATATGGACATATAGACTTCTATAGCGCACATCGCTTGTAAGCAAGGACGCCTAACATATTGATCGATTAATAACATTAATTTTTCCATTGCTGCTCTCTGTGGATCGATACTACATTCAATTAATTTAGATTTCAGTTTTATAGTCGGTGAGTGCACGTAGCGCAAAATTGGATTAAAGATTTTTATTTTCTAGGAGAGACGATAACCGGACAGAATTAGATTTCATTTATTAATTTTTCACAACATTTTTGCTATTTAGAAAAAACACTCTTTCCTCTTGGTTTTGTATTTTGTAATATACTGTGTACTTTAAACATTCGATTTTGCCTTTGACTTAGGTCATCCATATATGTATATGTAGAAATGTATTCAATTCATCATCATCATACCAGCCATTGAGAGTCCATTGCTGAACATAGGCCTCCCCAAGAAATGGGGAATTTTGCCCATAATTACCGCGCTGAGCAAGCGTGTTGGCAATCGCAGAGCGCAGTTTTTGCGACGGGGATGCCGCTGCCCATCCCCACCCTGTGCATTTGAGCTGCACTGTTTTAAATAAACCGCCATCTATCGGTTCTAGTACCTTAGTCTCCTCTTACGACACCTGATACAGGGTGAGGTTGCCAAATAAAATTTTTGACAGCGTTTTAGAACTTACTATATTTTATATCTTCATAGTTTCTTGTTTTGTTATGTACTGTGGACTTTAAAGAATTGTCTTTGGCTTATGCATCTATATACGTATACATAAAAATATGATTATAATATGTAGGTAAAGCGCAGAAGTGAACGGATTATGCACAGCTGTCCCCACCGGGATTGTCTTATTAATAAGCGGCCGGAGATAGCTTTGTGTCCGTTGCCCATTTAAATTCGGGCTACCATTAATATCCATTAGCATACGCCCGATGCTTCGCTCTCTTGGAATTATGTTACTGTTTGTTTAAGCTATGAATTCGTGTCCAGTTAATAACCTGCGTTAGAAACTCTTTGAAATATTTAGTACTAGTGTGTTTTTTTATTAGACCAGATCTATAAACAAGCGCTTGATTGTAAGCGTCACCGATGCAGCATACCAATGCAGACACGGTTTGTATGAGGTCTACCTTATGTTTCTCGACTCGGTTTCCGACATATTCAACTTTGTTTCTATCAATTAACACAAAACGTCAAAATTATTTTTGACATTATGCGCATATATTTGGAATAGAGAATGGGGTTCATCAAAAAGGAAGTAATGCGTTTTTAAGTGTCGGCAGCGTGTCTGATTTCCCTAGTAATTTGGGATCTCTTAAGCTATGGTAACTGCTATTTAACAGGCAGGCCGTATGCCTATTTGCCACCATCGTAGTATAAAAAACTAACATAATAATGTTTTTGAATATTACGTGTTTCTGTTTTCGTCACTTTTATACTAGACCCGCCCCAACTTTGCACGGGTGCAATGAAGATAAAATTGGCTATTGTGGGTTATCCTAGACAGATCGACATATGCCATCGCGGACTTTTTTGTAGACCTTTTTGTGGACTTTTATATAATATATTAATAATTTTATAAAATAAGTATGTAAAAAAATGTGTTTATTTACAATATTAAATTAGAAAACTCTACAATTACCAGTGTTTTTCTACTTAACTATGCATATAAATCTTCCCCTTAAATAACTCTGTCTATTAAAAAAAAAACCGCATCAAAATCTGTTGCGTGATTTGAAGATCTAAGCGTACCTACAAAGGGACAGCCAGACAGCAGGAATTGACTTTGTTTTATATGTGATTCAAAATATTATCTGTTATGGTATTTTATTCGATAGATTTAAAGCGGTGCTCTTAATTTTTATGAGATTTCATATCTTATAATACCAAATAAAATTCACTACAAAAACTATTAATGGAGAAAAAAATTGTTTTGTTTTTCTTGAAACTATGTTCAATGTGTAGATTAATGTTATCTATCTTCTTTGAATTGAAACTTCCATTCGTATTATATATATACATCAGTTGTATGCAAATGCCTAGAGAAAAATGTTATCTTGATATATCGTTCATAGAAAATTATCTAAATAAATAATATAATTCTCTCTGTATTTGACAATTTGTGTTATTATTCTGCCTGTCCAATCCATGTAGGTATACTAAAACAGTTTGACTAGTAACTATCAAACGTTTTGAATCTATTTTGAATGGCATTAAAAACTGAACGATAACATTTTCGGTGTTATATTCTTGTAATTAAAACCTAACGACTTAACCTACTTCCCTGCTCGCCCTCTGAATGGCGTGACTGCACTTGACCCGGTGCGTTGGTGCTAAGTAACTCTCGTAGCCGGTCTAATTATAACTTTTAGGACCCGGTGCCAGAATTGTTGGTGCCGATGTTCCGAGTTACAAGCCTTCGCGACAGCTGCCCCCGCTGTGAAGAGTTCTGGTTTGGAAACTATCTAGAGACGGAGTTTTAAAGCCAGCAATGTTTACTACTTTCGTATATGTATGGTTTAAAGGATAACGAAAAATTTTTTGTAGCCCTCAAAGAGTGAAATATGAGATAACAATATAATCATGGTACTACTTTCTTGCTATTATTCGAAGGGTTTAAGAAATCTGATATTATGGTAAGAGTAGAACGTTCAGAGAAAAAACAAATGTTAGTATCGTCAATAAACATTTGACATCTGGGGGATCTGAACGTAATCGCATAAATCTTTGATTTTTGCGATTATGTTCTACTACCGAATACAATATGATTAAAAGATAATTTATTATTAACCACAGTTTTCTACAAGGCTGACTACTACCTATATGGACGTTTATACGCCGTTCGTCCAAGAAAAAAGGATCCTTACACATTAAATGACTTACTCCGCAACACACAACGCACAGCCTTAACTAAAATTCTACATCTAAGACGATGTTTGAATGTGAACAAAGTAGGTGGCGCACACTAGTAACAACCATGACCTCAATAACCTCACACAACCAAGTTTCCTCAAACGGATCTCATACAAAAAAAATCTTTCTTATTTCCTCGACTTACCTGTTTTTATTTGGGGTAGCGTTCCGCCTGAATTCGCAACATAATTCTTTATACGTCAAGTACGATCTTGACAAATTGTTACGTTTATTTTCTTTAGGGCGATGCGTGATTTAAATTTCGACAATACTGGGCGGGCACTACAAAATTGAATGATTGCTTGATTTTGATGATAGAGATAAAATATTATCTAGTTGTGTGTATTCAATAAATAATAGCATATAATCGCTCACCCGACTGTCCTGTTAAACTAATAATTATATAATAATATAATTTTTGACAATGAATTTTGGTTTTCAGTAACCTGTTTGTTCATCAGGTTGTCTCATGACATAGGCCACTCCTAAGTGGATTCACTCGTCTCTGTCCCATAATTTTAATGACTCGTCTTCCTAATATATTAATTAGTTAGTTAAGTGTCTGTTTGTTTTAAGACACATGTACACATTGTGATTATATGTACATTAACTTAAATAAACTCGAGAGATACCTCACAAATGTGTAGGTACTATTCCGAAAGGACAGTGTGTTCATGTTTCAAACTTAGTTATGACACCGGTTTCTAACAATCCTCCATGCGTCTAGAATTGATGAGTATAGTAACTACAATGAATATGCTTTGTTTTTTTTGTAGGGATGGGAGGGGAGAACCGAGGTTGGAAATGGAGATGGGATAGACGCGCCCCCACCGGCGCACGCTCCCCAGGACGCTGTTTGGCAGCCAGTTTCGGGGACTAGGTAAGTGCAGTACATCCTTAGACATGTAGATAAATTAAGCGGTGCACATTTTGTATATATAAACGGATAAGCTGGCTGAAATATACAACTGAAATTAAACGACAAATCTAATAATCCGTACCATTATTTTCTTTTAAAAGATCTTTATTAATGTTTGTGCAGCTCTTATAGTTTGTTTTACTAAAATAAAGTATGTTTTTATTTTAAGAGAATGTATACGAAACCATAATTGGTGTTGGAAACTGTCTTTACTATATGTATATCTATGCAAAAATTATTATAGCATATGTTTCGAACGGTATTTGAATGAATTATTTTGTTTGCGTTTGGATGGCGCCTTGGATGGTTTAGATAGTTTCACAAATCAGGCCGGCAGATGACTCTGAGTCGGTATCGGGTTATTTATCAGTACTCTAAGAAAACGGCTGGATCGATTTGAACATGATCAATTTAACATACAATACAATTTTGTGAATGCATTCAAATTAAGGACCTGGAGCATTTAGATTCACAAATCAGCCAGACAGTTTGCGCTGCAGTCGGAATCTAGGCTATTTATTAGTACAACATCTGTCGGGTATATATTATAGTATGTGTATATTATATACCCCTAGTATATAACATATACATAGTACTGTAAAAGCAAAGTATCCTATCTATATCTTGCAATGTAAACAATTTTTATAGTCATTTCATCAGTAGTAATTCCACTTTGAAAACCTCATCAAATCTCAAGTCGTGCGTTTTAAGAACACATTAAATTATTATTCATTGTAAACGAAAAACAATAAAGAAACAACTATAAAACATGTGTAAATTGTATTTGTTTATGTGGCCATTTCATATTCCTCACCGGTATAGATTTCCCGCAAAAACCACGTAATACAATCTACACAAATGGCCTACCTCGTTAGCACAGCTATTCTGTTGGTTGGTTGTTTGTTCCTCTTAATTATGTCGAAACGTACGAAAGATATATCTGAAAAATATTTTTAAAAATTTTTGTGTCGAACTAGTATTATAAATAATGGCTTTCTTCATTTGAATTTGAGATAATAGGGAGTAGAGATGGGGGAGGGGGATGTAAAAAGTTCTGAAAATTCTTTTAGATCGTAGAAAGCTTTTTTCCACTATTGTTGCCGATTTTCGAGAACACTTCACCAAACCAATTCCTGCACTAGTAGATTTAGTCCCGAGCTATAAACTCTCACGGGAATTTACGATTATCTTTTTGACTATTCGCGATAAATGTCTTATGCACGATATCAATACTAGAGTTCTGGCAGAGAATAAATCTTTTATAAGTCACTAGAAATACTATAAAAAAGGGTTTATTTTTTAAACAAATTCGTATAACATCTCGTACGTTGACCTGACTCTGAGATAAGTAGCTTATTGCACTTGTGTTACGGATATCAGACAACATAAGAGTTCCAAATATAACACGCAGTTACATATATATAATACCCAGACACAGATCAAACACAGATGTTTATCACAAAAAAAGGTGCAAATCGAACCTAGGACCCTTGAGGCAGATATAGCAACTGCAACGATTCCGACGTTCAAATACATAGTTTTATTATTACTTATATCTAGAAAATAACCAATTAAAAATAGCATAACATTCCCAATATGAGACGGTTTTCATTTTCAAGACGTCGTTTGCAATATCCTCATGCCACGTAGTTTACATTTAGCACCGGGTTTAATTTCCACCAGCAGGCATTAGTTTTTTGCTTCAAAGCAATTACAGCCTCGAAGCAGAGGCGGGTTGTTTATACCCGCGACTCCCCTTTATGTTTGCCTACGTGCTCTTTGCGAATAACGTAAGACCATAATATTAACGTATGAATACTCTTTATAGAATAGGTTGTCTCCAGAATCCACATTATCTGGTTAAAGGCTTCTGTCAGCAAGTTTAAGTTAAATTTAGGCATGTCATGTTTGTTTTTTTGCGTATTCATGGAATGGTGATTGAAAATCCATTATTTATGATGAGCTTGAGTTGTGATGTGGAACATATTCATAGAATAAAGAAGTATGTACATACAAGTTACGCTTCCTCCACTTTATGTGATATGAAATATTGTAATATAACGCAGTTGGGCCTGAGTTTTCAAAGGAGCTAGAATCAATACCGGAGTTAATAAAGATGTTTGCAGAATTGTGTCTGCCTTATTTAGTGTTGTATAAATAGCAAATAAATCGTAAATGAATAATAATATTAATAAGAAAAATCAAATTGTATCAGGCTTCAGGCGGGATCTGCATCTTTCCCATACCGGGGGACTGCACTACCATTGTACTACCGATACTATTAAGTAGACGTTGAATTTTTCCTAGTGTTCTATTTTGTGCTGAGTAATCAGTGCCGTCTCTTCGATTTCAATGCAAATGTTTGATTACCTATAAACACTTCAATTGTTAA
>JACJUM010004390.1:8331710-8352060 GCA_020976665.1 Heortia vitessoides
TTTTCATGACTTGCACCTAATATATCAATAGTTAAACGTCACCTTTTTATGACTTGCACCTAATATATCAATAGTTAAACGTAACCTTTTCATGACTTGCACCTAATATATCAATAGTTAAACGTAACCTTTTCATGACTTGCACCTAATATATCAATAGTTAAACGTAACCTTTTTTTGACTTGCACCTAATATATCAATAGTTAAACGTAACCTTTTCATGACTTACACCTAATATATCAATAGTTAAACGTAATAATTAATAAAATACATGTGTAACGTATGTTATTTATAGATAAATTTCCCTTATGTACATCAAGTAGGTAAATGTTATTTACCAAAGGATTTACTGTAACTTTTGTAAAGTAAACAATATAGGCGTACAGTATTTCATTCTATCACAATTACTAATATTACCTTTTTTACTCTAATAACTGTTTTGATATAATCTAGACCTATTACAAAAGTACGTCCTTTGAGTTTCAAGGCCAGTTCAGACTATGTTTCAATTCTAAGTAATTATTAAAATGAATGTACAATCAATACTGAATGCGGTCGTTACTTGTAAATATCCCGCCAATATTAAAACACAAGTTTTAAGGTTTCGTGGTTGTATGTTACTCTGTCGTATTAAAATTAATGGACTTATTTTTATAAATGATTATCCACCAGGGTTAAAATTTATAATTTACAAATAATGTCACAGTTGGCCACTAATGTCAACGAATATTATTAAGAGAGTAGATTTAATGCCTTGTTTGTTTGTATGTTCATCACTCATCATTCCACTTGCGGGACATGAGTCTCCCCAAGAAAGATGGAACTTTGCCTATATTTACTACTTTACTTTGGTTCACCTCAATAAGCGGTAAGCTAAGTGTTGTGGGTTTAGTCCTCACCCAGAATACGAGTAATAATATATATTTGTGTTTGTACTATGTCTGGGTAATAAATTTGTATAATATACACACACAAACACACACACACACGCATATATATATATATATATATATATATATGTATATATATATGTACATATTTATTTTTATGTGTATATAATTGTGTATATATTGTTTTAATACATGTGATAAAAATACATACCTTTAAAAGTATTTTACGGTACATATAATGACTTAAAAATGTTCTGTATAGTTTACCTCTAATATAGTTCGTTGGTGACAGACATTCAATAAATACTTATTTATTATAAAACTAAGTTTAACATGTTTTTGATTAAAACCTGCGATTGCTGTTAAAGGTTAAATCGTTGATATGAGATGTTAATAAGATGTTTTAAATACAAACGATTATAGAGGTTGATAAATTAATTGCATATTATGAGGTGAGAAGTCAGGAACAGAGATACTGAATACAGAGGATATACTAAATATATTTAGCCTACAAAGAAAATGCTGTGACTTGTTGTTTCATTAACCCAATATACTTTTACCGAGTACCTTAAATAAGAAGGTAGCTTACAGCTCTTTTATTTCCTTTTCATTCATTGGGTAGATTTTGACCCATGAATACTTCTGCTTGAACTTTACTTTATATCGCGTTGCACGGTATATTTTCAGGAATCAAGTAAGGAGTATGTTATAACACAGCAATATGTCAGTTCAAACACTAGATCAAGCTTTTTATCATTTAATATTTAGGTCTGAAAAAATAAATGATTTGAATAATTTTATTTGGTTCATTAATGTTTCTGATAATTCGTTGAAATTAATTAGATTTACAATTTATTTGAGCCCATTCCTTTATACTATTTATATAAAGCAATTTATGAAAATCATCGTAAATAAATTTGGCTTAAATTGTAACATTCTAGGTTGTTGCTGTCGTAGCATAATAATTATATTGGAGTCCGGCGTAATTTGGGTATTAGATAACTCCGAAGTGTCGAGGTAAACAAGTGGGCTTGAATTTTAGTATTATCAAGGAACATTTGAAAATAGCGACACTATTACCATTTTATTGTCTTGTTTTTTTACCTTCCTAGAAGCCGTAATATCATTCCAAATGATGTTGTTCGATGTCACGACCAAAATGGGAATGGGTTTAGTCAAATTGGCACCTGGATAGCTTAAATCTTGTTTGGCGGCATAGGTAACTTTTAAGCTAGAGAAAATATTTACAAGACTATATATAGAGACGTGCTTGACTCTGCCAACACAAGCGAAAAGCTAAACTACACTTCTACACTATTATTAAAGAGGGGAGATTTGTGATGAATAAACTCAAAAACTACTATTGCAACGTTGGTTAATGTCATTAATTGGTTTATAACCAATGTAAATCAGATATAATGTAGCATTCTAGCGGTTCTAAGGTTTCTTATTCGAAACTTGATTTGAGTCGGAGCTTTGGGTTCACTTAATTATACCTTACTCTATATGTTATATGATAGGTACCATATAACATATACATATAGAGTAAGATATTATTAATAAAATACAAGGTAAAGTAATCTTAAAATGCGATCGATCGTAAATTCATATATCAAATGGGTGACACGCACCTCCTATTTTGCGTGTTAAGTATGTTCTGTTAGATTAAGTCTAAACAGATGATCCGAAATCTGTTTAACCTAATATTAACAAAAAAAAATATTTACACATTAAAAATTGAGTTTGAACTAGATAATATTTATTTAACTAGTAGGCATTCCAGCATAAAATTATTTATACAACTATTTAGGCCACATTAATCGAATTCGAATAGTAGGTATCGACGATCGAAATTAAAAGATTCATTAAGACTATCACCGGACCAGGCCAATTAATAAATATATACAACCTAAAAAAGTTGATCTATTAAATACTAAAGTTCATGCTAAACTCTAAAAGTGTTCTAAAATAACCTTTTACTCTCATACTAAAACTTTACAACGACAGGAATATGCTGACGTTTATTTATAAGCTGATAATTTATAGGAAATTACGAATAATTATTACTATGCAAATACTCCAAAAATAACAAAACCTCTTTAACGGGTGTTCTCTATGAAAACGGAAACGCCGAGGGAACCATAAACACCTAGACGCGACACAAACTTATATTTTTGTGTTATTAATTTCAGAAGTGGTCTAAATCAGTCCTTGAATTCCTTGAAGTTCTTGACACAAAATAAATTTACTTAAACATAAACTAACTAAACGAATATGAGCTGTTCGGAAAATGTGGTCTACTGCAGATTTTAATCTGAAAATTCCTCCGGGTGGCCAGGACAGTAGACATTCCACGTAAAGGTTGTGTTGTAGATAGGCGAACTTGTTCACTTCTCGAATAACACGCAAATAATTATAAGATAAAGTTGCGTACGCAAAGCAACATTGCCTATGATAAATCTTTGAAACATTAGTAAGATAATAATTATCTTGAAATCTGTGAAGCTGCCAATATTGTATTGTACTGCCAATAAACTGTAATTTCTACTCTATTGGTATGTAACTTAATTAATTCCTTTGGAATCCGTGTCACCGATGGACCGGATAGTTTTAAAATAACACATTTTATTACATATTTCATAATATTACTATTTATTTATTTCGGATTACCAACATAACAGTTAGAGGTAAACACATCATGCATAAACGGAGTTATAATCATAATAACACACATATAAAAAACATCAAAATCGATATAGCAAACTCAATGTAAGACATTGACACACTTTATAAGAGACAGAAAATTGGAAATACTTTATGTTGGCTTACAATCGTATAACATCGTAATCGCAAGGATATCACTAGTATGTCGCCAACCTTGCCACCTCAAGGCATTATATTACGTAACCCAACTAATAAGAGACGACTGAAGATGTTATGTTACATTACAACTTATTTATCTGCGTCTTTTGGATTGAAGGGTGTTGTACCCTTCAATCCAAAACACAGTAATGCAAGGTAAAAATGCAAATAAAGGTATTTTGTCACAAATTTCTGTATTGTATATTCTGGCCTTATCCTGATGTTTATGAAATACTTCACATTTATAGCCTTATCAGGCGAAAATGTAATTTTATCCCAGGTACTGAGCAAAAAATAGTTACCCAACTGAAATATTTCTCAACTATGTCTCGACAATGAGCATCCAGAAAAACTTTTTACTTTTATGCAGTGTTAAATTGAAAAGATTCGCTGGGAGTTGTGGAATTTAATTAGAGCCTAGGAATGTGGATTAAACTCCTTGATGGAGGCCTGTTCATGTTGCCCGTTGACGAGATATTGCGTTGCTTCAGAATCCACGCTCGCCTCAAAATTAATGTCAACGGGCGATGTGGCTTGGAAACGTTACAGCGATAATAACTTATATACATATATAAGTTATCACCTTATCAACTTTTCATATAGCGTTCAGAGGTGCTTTATTATAAAAAAAAATTTTTTTCCATTTAAAATTATATAAAAAGTATGTATATTTTTTGCTTCCACTCTAGGCTTAACCTGTCCCATAAGGAAAGTATACGATTAACATTTATTGAATTAATAAAACGGTTAATTGTACCGTTATGTTTATTGTTCATTAATATTTTTGAATGTTGTAGATATTTAAAAATTAAAGGACAAGATTTAATTAATACAAAGTAATAAATATATTTACGAGTACGTTACGCTCCGATAAGATATTTTACCTCATCTGACTTACTACCGTTACAACTAACCATTTCTTAGATATCTTTTTAGTATATTAATCAAAACGATTTTAATACTGTTTTATTGTATCTAAACAAATTCTCGCTATAATGTATATGTCACATTTTTTTACTAATCTGACATCACTTCCAGCGGCACCGGTTCTGACTTCGGTACATTGTAAAAATTTATCTCGTTACCATCGGAGTTTTAATCCTGTTCGTGGATCTGTAATATACAAATTAACAAAGAAAAAAAAGAAACAAATTTCCGTATTAGTTTATTTTGGAGCAATATCTGATACAAACCTGGTTCTACTAATTGCAAACATAACTATAAAATTGCATGTCCTCGATGGCGCAATCAGGAGTGTCTCTATCTTGTTCGCCAAAGGTTGGGTTGCAGCCCAAGTCAAAACCAACATAATATGATGAATATTTGTAATTGTTTTCTGCCTGGATATTAAAATATATATTTAAGTTTCATACTTATGACACCTCTATTCTCTGATATCCGTAACCCAAATGGTTTAAGGTACAACAGAGTCAGGCCTGTGTATGAGATGTTGTGTGTATTTATTTTTATCTATTTTCGACCTGGGTAAGCGGGGGTTGTCGATTGCTTTTTGCTGCGCTCCTGACATATATTGCTTGCTTACTCAGTTATAAATCGCATCAGACACGAGCGCCGCCAGTTAAATAATGACTACATTCATACTTATTATAAAAATATCTTTAATTAGCTCTACGGATTCATCCACGTAGTTTTGTAATAAATTGTTACTACATGTTACTTAGCCGTGAGGTACCGGCAGAGTAGAATAGTACCTCCGCCTGTACCAGGTACCGCAAGAGGTGACTAAGGTACCGGAACCGACAGATGGCGGTATATCCATCCGAGACGGTACAGCTCAAATGCACAGGGCGGGATGGGCAGCAGCAACCCCGTCGTGAAAGCTGCGCTCTGCAATTGTCAACTCAATTGTTCAACGTGGCAATTTTGGATAAATTCTCCCTTTCTTGCGGAGGCCTATATCAAGCAGTCGACTTCCAATTGGTATCATGATGATGATGATGACATGTTACTTGCAGATATTGTAACTTTCTTTATTGTTTAGGTGGTTTAGATCAATCTTCAATCTTTGATATGAAAACGATAAATGTCCAGTCGCAGGAAATAACTTGTCTTTTAATAAATTGCACTACAATATTACGTGATTGGGATCTCTCTGATGTTTGTCCCCCATGTGATGTTAACAAGCATTGTTGGCATAACATAATTGGTTGTTTCCTATTGTATGCGGCATCGTAATCGTCCCGGCATTTTAGTGGTAATAATGGTCTATTGTTGTCGCTATTTTACACTAGGAAAAGGTAATTGATAATACCAGTAAATATAAGTATAACGCAATTATTTTATTAAAATGTACATCGAGCTATTCATTGCGATAATATACCCATTATACGTAAATTTGGCATTATATGAAATTGGCTTAGATTTACTATCCCTAATCTAATTTACTTAAATAACAATACTTTTGAAACGCAGGTAAATTGTATAATGCTTGACAAGTTTTATATCCAGTTGCGAGAGCGAGTCCCGAGCATACTTTCGTCGCACATTTCATTGCGGCAGAGTCGTGTTTTCTACGACAAAGAATACTTTGAATTTTGCTGTAGCAAAATAAAAGTAAAAATCATGAAAAGTGGTGCGACATTAAAATTTCACAATGAATCAAGTGTATATACATATGTATCGCCAACATAGCAGCCTTAATTATAAAATTGCCGCGCTGGGCAAGCGTGTTGACAATCGCAGAGCGTACGCGACGGGAATGCTGCTGTCCACCCCCACCCTGTTGCATTTGATCGTCATCGATCATCATCTGTCGGTTCCGGTACTTTGTATTCGCTTCTTATTCGACATCTGGCATAGGAAGAGGTACTATTCTACTCTGTCGGTACCACGCGGCAATACATGCTATACTAATTTCATATTTGTATTAGCCTTGAAACAAACAAAGATACAAACTTTTATTCGTTATAATATTAGTATAAATACATATTATTCTGATATATCAGCTATATTATAAAGTTTTAAGTCGGGTTAGTAGTTTTTGCGTGAAATGGTAGCAAACATACATAATTATTTTCGATCTTTCGCGTTTAATATAGTGGGTACTCTCTAAATTTTTATAAAATTTTTAGTCTAGCTTTTTCAAAACAAACTCATAGTTACCCAGTAAAAAAATTAAATATAAAACATACAGTGCGCTATTTTTTATTATTCCCATATATCTGTATCCGTGCCAACGCTTTAGGTTTAAGCTACTGAGCTGAAGAAGTACCGTTCCCCAGGGGAAACAGCGCGCTACTAACCCTCGCGTCGGCGACATGTCTTTGTACTTACCGTAAAGACCTCCAAGCGATTCGAGAGTATGTTATTATGTATTACATACATATCTGGTTATCTTGTTCACTATGTCGCGTGAGGTGACTATTAGAAATTATAGCAGTCTGGGGAACCTGCTTGCACTCTATGAATAAATATTAATAAATTCACCCAACATCTGATACGTTGACCTGAATCCGTGATCAGTCGCTTAAACGTCGATCAATCAATTTAATTCTAGATTCTAAGTAAGATTAAAAAATATAGTAAAATTATATGAGTACGCAGAGCACGCCAACGGAATCAATATTAAAAACCCCACTACTACTCTGTCAAGATAAGTAGCTTATATATTGTTTTTGTAGAATACGTACATTTATTGTTTACGCTTGTATCGCGTGGAGATATATCCATTAAATTCTCTAGGAATATACATATTTTTCAAGTCAATAGTATTTTAAATTACCTTCAGCGTTGAATCACCGCCAATAAAAGAATGATTGGTTTTTTTACTATGGGCTTGTCTTGCCTGCGCACGTGTAATAAACAAAAATTTTAAAAATATAAATGTTTACCACATGTACACATTACTTTTTACGTCGCGTTTGAATATTATTGTTATCCCCTATCTTGCAACTCCTTGGGGTTGAATTCCGATAGTTCCTTAAGTTTTATCAATGTCGTTGCTAATTTTAAGTTTTCCATGCAAACTTGCAATTCCTTTTCATCCCTATATATCAGTGGCAACTTCTCTTTTAGTATATAGATGTATTGTATATATACTCAATCATTGTTAATTATAGAACTAATTTTATAATAAAACCATTTTATGCCCAAAAAAGTAGCACCTATGTTTGCATGATAATGCCAGTTGACATTTAATCCACCATTTCTAGATAATTGATCATGTGAAATTAATATCCATACATAAAATGAATAACAAAGGAACATCACAGATATTCTATCAGGCATGCCGCAAACATACACCTCAAAAGTCCAAGTGGAAATCCACTCCAGTGTAAAGTTCTGTTTCCAAAGGGCTCCTCGGAGTTCAAGGGGAGGTGACCTCAATGGTTATTCGAGTGTGATGTTATTGCCTCGAGATGAAGGTGTCTACCTCCGGTGTATTGCGCGATAACATGTCGAATATCATCGATCGCTTTGAATGTGATTAATATATAATTCGATTAGTTTAGATTTCACTCTTGCGCTCTAATTTAATTCTGAAAATATAACTTACAGTTATTTATATTTAAGTATTGAGACGCTTTCAGACTAACTGACTTACAGATAAAATACTGAAGTCATGATTTCTAGGTAAAGTAAATTTATTACCACTTACCACCATTTATTATTTATTTTAATATGTGTTAATTTTATTATATAAATTTTAACACTCATACATTCACAATACACTCGCATATTTCGTAAACTATTCAAAGAAACGTCGAAGCATGATACTTGTAATTATATAACATTCGAATATATAGTCATATATTCTAGGTTTACATATTATGTTTTGAAGGAAGATTACTTCAAACCTTTTATGACTAAGTGAAGACCGATCTATGAATAATCTAAGATAGCCTCCGATAGTATTTTAAAATTGCTTTTAGTAAACCTGTTTAGTCCCAATGTGGCTTATTGCTAGGACGTCAAAACCAAAAGTCAAATAACTTCTGAATTTTTAATGGTAATTTTTTTTTCAACCTATGTGTATGCTACTTAAAAGTTAGTTGATGGATGTATATAAGTTGTAAAAGAACCTCTTTTTATTTTGAAAAATTATATCTAGGTGGAAATATCTACATAATGATACATATTGTAAATTTGTACAATGTATTTTATGAAATAAATATGTTAATACGCAGTACACGTTCTCGTTTGGCTATCGTTTAACTCTGTTTTAACTTCCTTTAAATTTCTTACAACATTACTTTCATGGCGTTAAATACATCATTTGCAATTCATAAGTACAACCTAATTCCTTTGTGAATCGTTTAAGGTGTTTCGTTAAATTTTGTTTCATTGTTCATCACTTTTATTTCATAGAAAACAATAAGAAGATGCAATAGAACTGTTGTCTTTCATTGTGTTTATTTAAATAAATAGCAAATGGTAAACAGTTTGAAAGAAATAAAGAAAGAATTAGCTCTTATTTAATTTAACCGAAGGTAAAACAGCAGTATTACTACAATTTGCGCGGTTAAAGAATCCTCATAATAAAAGCAGCCCTGGAAGTTAAAATTGTCGTGACAATCGGTAAGCTTTGTGAAATTGGGTCAGCACGATATTTGGTAGGTTAAAATACGTTTATTCCAGATGTGAAATGCGGTCGAATTACTTTACGTTCGAAATTTTTCAAAACAGAACTTGAAAATACTAACATATACATCAGTTTTTATTATCTCTTTTCGAATCGCTGACCTGGTACAGGTTTATTTAATTTACTTTTTATCTTCCATATATTTTCTCTCGATTCCAACTTGGAGCAAGTAACAAGTTGTGATAGTACCAGTGAAGGTTTCTACAGTAAAATTAAGTAATCTTGCAATTCAGCTGTTCTATAAATAACTTAAAGAAGTAACCGTTACGTGAATGACGACTTTGGAAAGGCTTGGAGAGAGCGCACATTTGAATAGATGTCTTATGAGAATTACATTCAGTGTGTATAAGAGTGTTTACGATTGCCGTCACGATATCGTATTATGTAGCCGTATTCAACACTTTTTATAATAACCTCAAACACTTTTCAGCCATGGTGTTTATCCCCCCAAACAAAAAATGTTTAGGGATTATTTTATATTACTTAGTTTGTTGTACATATTAAAAAAAAACTTAGTTTGTCATAAGAAGTATGGTATGGTAATTTTCAAGAAGTCATTTTGTAAGTTTTTTATTTATATGTAATTATAATAAAATATGCCGTGGTGCACCGGCAGAGTAGAATAATACCTCAAGCTGTAACGAGTTTCGTAAAGTGGTCTTGTATATAAATTTAAAGACTACTATTTACTATTGTATAAAACAGGCTAGAAGACACTGTCACCTAGTATTTTGTAATTCAACAAACACTAGTATTTTGTTTTGAAAACTGTATTTATCATAGCAGTCGTATAATATTTAATGAACAAAATTTAGTTTCTTACCAAAAATATAAAAAAAGTCTTCGGTTGTATATGTCATAGATTGTTATCATGCTCATAAGGCAAATAAATATAATCATGACTTGGACATTTGTATTCAAAGAAAAACAAGGAAAAGAACACGATTGTTTCCCCAAGAAAGTAGGAAATTTTACCGCAACTGCAGCTCTGTGTGTAGGCGCGATGATCATCGCGTAGCTTTGCGATGGGAATGCTGCTGCCCTTTTGTATTTTAACTATGCTGTTTTAAGTGGATATCGGTATATCTGTCGGTTCCTAACCTTAGTCGCCTCTTACCACTAAAGGGAGGAATGTACAGTTCTACTCTGTTAGTAACCCATGGCGGTTAAATTGGCGGTATTACTTTTTAGTTAAACTAATTACTAATAACTATATTTTAATTTTAATTATTTAATTACTATTATGTTCGTAGGTATATTATTGAGTATATTGATAACAGTCTTCAACACAGCTAATCTTGATGAATTCAGAATGCCAAGTTCTAAAGTGTTCGATTGAGTTAAAACCAGCCAAAACTTGCAGTGCCAAGGAAAGTTTGTATAATTGTCGTAAATAATTTGGAATGTTCAATACGCTCATAGGTCGAGTTAAAAGGCTGTAGTTTTTCATGACAGTTATTATTTCTCTGTTGTTGTAATAACTTTTTAACAAAATTTTAATTTCACATTTCTGAAGAATGATCATTTATTGGGAACCCTAGAAAGTCTACATTATGTAACAAAACGGAAATACTCTATTTCCCATTCACCTTGAAACACTATTTTTTCTTCATAAATAGAATAAAATATATTATTTAAATAAAAAAAATCTACAGCTTTCTAAACTATAGTCCTCGAGATTAGATGACTTTGAGTTAGTTTTAGATTAATTGTGTCTTGTAAACATATTTAAAAAAAAAGTTATGCATGATACTTGCAAGTCTGAAATGCGGGGATTCTTTGTCTTTTACACGCACCGCACAATCCTATGCAACGCACGATAGAGTTATCTCATCCACGCGATATATAAAAAATTCCAAATAATAATTATTGCCAATAAGATAATAAGGCCAACCACAAGCAACTAGCATATATATTCAGATTGAGCATAGGGATCTAGTTATAGTTTTGATGTGTTTTCTGGCAGATAATTGCTGGAGCAATAGAATCAATCGATTCAAATGATCAATCAAATTCAATAAATATTAATAATAGGAACACAATGTCTTCAGCGGAAAGTTTAAAAATCATTTAATATAAAGATAACATTTACGCACACTCATCCATAGTGATTTATTTGCCTAACAATGATAATAAAACACTTTCTCTAACATATTTACCCATGTGCAATTGAAATTGATTGGCATGAAAATATATGAATTCTAATAGCGCAGAGTAATAAATTTGATCTAGTAGTTTAAACACATTGCCGATATTACCAACACCATATCGTTCCAAGACACGACACGACGATTCAAAATCAACTTACACGCCATGTTTGAATGCCGCGCACGTGCGGTGCGATGGGCCTCGGTTGGGATTCGCCGGGGAGCCACCTGCAGCTCGCTCCTCATTTGAGTCGCTAGTTTCCCTAACTGTGCCACGAATGTTATTAATACCGAATACATTCATGCCAGTTACTGAGTTTCCTGACTAGGTGATATAGAACAAGTGTTTGCATAGCAATATTAAATATCTAGCTTAATGTTTTGCGTGTGTGTACTAACATATCGGATATGGAGTAATTATTGCTTTGTTGTGTGATGAACTATAATTATTGGGAATAGTAGGAATTAAATATATATGTGTATATATGTATATTTAATTCCTTCTATTGTCATTATTGGCTTTTTGTTTATGTATCTATGGTCACTGTGTGTGGGTGACGTGGAGTCCTGAAATACAGGATTGTCCTAGTTAAGGTTCCAGTCCACCCGAATAATATTATGTTTCTTAGTATTATATAATACATAAGCGATGTGTTTAGCACAATTATATACATACATCACGCCTGTTTCCCATCGGGGTAGGCAGTGACTATGGATCTCCACTTGCTACAATCTTGGAAAACCTCTCTCGCTTCCCTAACTTTGGTGGAAATAACAAAAAAATATTGTCATTGACTATTTATTTCTTATATATCATAGGAATATCAACAGCTTGGTTATAATAATTAGCATTATGATAATGATATGGCATTATATTTTTTTTATTAAAGTTGTTTATATTACAAAGGTGTTACATATAAAACATATTAAATAAAATTAACCTAAAATTAAGACAATGAACACTTTAGTTTAATAGTCGTTCTAAACAAGCAATATTTAAAGAATGGTATTAATTTGTTGTGACCTACGGTTTCACACAACTCGCGTTAATTTGAGGACTATACCTACTATCTTATTAACTATAGTGTTATTGTATAATCTTCAATAAATAGAATATAAACAAATACATATATATCACGTTTGCATCGAGGTAGGCTGTGATCTCGCTTTAAACTAAATAGACTAACCAACATGTAAAAAGTTATTTTAAATTCATACCAGTGGTTTTTGAGATTTTGCTTGTTCGGCAAAACAAATTCTTTAGCTTTATAATATTAATATAAACGTTATCAAATTTATCTTTCCAGGTGTTAGAATAAAATTAAAATTCATAATAAGGAAATTTGTCTGCCGGCAATTCCATTTGGTTGCCATTTGACAAAATGTAGAACTAAAACTGTTCATAAAATAGCAGCGGCGGAGCTTGACATTAAATTTTCATTTCGTCGCCCCAAGAGCAGTGGGAAACGAAGTTTTCTAAGTATCGATTACTTAATTTTGCACGACATTCCGCTGTGATATTAAATTTAATAAAAGTCGGACCATCGATCTGCTTAATTTAACAATTGACACGTAGTCATGTGTTGTTTGTGAGAACTGATGTTTAAACATTTCCAACAAATTTATTATTTTCCTCAATCTCCTATCTATTGTCGCGTGCGAGCTTGGCATTACCCAAAATATTAACCAGTAATTTAATTAAATGTCGTATCTATTAACTTATAATAAATTGAAATAATTTTGTTGATTAAAAAGTTGAAAGGATTACTTAGATGGGAATGTTTCCGCACAATATTCGCGTTATGGTTTATAAATATTTATTTGTAAGCTGGAACGTAAGCTAATATAATAATATCAACATTTCATTTTTATATTATTTTTATGTTATTTGATTAACGTATTCTGATGAAAGGTTTCTATTCTCTTTATTCCATGAAGCGTGTCAATAAAACCTAAAGGCCATTTGGTTCTATCGATTGATTTAACAGAACATATTTCAATTCCTTTGTTCTATAGTGTTGACACTGGACTCACAATTCTTTTTTTCCAAAAATATTTTATTTAATTGTCATGTATGTCGTAGGGGGTTATCATGCCGATAATATAATATAATTGATTATTATGATTACTAGGACATTTGTTATTCAATTACGCAAAAAGAGCCGAACATTCTACAGAACATGGTTGTTTCCTGTGCCACATAGTTTACTCTGTGACACAGTGTACAAATATGATCAAAAAAATGTTTAATACGAGTAACTTTGACAGGCTCGATGCTGCAGATGGTAGAGACCTTGTCTTATGCGCCAAGGGTCGTGGGTTCGATCCCCAACCTTAAAAATTTCTATGATATTTGTGTTTGTTCCGTGTCTAAAAGTTAAAAATATGTATTTAAGTATAATATTTGTAATTTCTTTATTGTCTGATGTCCGTAACATAAGTTCTTTAAGTGACTTAGGACGGAATCAGGTCAATGTATGAAATGTGGTGTGAATATTATAATTATTAAAGTTTTGACTAAAACGTTCGAACATTTACGCGTTCACAACTAATAATAAAACATTTTAACGGCTTCTAAATGTTGCGGTTTATTTAACTTTTTCATATGCTTGGGATACATTTTTAATACAAGAACTTTCTTATAAACTGCGCTGTTTCTGGTACCACTATCTATCGGTTTTGGTATACTATTCTATCGGTTTACTATTCTACTTTGTTAGAACCTCACCGCTATTTTGTGATTAAAATTTTTATTTTTACGATTGTTTGATCTTAAATAAGAAAGTAATTATTCATTAAAATCTGTTAAGTACTACATATACAGGTATACATTGTAATCCACATAAAAAGCGAGCGCAGTGCTAAAAGATATGATCTCATCCAAACTAATATTCTAAGGAATTTTCCCAATAAACATAGCACATTTATATACGTAGCTTTTCTTATAAGCTGTAGATACACATATTTCATCACGGAGGATGAAAACTGTATTTTATTGAGTAAATTTTTTAAATAAGTAAATAAGAAGAAATTAAGGCTGCAGTGTAGCGCAAACAAGTGCAGTCTAGAAAGTTCCTCGCCTGTGTCACGGAGTGTGCGGGCGTGTTGTTGTGACAGAAGAACAAAAGGCCTCAAAGTACTATGTTCAGTTCTTGCTGTCAGGAAAATCACCAGAAACTGTTTGGTAGTGAATATCATATGATGCTTGTTAAGTACATTAAGAGAAGTTATCATTTTTATAAATTCATTATACGAGTATGACCTAACCTAGATTTAACGAGATGGGAAGAACTTACAGCAATAAATTTTCAGTTACTTTTGAGCATTTTCAAAATCGTGTAATACTCGTAAATCAATCCTCCCTTGAGCAAAGGTGGCTGAGTAAAAAAATATTATAAATACTACTAAATATTATATATAAAATCACTTATTACCATAAAATATAATTTGTACATAAATAATGGAAATTTATTAATAACTTTAATTTTTAATTTAGTAAACAATTAACTTTACACAACGCACTGATAACAGTAACTCACGCTTGACCTTGCATTAGGCCATATATGACTGCATGTAGCGCACGTTTCGCAGGCTATCGTAAAAACGGTTGATCGTATGAAAAATTGTAGAGAATTTTATACTCTATAACAAGTACAAATCTCATTTAATTAATAGAAAGCGAAAATCTGATCATAAAAAAATAAAAAGATTTTCAATATCTTTTATCTTTCTACGTGAATACGATACTTGTGACTTTTGAGACAACATTTAGAACGACAAAGTAAAGGTTCATAGCAATTTACAGCTTTTATCTTTCATTCCAAAGTTGACCCCCTTAAATAAATAAGCGAAATGCCATGACCATGGGAAATACAAGAAAAATCATTTTTACATACAAAACAATTAAAATAGCATTATTATCGCAAGGGTTGCTGTCAAAGGCTCGTCAAAGTTTGTCCGAAATTTTTCGAACAAAGCGTGGCGGTATAACAAATTCTCAGAGATATAGTGGCATACATAATATTAAAGCTAGAAATAACAATAAGCTTACATTGCTAGACTCCAAAAAATAAATGATTCGTTTAAGGGCAATAGTGTAAGATTTTATAATAAAATCCCAAGCAGTATTACAAATATGCCTTTGAATAAATTTCATAATTGCGTAATTACTTTTTATTTATTTCTGAGGCTTATTACTGCTGGAAAGATTATATTAATTTCAAAACTGCTACAAAAAAAATCGAATTGAATTGCTACCAACCATTTACGTTATTAAAACCCTTATCACCGTCAGTTTTTCTTGCAGGTTCTTTTCTGGTGGCTCGCGTAATGAACCTCCTATAAACTTAGTTATAAGACCCGCCTGGTGCCGGCAGACTGGTATTAAATTAGGACACTTATTTGTTTAAAATAATTTCAAATAAAAATAATTAAAAATAACCCTTATAAGACGGTAAGGTTGTCAGTGTCATCGGTCACTGATTTTTTTCATTGTTTTGACGATTTGAAAGTGCCTAATAGGCCTGCTTAAATAAGGATTTGATGTTAACTATAATATATTCCAAATATTTATATCTGCTATACCAGCGCACCAATTAAGAGCAAAATTATCTTTTTTGATGATGCCTACGTTTAACAATGGACGTCCAACAGCTGATATTTCACGGCTGTTGATTTTTCATATTTGCTGATACAAGAAATCCTTACAAATTAATTATTTGAGTTAATGTAAAAAAATCTCGAAGCGCTCACTAAAAACAATGCGTAATTTGGATTGTGTGAACGAATATTAATAGATTTATTAGGCCACATCACCTGTATACCTTCTGATACAACGATACTCTGTAATAGATTTTTATTAAAATAACTTTGTTTGTCTTGAAAATATGAGGAATAAAAGAAGGAGAGTAGATTTTCGTCCATAATTCATTGACAACATACTTTTTTTATTTTCATCAAACAGAGTGCTTTTATTTAAACTGCCACAATGCTTTGTAGGGGTCTATTTCCCTTCGTGGCTTCCTATTATATATTTTACATTGTTTGTGATTGGATTTCTCTTACGAATTCATTTCATTTAGATAAACTTCAAAGTATAATAAATAAAAAATAAATAACTTAAGTTTAAAAACATTTGCAATTAATAGATTTATTAGGTGCTAGTTATTAAGGGTATCAATTTGTAAAAAGCTTTTCTTTTAAATAAATAGTAATGAGTTACGAACTTAATTTTTTGCAAAGATTATTATATTTTGAGGCGACTACTGTGCAAACAGTATTTTTGATTTAGAAACAGATTTTAGTAGTAAAGTTTTATAGTTAAATACAACTCATCATTTTAACATTTAAAGTCTACCTATAATTTCCGTTTACTTAAAGAAGTCAAAGCTCGAAGTCAACTTGTTGTCATGAATAATTTAAAGCTAACAATTGCAACATAAAGTGATGCTTTATGTATACTAATGTGCCTTGTCCTCCAAGGCTACTTAAAGTTTAACCTGTAATAGCTTTAATTATAACAGCCATTGGAAGTCCACTGCTGGACATAAGTATCTCTAACAAAGGAGGTTTTTTGCCGATAATTGCCGCGCTGGGCAAGTGTGTTGGCAAAGCGCAGTTATCGCGACGGGAATATTGCTGCCCATCCCTGCCCTGTGCATTTGAGCTGTATTGTTTTGGATGGATGTACTGCTATCTGTTGGTTCTAGTACTTAGTCACCTCTACCGATGCAGTGGAAGGTATTATTCTATTCACACGGCACCGGCACTAGCTATAATGCTATATGCTAATATGTAGCTATAAAGTTAATAAAATAACCACTTACAGTTTAAAAAATGCAATATATTTTCGTAATCTGGTCAACAATAAAAAAAATTGTTATTGGAGCGCCTGAAAAAGCAAATTACATTAGAAGGATAATTTGTTACAGGAGACTAAATATATTTTCTATCTCAAAATAATTGCCGAGTAATAGGAAATTAGATTTCATCAAAATTGATCGGCGTGGTACGCCTTGGAACGCTTGTACAAATTTGATTACAATCATCATACTTGTATACTGTAAGATTCGTTGTATCCACACAAAAAAAGTCAAAGTTAAAAACAAAGGAATCACAAATATATTACTTAAATACATATTAAATAAATACATATTTTTAATACCCAGACACAGGACAAACACATATAATAATATAAATATTTGTCCTGGGTGGGGGGATCGAACCCACGACCCCTGGCGCATAAGATAGGATCACTATCATCTGCGCCATCGGGCCCGTCCTTTTAGTGTTCAATGATTTGACGGACTCACTCAATTTAATTAAATTACACTGTCTGAAACTTAAATACGTACATATTTAAACAATATAATATAAATTTAAGTCTAACTGTGTGCAGTATAGAATATAATAATATGACGCGTTTTTACCGATCTGACCCAGTTGAATGATAACGCCAATTAACTAGCTGTTGACTAAGTATTATTTATATTGTCCATGGGTAACTCATTTATTACCGAGGTATTGAATGTGTGTGATATTTTCAGGCCTCGTGCATTAATTATGTATACTTTATGTGCCCAAGGTCGTTTTAATCCCTACTTATAACAAATATTTATGTGATGAATGTTTGTGTTTTTTCTGCGTCATATTCTTGTGATTCTCCTGTTGTCTGATATCTGTGACTTAAGGGCTTTAAAATAATATCCTCGTAATCAGGTCAACGTATGAGATGTCGTGTAAATTTAATTAGTATTACCTTTATGTTTCGCTCTGAAAACCAACTGTTTTACAAAGCAAGGAAAACAATTCTTCTCTGAAGTATATTTTCTACAAAATTAACTGAAAATGTTCTTCCAGAGGTAAATTGTAACTATCAAGGAAGATTCAGGATATCTAGTATCTAATTTTTCAACAATGGGCCCTATTAGTGTCGAATATATCTGTGTAATACCATTCAATGTAGTTTCTTTTTCGGGTAACGATGCCTAGTTAGGCGCAAGATGTCAAAAAGAGCTGGTAATAGGGTGCTTTGTAGCTTTATATTAGAAAATAATGGCGACATGAATTATATGGCTGCGTATAATTTTATATTGTTTTTGCCGCTTTCAAAGAAGCTTTTTCCGTAAAGAATTATGATAGTAAATGAGTGGTCCAACGAACAGATTAGAAGTTTTGAAATTTAGAATGCATAGTATTCGACAGGATTTCTAAGACATATCTCACGGTAACAAAGGTATTTCACTAACAGAACGAACGTTATGATTAATAATTTTTACACTGTACGAAATTCCATACATATTATTATTTTCTATTCGTACACGTCTTCATAAATTTAGGCTATATAATGATCAGATGTACCTATATTAATTACATTGTACGTTCTGACCTACATTATATTATTACAAAGTTTCATGAAAATAAATTCAAATGAACGTGTAACGAACATTAATACATCTTAATAAATTTATCAATGGCAAATCTCATATAAAAGTCGTCTGCATAGGCACATTATTCGCAACTATTTCTATTGTCATGTATCAGTATTCGCATTGCTGTTTCGGTTAAAACGGTCATAGAGGCAGTGAAATTCCCGGGTGTCATTATATCTTCAGGGCACAAGGTTTACATTGCGCTAGTGATATCGTTAAGATAATAAGAGCGTCTATAGACTGTGACGATGCTGACTGTCGCGCAGAACGTATGCTTGTTTGTCGTTTTAGAAAAAATCCCCGTTTCTGATGTACCTAATTATTATTTTGTCAAAGCCATCCAAAAAAAAAACAGATAAAGACAATGATTAATGACGTCTGTCACTCAAGGGTTGTTGATACGATATGTCGTTTTTATCTTCGTATAACATTGATAGTTGTAAATTTATATGGTAGTTACGAGAAATAGATCGGAACGAATGTGTTCCATTTGAAACCCATCACGTTAATAGCTGTAAGTAGCTTGCTACAATTTCCCGGAGAGTGGCGAGTGCAGTTTTTAATTTCCTGCCTTCTACATTGGATTATGCTCTAGGATTATGTTGTTTTATTTTTGTTTTTTAATGGATTTTTCTTGATAAAATGGATAAAACTATGGAGCTACACTACAGATACCATAGTCTTTTAACTTATTCACTTATTTTAATTAATATTTTAGTAGATTTTAATTTCACAAGTGGGCCAAAGGATAGCTATGACTTAGATTTTTATCAAATACTACATTTACTTGTACGTACATCTACATTTTAAACAAATTTAAATAATACTTACCACAATTATACTAATGTAACTGGTGCTTATTTTTATATACATATTACGGTGTTTGTTCGGGATCCGATTTTGATATAGGATAGTTTATATATCAATTGAAGACATGGCAACGTTTGTCGGATCAGCTATTATGAACATGCACAGTACTAGAAAAAGATTAATACTGACTTCCAACATTTTAATATTTTTTTAGAGCCCTAACTGTCGTGACGTATGCTTAAATCAAGAATTGTATGGCATCTGTTCTCTCGGCATTTAGCAGCTAGAAATTAGAGTAGGATATAGAATTAAATAATGCTGATTACGTAACTTCATGCAAAACTTAAGTGCTAAGGTAATTACAATTTAAATAAAGTTTTTGTCCAACTTTAAGAGTATTTCTTTTTATGATTCTTGTTAATAAAATGTTGTGTAATATTTTCAAGATTCAACATTTTTTCGTTTTCATTTCGGTTTTTAAACCGCTGATTATAAAGTTCAATAAAAAGTTAAATAAAAATGTTGCAAAGGCAAGCAGCCCTTTGTTCTATGATAATAACATTATGAGCAGATCCGTTTACAAGGCTTTACGTTCCCTTCGTTTTTATG
>JACJUM010004390.1:8362029-8388296 GCA_020976665.1 Heortia vitessoides
CGGCGCCACCTCGGCCGGCGTGCCCACCGAGCGGGCGCTGCTGCACCTTTATAGGGTGAGAGCGACCATCGATTGTCACCTCGGCTAGTATGTACTTACTACGTCTTTATTTCGCCACACAGAACAATTAAGTTACACTATTATCCATATAATAACTTAATGAATTTGATAACTAGAGATAACTTATGATAAGGGCAACTTTTTCAGATTGCGTGTGAATTCGGAGGCATGAACTGCTTGACTGTGCCCTCGACGGTGGACCGCACTGCGCATCGCTGGACCGAAGAGCTGCAGCATAGGTTCAATGCCGAGAAGAAGCGGCTTAAGTGCCCCGCGTAATAATAGTCAACAATGAACACCAAATATTTGCCAACATTCTGAAATACACCAAGTAAACTGAAAGCTCGAGGATTTGGACATTTGATTGTATCAACGTATTAACGGTAATGTTAGATTTTCTTTATATCATCTTATTGTTAGTAAGCAAATACTTTTGGTATGGACAGTAAACGTAGATATGACAGTACACAAAAGATTAAAACTGACTGACATTTTTGTCTCTTGTTGAAATGCAAGTAGTATCGAGAAAGGTTATAGCATACCTACAGGACTCCCAGATATACCTATCAATTTCAAAGATTTTTTATTTTCTATCGTTTGTTAAGTATTAAGCAGAACTTTACACTTTCATCCAGTAAAGTATATCACCCGGTTTAAAACTCACTTCGAACTATTTCCCCTAGGACTATGATAAATTTGTGACAGACTCATTTGAGCATACATTCTATGCATCCAGTTTGGTGGAGAGAAATCTATTTATTTATTGTTTTAGTTGATTGGTGTGCTTCAGAAATGCGACCAATTCTATGTTTATAGATAACATATCTGCCAGATGACACTACCCTTATGTGAAATAAGTGAATACTTCTAGGTCCTTTTTTTTCTTATAGATATTAAATTTTTGCTCACGTGGTTTTTAAACGTGCGATGATAGTTCTTACTTTGTGTTGCCAGAAAAATGCCAGTGTTGCATTTTTGCTACCTTGTATAAATTTGTCTGAAACAAAATATATTTTGTGAAGTGTTTTCCTAAACAACAGACGGTTTTTAAAAGACAAATAGATTGTATAATACATATTGGAGTATATCGGACACGGAATAGAGCAATAGAAATAACAAGTCTGATACGTGATCAGAATCAATTCAATTTTACGTGTTAATTAATTTGTTGCCATCTCAACTAATTTTGTAATATTATTTGTATAAAATAAGCACAGTAAAAATTTGCAAAGTTTATATATTTTTTGCACGATGTATAATATTATTGCCACATAATATACATCTTTAATCTATACCTACATATACATCTTAAAGTATACATCTTAAAGTAATTAATGCCCCAAATAATTGATACGCATAATAAATAGAACTGTAGTACTATGTAGAAACAACAGGTTTGCTATATTTAAAAGGTATATTTTATAAAATTCATTTAATATTATTATAGTATGATTTCATTTTAAATAGTTTTTAAATCGATAACACATTGATATAAAATAGTATAAAGAAAGAAAGCCTACTACATTATTAATTGAAATAAAAATGTACACAATTTAACAAATAGTATTGCAATAGTATATACAAGTGATAGTTAATTAATCGTCTAAACATCTAATAGCTACTGTCTGTTTTTAATTCAATTACAAGTAAAATATATTATCTAAATACCTTACTGCATGTTATAAAATATGAATGAACAGATGATATAAAATAACAGAAAATAAGTACAGTCCTCACACTTCAGAAAAAAATAGATAAGTAAAAATGAGATACACAGATTATGAGCAATAATCTATTAGTTTCTAACGTTGCACAGTGACATTACATACCATACAAAACCTGTACACATTGCCATTAAATTTATAAAGGCATACAACAAACAGGGCGGTAAAAGGTATCTTTTTAGACGATTTTGTTACTGTAATATCATTTTTTTTATTTTATAAATGAGGTTTAAAAAATAGCTTGTCGTGATATGTTGAAAGTTTTCACATTAATTGTATCTCATTTTTTGTAATACAAGCTTATGCTTTCATTAATATAAATTCCACAAAAATACGCTAAATATTATTTTTAAACTCTAGTTATATATATATAACTATAGTTATTCCTAGACTAATGTCTAAAAAAACTCTAGTGATGTAATATTTTATAGTCGATTTTTCGAAAAAAGAAATTAATAAGAAGTTATACACATTTTTGGCTCAGGAATATTTAATCAAATATTAACCAAACACCTAAAGTTTTTAAGCCATTCTTAAAATTCACGTCTGTTAAAATAAACAAAACTTAATAATACGTTTTATTTAAAATTAAACTTACCTATTAGTACTAAAGAATTAACGAGAAAGAGTTTAATTAAACACATACATTTTTGTGGACCACGTATCCCTATGCGTGCAAATCAAGATATCTACCCTAGTTAGTATTTAATGACAAACTAGAAAATGCCATTATTTGTTACCATTGTATTGGTTTATTAAAAGAAAGTTCTGGAATCAAAGCAATGTTAGTGATCTTTTTGCCACTTGGATGTTGCGTTTATGTACGTAAGTGCGAGTTGCTCAATAATGAACTTTATCAGTATTTATTAAAAAATAAATCATGTTTTGTACAGTATCTTACAACAGTAAATTTTTCAAATGAAAATTAGCATTTGGGGTATATTTAAATTGATAGTTGCATTTGCATAATATTCTTAAATGGACAGTAAAGAAATTAGTCGAGCAGAAATTAGTTTGTTTTAGATTTTAAAACTTTTTTCGTCACAAATAAAACTATGAGTTTTCGAGGATGTAAGAGGTTCGAGGTTGGTTCAAATAATTCTAGGTATTAAATAAGTTAGTTCCTATTATCTAACTATGAAGATGTTCTTTAGTTAATTTACATTCTGGCTATAAAGAATTTATTGTTTTAACTTTTCAGTACAATTTGACAACATTTCGAAGATTTACTGATGAGAGGTTGTTTTTGTATTGTTTCTTAAATTTTCTAATGATGAATAAAGGACACGCTTTTTGTAATGAAATATATTAAATTAATCTGTAAATAAGTGAATGTAAGAGATTTGTAAATATTGTATTCAATCGCACGTTTAGGTAAATTATTATGATCTAGTTCTACAATTTGTTATTTAATCGTTGCAATTACGATTTTTATATTCGTAGGATTTAATTTGACTGTTGTGTTATGTTAATAATAAATATATTAAATGTACTAAGCATTTAATTTTTGTATATTGTTCATTTTTGTTATTGAAAATAAAAGCATCTATCGTTCTTATTTGTTAATTAGTAACCAACATGAGGAAATATAAAAATAATAGTACGGGGTTCCGATCTTTGCCATGTCAGTCATATAATATCAAGTTAATCAAGTAATATCACTAACGGGGTTTGCAACTACATGAACGATAGAACAACTTGAAGAAAGAAACCTAAGCTTGCTGACTTGACATGTGCTTGGTTGATTTTTTTGGGTCGGGAATTAAATCCGTTCGACGAATCGACGGCGTCGGTCCTTCTGCCATTATACCATGCAGGCAGTCAAGTAACTAACAAATGGTAATATCTCTGAATATATGTCTTTGTGATATTCTAAAATTAAGCGGCCGACGTAAACCATGCGATCTTTCATTTACTGTTTTCATATTATTCAATTATTACAATGTTTTTACGTATCGCATTTTTTCTAAATTATGTTTTACTTGTTTCATTTTCTTGTATTTTAAGTATGTTTTATTTTCGACAATTATCCAGTAATCCAGTTCGGTTGAGTTTGTATCTAAGTAAACGTCGATTCATTAAATTCTCAAGAGGATAATTAATTATCAGTATTGTAATTCACGACATTAAATTTACTTATATTTCACGGTTAAAATACCCTTCTTCAGACCACTTTCAAACGTCACGGATATGTTGTGTGTAATTCGGTATTAATGGAGTAGATTGAAAATTTAATGACAAATAAATTACTTTCGTGACCTTGGCCCTATAATATCAGTTTATATTATAGTAAATTTTAATCTTTTTAAAGATCTCATAAGTGATGTGGCAAATGTGTTTGTAATGGGACAAAATAAATCGGTCTTGCAATTTATTGATTCCGCAATGACATATAGGTATTTATTAGTAATACATTGATATATCACTTTTGATCTCAAGTCGATGGGAACTTTAGTCGCTAATTATACAGACGTAAAACCATTAAATAGTAACATAACATAATCTTTTGAAATTTATTAATTATTCATATAAATTATCCAATGTCTTGGATATAAACAGAAGGTATATAATACTTGATGTATTATGTACCTGATAAGGAAAAGGTAATTACCGTGCTGAACAGGCGTGGTGGCAATCACAGAGCGTAACTTTGCGACAAGGATGCTGCTAACCACCCTGGCCCTGTAGTGTTTAAGTTATGCTATTTAGGTTGGCTATACTGCCATCTGTCGGTTTCGGTATCTTAGTCGCCTCTTACGACACTTGGTACACAGGAAGGTACTAATCTACTTTGTTGATACCCCACGGTCATTTTGTCACTTCATTTATTTTGCCTTAATTATGTTGAACAATTATATATTTGACGGGCCCGATGGTGCAGATGTTGGTGATCCTATCTTGTGCGCCAAGGGTCGGGTAGGGTTCAATTTCCACCCAGAGCAAATATTTATATGAGGATATTTGTGTTTGCTCTGTGCCTGGGTGTTAAATATATGTATTTAAGTAGTATATTTGTGATTACTCTATTGTCTGCGCGTCCGTAACACAAGTGCTTTAAGCGACTTACCACGGAGTCAAGTCAATGTATAAGATTTAGTGGGTTTAAATATACGTTTATTTTTAATTTGGTATTAGGATATAACATTTATGCGTTTACTATTAAGTTTCACACTATTATGTTTAACGTTTCGATTACTATATATTGACAACGTTCCAAAAAAAGGCAACGTTTCCAAGAATGACAACGTTCCCGAAAATGACAACGTTTCCAAGAATGACAACGTTCCCGAAAATGACAACATTTCTAAGAACGGCAACGTTCCAAGAATGACAACTTTTCCAAGAATGACCTTAACCGAAGCTTAGAGATAGAGACCTATAATGCTCATAGACTTAGGTTTATTATTGTTTTGATTTTAAATTGTTGCACACACATTATATTGTTCCAAACTTTGTAATTATCACTTTTAGAAGAGTATTAAAAAATGGAATAAGGTATGAATTCTGGTAAATTGTTTAATTTAAGCTGAAAATGTTGAAGCGGAGAAATAATTACGATATTGCAGCCTGCTGTCCTTTTTTTTCATATACCTACTTTTTAGATATATTAACAATATATACCATTTTACTTTTTTGTACCTACTTGACTTTGTAACTAATGACCTCATCTATTTTTGAGCTTATGCGGTGTAGGTGTTTATATCGTTTCATACTTATTTTCATAACCAAATATTCCTTCTCAGTGGCTAATTGATGATCAAGGAAATTTAAGTATTAAAATTGATACAAAAAAGATTGTTTATTAGGTACGTGGTTTATTTATTTTAATTTAAATTAGCGGAAAATGTTATCTTAGTTACATTTGATTGCCAATATAAATTTTGGTATAAGAAAAACGTGCAAGAACATTCGTCTTCTTATTATATCTCTAATGATTAATATTGATTATATATTTGTTTTTAATTTATAGCATTCACTTAAAAGTAACTTGATTTGATTTATTTTATTATTTGTTAGTTAAATCTTATACCTAAATATGTTCTTGTAATACGCAGTACGCATGTGACAGATGACACTTATCAGATGTGCCAAGAACTCACAATTCGTTGATTCTTAATCTCTAAATCTCTAACATAGAGTTTGAAGTTCGTCGAGTATTATTGACAGATTTGTATACGTTGGCCGGTATTCGTACGAACAGTCGAGAATATTGAACCAAAATTGATTAAATATCCAATCATGTGAACTGAAATGATATTTAGTATCTACCTATTTTTCAATCACTGAAAACTTCAAACGCGAGTGTCTAACTCGGCGTTCTTTAAATTATTTAAATCTGGTAAATGTTAACATTAATTTTGTTTTCATGTATAGCCTATATTAAATCGTAAAGGACTGTTCGATACACAATCGGTACATTCGGTTTTATTGCGATTTTATGTAATCGTTTGTCGTGACATTTAAGGGAATGGTGTATCCACGCTTAATCGTTTTGAGCTTTGCCTAATATATTTGGGCTGTATCTGGTAATAAAACCATGTTTTCATGTACTTTTTTATTTCTACGCAAGACTACCTAAATAACACATTGTCTTTGTAAAATTATGTTAAAGATAATTTTGGTACTTATATTAACTTTTAAATGTGCGGTCACGTTTTAGTATCCAATATAATGTTGGTTACTCTGAAATTAGGTTTGAATTGCTATTATTAAAATATTAAAAATATATCACCAATAATTATAGCAAACAGTTCGTACCTCCAACGCTGCCACTTGAAATATTTGGAGAAATGAATTTGACATGAGACCTAAAATTCCTGTTTTAGGTCTCATAATACATAGGAATAATAAATAATAATATTTATTATTCCTATGTATTGTGGTAGTGTCAGTAATGTAGTACTACTTGTTTCCTCGTAAGGGCGTTACTGTCGTTGTGGTTTTGAACATTTTTAAATCTTTAAATCCATCTGATATATATTTGCATTCTTGTAAAAGATTATGTTCTACTTGGATAGCGGGTTGCTCTTTATATTAAAAACGTTATTAGTAAGGCATTGTTGAAGTGAATTATTTTGTTAGTGACTTTACGTCTCAGAGCGGCCAACTCAAGTCGTACTATCTGTATGCGTCAGTCTGTATTTATTGATTTTCGTAACGATATTTTAATCTGAAGTAAGAAGCTGCACATTGTTTGATAAGTAACCAGTAACATAATTGTTTAACGGCAAAAATATATTTTGTGTCTATATTTTATCTGTGATGTCTATTTTAGAAATGAGGGGTTGTATTTGTTTTGAGGGACCGTGAAATTGTTAGTGGAACGTTGAAAGGTCTTTTTTAATAATAAAACATATTGTCTTTATACAGTGTTTTATTTATATCTTGTTTCGTCACCAGCAGCAGCCGTAAAGCATTGAATGCTGGATATAAGCCTCCCCAAGAATTCGCCCAAATTTGGCGCGTTGGGCTAGCGTGGTGGCAATCGCAAAACGTAGCTTCGCGATGTGAATGCCCGTCTCCGTCTTGTTGCATTTGGGCTGCACTGTTGTGGCCATCTATCTGTTGCGTTACCTCAGTCGCCTCTTGCTACACCTAGTTCAGGGGAAGATACTATTCTGCCCCACGGCCGGTACCCATATTTTGTATAATAAAAATAAAAAATAGTATTCACATGTTGATATATCGCCAATATTAAAAATATGTAAGCGTTTAAGAATATTTGTATTATTAATCGTAATTTTTAAAGCCCTTTTTCTATACAAATATTCACAAAACAACCCAAAATATAAGGCTTTGAATAACACTAATTTGAAAATATTTTTGTTTTACATGCCAAATACTTATTAGTGATATCGCGCATAATCCAACATTAACAGTTTCTGTAATAATAATAACTCTCTATATTATTATTAAAAACAGGAATGTAAACAGGTTCAACAAATCATGCTTGTCTTGAAAATCATTATCAACCCCGCGTTTTAGTACTAACTGCAGCAACACTGGCATTATTTACGCGCATACGGAGCGTAGACCCAATGCGGAAGGATTGGTGAGTCAATGATGGTGTATATCCACTTTATATTTTCTTTATAAATAATATATTTATTTTTTATTTGTTTATTGAAATTGTATTGTAGATCAGCTCCCTAAACTATTCGGAAAATAACAAAAATAAGTTGTTTTATTCATGACATTCGTAGCAAATACTTTTACATTAGTCTGAAATTATGTGCCTGTTGATCCAGCAGCTCTAGAAGTTTTGTAAGTATATACTAAAGTCAATATAAAGTATTTTTTTATTGCCTTACAGTTCAGGCGCTTTCTTGGAAAGAGATAGAATCGGTTTAACTTTTGTACCTACATCATTATACAGGCCTTGGTCCATCGCTAAGGTTTACCACATCTGATACATGCACTGATATTAAAAGCATCACAAGGCACCATAAGTAAGCCAGCCCCCCCCCCCATATATAATGTTCGAAGAACGCTTGTAACGTTTGCGTTTTTTTATAAATTCGTTATATTAATTTATGTAATTATTACATTTCAGTGTAATGTATTTTATTTTAGTACTTTTATTATAATTTAGAACATAGAACCTTGTTTGTAAACTTAATTTTGATTCCTAAAAATACTTTATACATATGTATCATTATTTTATTATTTCTATATTTTTTTAACGCAATGGATAATTTCCTCTGTCCATCTCTCGCACGCAAAACGCGCGCTTTTACTCGTTTCCCGGGTGCATTGGACCCTCGGTAATCCGGCCGATAATCCGATAATCTGTCACCCCTTATAATCCAACACGTTGTCAATCTTCGCTATTGTACATAATGCGAGATTGAACAGGTTACAGCATGTACATACGCATCTGCGCTTTTGTGCTCTACATGTAGTATTGTTTTTGATTTTGATTGTTTATTTTAAATTTGATAGCGGCTTAGCGTGCGCTCATTGTTAACTACATATTTCCTAATGTATTAAGAGAATGGTGAATTCTACAGAGTACTTTTACTGTTAAAAAACTGGGACGAAGCTTTGGTTACGCGTTTCAAAAACTTTAAACAAAAAAAAGTGCTTCATAAATTGATTGATTTATATTTTTTATTTGTATTATGCTTAGGTTACCTATTTTAAAACAATAATAGTAATATATACTTTATTCTATACCTGGGATATAAAAACGATATAGAAATTGAGCATTAAAACAGTACAATGCATAGAGCGATTTCTTCCAGGCAACCTTTAGATGGAAAGAGTCAATACAATTAAGAGGAGTAAATAAAATAGATAAAAAAAATATATATTTATTAAGTGAATATATAATTTTAATAGAGTTTATATAAATAATGTAACTATATAATGTAAAAAATTATCCTTCATCAACAATTTATTTTAATTTTCGTGAGGTACTGGCTTCTTTTTGTAATGTTTTTCCCCTTATTTGTTATAATCGCTCGGTGGGTGGTGGTGGCGTGGCTATTTATCTTTGCTTACAAATCATCTTTTCTGTTCTAAATGTGTCACATCAGCCTCCCCCGCCTAGCGCAGGTGACATCTTTTTGTTGAAGTTGAACTACCTCATTCAAAAGTTCTCCTTGGAGTTTATTACTGTCGTTCTATTCGTATAAGCTATTTTTCCAGCTTAGACTCTATTTTAGACACTAGTTAAACTTTTTTCTTAGAGTCACACTTCTTTTTCTTAGTTTCTCTCAGTGAGCCTTCTTAAACAAAACTCTCGCGCTCCATATTTTCTCTCTTTTATAGAGGCTAATAATCCCTCGTCGTTATCACTTAACGCAACACATCATTTCCAAAACCCGTCGCCTTCCCTTCTTGATCTCATTATAGTTTCTTCCATTAACCGTGTTGCCCAACAAGGTCAATACTCTGCCTTTTAATATCGTGACCTCATACACATTTTCTATAAAATACGGCCTCCTAAGATGAGAACCAAATATCTTCTGCGACGTAATTTTGGTGACATGGACCTAAGTGATCTCTCTAATGACGCTGCACAAATTGACTGGGTTCCGATTTGTGTGTGTGTGTGTATCTGTATAGTGGTGGTGTGTGGAAGTAATATTGAAATAAGGCTCTAATAACTAATTTGAGATCTCTGCAATAAATGAAGGTTTGTAGATGCAGCTGAGACCCAAATCTTACTTTAAGTGTGATTTCACCAAGGCATTATACAAACTTACTTTACATTACAATAGTTCCTAACAAAGATATTATTTTCCCCCTCACATGGTTAATATGCGCCGTCCATGTTAATTTGTTATTAATGTGCAGTCCCAGCCAGGTATTTCTCCCGACTGGATTGTTTAATCAGTTCATTATTTATTGTTAGTCGAACAAAATCATTAATCACTTTATTTTTCGCTGATAAAATCATGTAGGACGTATTGGATGTATTTATAGTAGATAGATTATGGTGGAACCATTCGCTTAACACATCCAAGACTCTTTGATCTTGATCTCTTTGAATCAAAACAGTTGCTATAAGTTAATAAAAGTATTTTGTTACATATTTCACAACCGTTCACAGAATAATCTCAAATATACACCCAAAACAAATATAGTATAAATGTTTTTTTTGAGTGTAGTAAATGTAAAGATTTAGGTAATATAAAAAACAAATATACATAACGCCGAGGCGTGGTCCGTGTATTAGTACGAAAAATATAACATCTAACGATCGGTGTTTTCAGCACTGTTATGAATTTTAATATATAATTAAGAAACCGTGATATCTCCAATAGTGCGCTATAGTTGTTTTAATATACATTGTTTTATATATACGTTTTATATATACGTTTTATATATACATTGGTTAAGTTTTAATGATAACAATAGAATACTGAGAATTGAGATTAGGAATATGAGTGGCTTTTCATAGCGGATGATTGAAGATCTACGACAAATAAGATGTGGACTATTTCCAAAATGCTCATACTCGTACCATCCATATGAATGGCTCCTTAGACTATATTGCTTGAACTTTTACTTTTTTATTCAAGTACTGAATATAAAAACAGGAAATCGAATCTGAAAGGTTTATCGCCACTTCTTATTTTGTTCTAAAAATCTTTAAAGCGGATTTTTTATATGCGATAATGAATGCATTTTTTAAGAAAATAATTATTGCATTTTGATATGTACACATAAAATTATGCCAAAAACGCGTTTAAATTTAATAATTATGGTTATCTTTTAAATAAGCTTGTCTTTTCAGTGCTGTGCTTGCAGTGGATCTAGACAATATCACTATATTAGGATGTATTGATAATAATAATAATACAAGCGCCAATCCTTTTTTTGGACGTACCTATTGCTGGCATAGTTAAATTCTAAGAAAAATCGATCTGTTTGCTTATTGAGTGACCTATCTCAAAGAGTTTAACGAAATTAAAATAAAAACACAATCTTCAATATATCTACTCAAAATTTCACATTCATAAAATTAGTGGAAAGGGATTAAGCAATTAAAAAAGATGCTGGTATAATAAATCAGTCTGTAAATTCATTCTAAAATTCGGGTCCGCCCATCCTAACTAGAACAAGGGTTAGCGTGTAACCAAATTAAATGTTTGCGTATGATTTAAGTGCGGGAAAAAGTAAACAAGGGAGGCAGCGGAGGCGGCTCGATACTTGGTTAATTGGCCGCATTACTCATGTGGAACGTGGTGGACGCTGTATCTTGTATGAACTCCACTAAAAACGTATATAACAAAAGCTGGCGAGAGCACCGGCGCCGACACTCTTTAATATATTTTGAGCGGAAGTCAAAGTAAAAGAAGAGCGTTTAGTGCTGACAACTGTAGGAAAATAGCTTACAACATATACCTCGCTGCTGGCAATATTTATATAGTAACTAGCTACTAACTACTCTTTTAACGGATTTTAATCGCGGTTATCTCGTGGTAACCGTTCTTATAGCCGAAACGTCGATAAAAAATGTAAAAAATTCAATAAACCATGTTTTAAAGCCGTTAGTAGTTTTAATTTAGGTAGTGGGGTACGGGCAGAGTAAAATAGTACCTCCCCCTGTACTAGGTGTCGTAAAAGGCAACTGAAGTACCAAAACCGATAGATGGTGGTATATCAATTCGAAACAGCGCAAATGTACAGGGTGGGAATGGTCAGCAGCGTCCAGTCGTCAAAGCTACGCTCTGCGATTGTCAACACGCTTGGCCAGCGCAGTTATTATGGACAATATTCCCCCTTTCCTTGGGGAGGCCTATGTCCAGTAGCGGACTTCCGATAGCTGTTATGATGATTTTAAGTAGTGAATGCGTAAATGTCAGAAAATATTACGTTAACTAGCTCACTCGACATACGACGTGTTTTAATAATATACTTGTTTAATATGAAAATAATATTGCGACTATAAATTCAGATGTAAGCTATCCGTATATCCTGACTTAAGCTAGATCAAATTATACCAGTAAATAAAAAATAAAAAATCGGTTGAGTTGTTTAGACAATTTTATCCCAGATAAACGCCTTGACACGTGATTTGTATATATGAAGATATAATTTTTGATCATCGATCTATGAAAAGGAAAATCATATAATATGTGTATGATTTAGATTATATATTTGGAAACGAAATCAAGGCGTCCATTGCTTTATTTAATCCCGAAAATCTAGTGATATGATAGAATGTTCATTATAACATTCGAGGTCTTATGGTAAATTCCAAACCTCCTTTCCGAAAATTGGGGCAACCTTGTAATAATTACTTCGTGTAAGCAATTTTATGATTGTATCTCTTTGATGTTGATATATCCACATAGGTATATCCACTTCTGTGGTGAAATATTCTCAGTTTTATATTTATAATGTAAAACTTTAGAATGATCACTTACTAAATTACTGCAATGCCTTTATAAAAAAGTTAAAGAACAATATAAAAGCTCTGAAATTGATAAATGTAGAAATTGTTTGGGATATTTACATTTATCATAGATTCAACATGAAGGATTGTTCGAAGAATTACAAAAAGAAATTACAGAAATTACAGAAAATAGCAGAAAGTAAAAACTGCAAAAGAACTTCTAAAATCAAGCCCAGGTAATTTCTTATCTGTCAATAGTCTAAAAGAATACTTTGCTAATATCGGTCGTAAACTAGCTGATAAAATAAAACAGACCTCAAATATATCTGACAAAAAATGTAAAATTAATATAACACTCAAAGTCCTTTGTACTTTTGGAGACGGACCGATTTGAAATTAAATCACTATTACAGAATCTAAAGAATGACTCTGCTATAGGTTGGGATGGAACATCTCATACATTTCTAAAGCGAACTAAACACATAAATTAGTCGAGTACTTGAACTCACTCACTCCATCTCAGTATTAAGTGCAATATCAAAACTTATAGAAAAACTTATTAACAACCGACTAATGGCTTCTTTATGTCTAGAACACATCGTAGCTAATTTTCAATTTGGTTTACAACCTAAAAAATGAACTAATGACTTAACGAATACCATCACAACTTTTTGAAAGTTTCTTAAAAATAGACTCCAAACTATAAAAACCGGAAACCATGTTTGTTTGTTGTCCGCTTCCTATTAGTTGTGGCGTTCCATAAGACAGAGTGCTCGGACCATGTCTCTTATTAATATACATAAACGAACTTTGTCTCTAGAAACCATCATATGGTAAGATATTTTATGCATATAATTCTGCTCTAGTATTTAACGGAGAGACTTGGGCTTTCTCAAGTTTTCATGTGGGTTAGTATAAATCAGCTGACGTTGAATATACTGAAATCCAAATACCTAACATTGTCAAAAGCTAACATAACCCTTCAAATCCATAATTGCAATTACACAGATTCATAAAATTGCACACGTCTGCCTCTGGAGAGCTGTAATTTTATTAAATACCCCGGAGTTTAACTATATAAAAACCTTTCATGGCACAAATAGTTAAATCTAATAGCTATAAGCACGCGAAAGCTTATTTTGTTATTAAAAAAAACTGAGAAATTATCTCAAACCAGCTTTTCCAGAGACCGTCTACTACGCCTTGGTCCAGTCTATACTTAGCTACTCCATATCGGTCTGAGGGACACGAATCAAAATGCAAAGTGCAAGACAAAAATCATAAAAGTAGAAAGTTCACAGAGATATCTGCTTAAAGTGTTGTGCCGAAAGCCATAAAGACAACCTACATATCGTCGCATAAGTTCTAACACCGCGTATGTCAAAGTTGGCAACTTAATAGTTAAGCCCAATGATAACACAAAATTACATTTCTAACGCTGCAGTAAACGTTTTATACCGTGTATTGTTTAAATGAAATCTATTTTGCACCAACTAAATGCACAAGCAATTAGTTTTAAAATGATTTTATAAAACGTGAGCAATGTTTCCCCAATTGTTACTAAGTGTCAACATTTTGACTTACGCGATGTTAGAACTTAAACGTCAATGTGGTGTATACCGAGAGTCACAAATTCTTACCGTGAGACATTTATTTGTCTTCCACGTGATACTACGCACACACATACACAGCAAAAACATCTAACTTATAAAAGCACAACTTATCCGTCCAACACTCGTAGGAGAAACAAAATATTAATAAACAAGCCTATAACACACAATACCATCTTCTTGAGCGCTCAAACAATCTTCCTAGCATATATATAATAAAAATAAACACCTTATTAGATATTTATCCAAAGACCTTAAGCGTTTTGTTACGGGATACCTACTTAAGTTAAATTATGTTGAGGCAGAATCTCTTTTTACTATACTAAAATGACACACATAGCGAGCATAAAAACCAATTATTTTGTTCTTTTTATATTTTTTTCTCCGTGTTTTTGTTCATGTATCCTTGGTCAACGCGTGCGGGAGACCTGGAGTCCTGGATTGTCCTAGTTTAGACTCCAGTCCACCTTAATAATGTTATGTTTCTTAGTATTACGTTATACATAAGTACTATGTGACCTTGGCGGAAATAAATATTTTTTAATTTATTATTAAACAAAAACATAGGGAGTGATATATCAAAAGACTTTAAGTGTCACATGTAGCGGAGAATTAAATAATTTTTTTTTAAATTACAATTCAAATATTTTATTATAATTTAAATTGTTGTGTTTGTAATTTTAGGAACCATGTTTAAACAGGGCAGGTTTATATGGAAAAAAGAAAAAATTAATACTACCGTAATAATAAAGTTTGTATGCAAGAAATCCAAGAACGGAATTAACAACGGGGTCAACATTCGCAAAAGCCCATAATAAATAATATTTATCTTACCGTGATTGGTTAATGTACCAAACATTAAATAGGTACACAATCGTAAAATATAGTTCCTTAAAGTTCGATTTCAATTTCAAACGAAATTTGCATAAAATCTATGTGTGGGAAAAAGTAAACAGCCGCGGCCGAGAAAGGTTCCTCCCCTCCACTGATTCCCAGTTAATTGGGCACATTAGTCACGCGTGGGCCGCGGTGCCCGACGCCACCGTTATCTCGCATGATTTGTGACACACCGAAATATAAATTAGGCCAAGCGTAAATTTGCGAGGAAGCTACGTTAGTAGATACCCTTGTTACACTAGCCTCAACTTAAGTCAGTAGTTGTATTTAATTTATGCACATGTTTCTACAGCGGTGTTTAGTCAAACAGGAGAAATGTAGGCCCGTCGCAACTAGCTCGACTTAGAGCAAAGAAAGAAATCTTTCATGTACAGGTATCATGTGTGTACATCGCCGCTGGCTAAGTTTAATTTGTTAATTGGTATCTCCGTACGATAGTTGTTATTATTTGTTTGGTCAACATCATCATCACATCTGCCATAGAATGTTAGGTGGATTTTAACTTATAATTGCCGCGCTGGGCTGTCCTGGTGGCAATCGCAGAGGGCAGCTTCACGACGAGCATGATGCTCCACAACGCTGCCCATCCTGTAGTACTTAAGCTGCGCTGTTTTGGATGGGTACCTTAGTCACCTCTCACAACGTTAAGGTAGGTATTATTCTTCTGGGATCTGGTGATTTTATAGTAAAGATTTTTTTTAATCTACATAAGGCGCCTGTCTCCTACAAAATTTAGTTTTAACAGCATTTATTTTAATTGTTTTATTTTGTACGTTGTAATAGTATTTATAGTATATATAGTTGTATTTGTAATTGTTATGTAATAAGAATAAACTTTCGCACACGATTAACTCAAAAACGATTGTACAGATTTTCATGCGGTTTTCATCATTCAATAGATTCGTCAGAAAAATTTAATGTCGGTGTACATTGCTGAAATATAGCGATGTTTATGTAGTAGTTGGAACAAAATTAAGCCACTCAGGAGCTTTTAACGAAAACGCTGCATAAACCCTTTGAGACACAACAAAACAAAGCATAGTAGGATGTTATTCTATTGTAGATCTATAAGAAAGTTGCGATGAGGTCTACTCATCTTTAAAGAATAACTTACTAGATTATATGATTTCAAAATTAGCCGGTAGTTTTAGAGCGCCTTAAACTAGAAAACATTTTATCATTTTTATATTTTATTTTAATCGTGTAAATTAACAAAATGTTATGCGAAATATGAAAATAATAAAAAGTAAGATTATGTTAAAGAGAGTATACACGTAGTTAATGAATTCTGCCTAAAAACGGATCAGAACAGGCAATACTGTCTTTTTTGAGGTCAAAAGAAATATAAGCTCATTGAACTAACGAAGTCGATAAGCTAACAAGAACTTGAAAATGTTTTAACATCACAAAAATATAAGATGCTAATTGGGGTGGCTTTTGTGTAGAAAATGAATAGGGAGCAGGTGCCCATTTGACTAAACAAGTGTGTAATTTGGTTCAAAGTATGTGCCTTTTAATTATGTCCTGACGCTCTTTGTGCCGTCTGTAGGGCAGGTTTCATTTATATCGAGTGTTAGCTTTGTCTTCCAATGAAACGGACCTCGTAATTCCGGAATTGTATAAGAAATTTCGATGTAGTAATTCCCTTTGACTTTTAATGATTCTTTGCTAAGCTTTTGAGGAGTCACCGTTTTATATGGTTGTTATTATTGTACTTTTTGCCAGTTCCGATTCTATTTTAGTCTGGTATAATCTTATTATGATTAAAGTTTCTTTTCTCCGAAGAATCCTTTTTTTAACATACTTATTAACAGAAATGTTACCAAACGTTATTCAAGTTTAGGCAATTTATGAATATATTTGTGAGTACACCGCTAATAGTTTATATTTGTGAATAATCCCTATATAACTTTTCAAATGATCTAGGTATATAATAACAGAAAAAGCACATGTCACATGAATGCTTGTGTTAAGGGGGCGAACGATAGTCTATCTGGTGAATGCTGTAGAGAACCAAAGAGCAATAGTTCCATCTAGCGTGCAGCGCAATAAATAAAGCTAACTGGTACTAGTACCATATGAAACTATCCCGTGCCAAAGCTTCCAAGCGCTGCGATAAATACCGTCGCGATTTAGCTGCTGAACTAACGAAACTGTTAAATCACCTTTACCTTTTAAGTAGGTGATCTCCGAGGAACTTGCTACTTTGTCGTAAGTAAATTAATGAGGCAAATTACAGCGTCTTTATTTTATTGTGAGTATTAGTTTGCGAATGTAGAAAAGCTGTAAGACGATTTTGGTTACACTTTATATTCTCGAGTGAATGACTCCCGAGTTTCTAAATTAAAGTGCAGCAATTGGCAGGAAATGGTGATAGTATGTATTGTGAGACAGGCTCATTTACTTTAGTAATATTTTTATTTATTTAGTATAGGTACACTTACAGATTACTGTAATACATACTAATATTCATAATTAAATATAATATTAACTAGACGGTAGACTTTTTTTATCAAACAAGATGTAAATATTGATAAAGAATACAAGCAAAAATATGAAAATTTATACGACAGATTATTATTTTTATGCTCTTTACCGATTATGATATTACAGAATCTATTATTAAAAACATCTATGTCCTTGCCACTGCGTTTCAGATTATTATAACGACACATTCGGGTTATTGGGTTGTACAAGGAAGTATTGTTTTAATACATGTTTAACGCGAAGGTATTGGGTGACCGGTTTTTTACTAAGTGTTAATGTTAATAGACTTAAAAAGAACTGGTGACTCGATAGAGGAGTGGATTATATTTTGTGCAAGCACAACAAGCTTTGGTTCTTTGACCCATTACTCTGGGCAAAAGTTAAGCAAAACTACCTAGCGCGACTTAAATAGTCATCCACCAGTTCGAGAAATTAAATGTACAAAATAATTAAAATAAATATTTTAAATGATAAATTATTAACTTTCTGATTAACATAAACAAATAATGCACTTATAGTTGCGAATAAAATTCACAATAACGTTCCCTAATTTGTTTACTGTTCAATAGAGTGTATTATTTCTGCATTCAATTGAATTGATAATTAAATAATTTGAAATATCTATGAAGAAATATTAAATTATTAATTGGTAAATAATTCTTTATCTATTTTAAGTATAACATTATAACTAAAATGACACTTGGATTTTTAGCTGGTACTAATATTATGATTTTATAAAAATTATAATTTAAATGAGTGTCTTCTTATTTTGCTACCTGAAAAGAAAAAAATAATAATACTGCACTTTACTGTACACCAGAAACTGTGACAAAGAGATGGGCATGCATTTAAATACACTTTATTAAATACACTTTTTCATATTAGTTACTACAAGAGTGTATTCCAAATTAAAAATTTAAGTCTTTTATAAAAACTAGTAATCATCCGGCGGTCGGCAGTTATTATTATGTAAATGTGTTAGGATTATTTTAATGAAATTAATGTATTTCTATTCCATTTTGTATAAAAGAAACAACTATACGCACTTGTTCTTCAAAAAGGTAAGCTTTTACTGTGTCAATTTCCTTAAAAACGATATAAATCACGTATTAAAATAAAATTACTGAAAAATGTTATGCCTGAAATAATGAAGTTTTTGAGACAGTACACTCTTCTAAAATAGAGCTAGTTAACTTACATGTAAAGTTAACTAGCTCTATTTTAGAAGAGTGCTTTTGCTAAGAATGTATCGCATTTTATATACCCTTATGTCATTCCTTGGTTAGAATGACAGATATCAATGTAGTAGCGTTGCACGAGTATTTTTTTTGTATTATGGTATTCAGCATTAAAATCTGTAATTAATATTGTTTCCGTTACAGAGGTTTCACATATACAGCGTATTTAAAGAAAAAAACCGTTAAAATAAATTCAGAACAAGTTAATTTAACAGCTGGCATGCTAATACAAGTATATTTATAAGAGTAAAAATTTAATACATTCCTACTATAGGGTCACTTGTATGTAAATACATTTTGAGTAATTGTGCTGGTAAAGAAAAAAAAGGAACACGATTTCATTCAATAAATGTTGGTGTAACTTCTGCGTTGTTAGAATTTTATAGGTATAAAGAAGTTTTTTGCATTTAATATTGTCGATCACAGTTATACTAATAATTTACAATGTTGTAATAGTCATCATCATGAACTATATAAAAAAATCACACAATCACTCTGAAGCATTTATTTCTTCGAATGCGGTCACTATAAATATCTTCCCATCCAACCGCCTGTTCAATGTCTCTCCTCAATCAGAAACACCTCACGCATTTTCTAACCTCATGCGAGTGCGATACACTTGGTCCCCCATTTTTTAAACGAGAGCCAGTCAAATTCCTAGTATTGGAGGTACCTTTGACTGATCGCCGCTCGCCCGTTTCGATTTCACGACACGATTCCTGGTTTATTTGTTAATCATGCAGACCGAGTTAGTAAGTGGTGACACTGGTTTGTAATATCTTTTAATTTTAACTAACGAGACTTAATTGATGAGATTGGTCGGGTCCCCGACCAATCTCGTTAATTCTATATGTGCCTCCTTCAGTCGCTCTTTCACTGGCACTCTACGACCACAAGCACATCAAACATACACTGTTTGTAAACCACGTTCACTATCAAGCGTATGCATTCCCTGCCCCTTGAGCAAATACCGACGGCATTAGTCCGGCAAACAACAATTTAATCCCCAACGATTAAATCGAAAGGGTCAGTCGAGCGAGAACAAGGTGTCAGAGGCGTCCTCGAGTGATACTCGTCGGTATATCTCTGATCCTGCGTAGTGGCTGACTCAGAGATAAGTCGTTTAAAGCACTTGTATTACAAACTTCAGATAACGGAGGAATTACAAATGAAATACCTATACTTGCATACATATTTAACATACAAACCCAAATATAGATATTATAATGTAAATATACTATAATGTTTGTCCTGAGTGGGGATCGAACCCACGAGCCTTGACGCACAAAATAGGACTACTTTCGTTCATGAATGTTCGGGTCGTTCATGAATAGCCCTGGAATTGACGTCTGAGCAGTCCAGCCTAAGGTTATTCTAAAAAAAATTATATAATAACTGACTAGATGATAAAACTCTCTAGTCATATTATACGCATACTTTAATAAATCAACTAGATGAAAAAAAATCAAGCGTTTAAGAGTAATTTCCAATAATAGTCGTTAAAGTGAAGGATGTATTGGTTTTACCTAGTAATTAATTTCTGTTGATGTCAGTCAGGTGTTTAAACAAAAAATATAGCCGTTAATATATTTCCTTTTTCCAATTTGGTATTGTGTAGGTGTAAGTCGAAGCGTCAATGTCGTCTCTGGTGCAATAAATTACGCTAACCGGTGCAAGTTCCGTTTAAAACTACTTCGCACGAAGAACTCGCTTCGGCGTACTCCGATAAACGTCGTGATTCACTGTTGAATAAACTAAGCTGCTTAAATCTTTATGTACACGTATATTATATTTATATATAAAAGTTTCATGCCACGTTGTTTGTCCTTAAAGAACTCCTGACTTCATATTTTATTCACAGTATGCAGCATAATCTAACTTAAGAGAAAGGATAGTTTATATCTCAATTTATAGTATAATATTTTTTGATTATGGGGCAAAAAGTTAAATTATCCGTAAGTATGCTATTGCTTAAAAACATGACCGCTATGTCTAACCAATAGCGGTGTAAGGTAATTGAATAAGTAATTCAATTCGATTAAATTTATTTCAAAACAATATACAATGTGTGGAAAAAAACAATATGATAAGCACAAAATAACATAAAAAATAAACAATATTTTACACAGGTATACGAAAAATAAGATTGTAATTATGATATTTACAATGATAATTTAATTAAAATGTCAATAATAAATGGAGTAACATTTCAGAATACAAGTATTTGTCAAAAATCAATGAAACTTAAAAATTCAAATTAACAACGTATAAAAAATATATATAAATAATATTAAGATTAAAAGCAATGTCCACTACTGTCAATAAACTCATCTACTATCGTATACTATATTGTATAATAGTATCCAAGACTACAAATACAATGAACTAACAGGTAACAGGAGGATACAGGTAGAAGTCGGAGCGGGCCGCTAGTTTCTATATCATTGAGAACTAAGAATGACAGTACTATGTATGTATGTATCTATGAACATATTAATTGTCATAAATATATTTAGTTTTGCAATACCTAATAATTCGTTAATTTCGTTATGGTATAATAAACTTATATTTGATTGTACGCTGTTTAAGTATCAACTTTGAGTAAGATCAAATAAAATCACATATTTCCAACTCATGACAAAATGTTTACTTTTAGACAAAAACGTCGAACATAAAATGTAGAAGTGAAATAAGGCTTAAAATATTTCTTAATATTGTATTACTTACGGCCTTAATACTAAAATATTATTGTATCATGAACACTAAAAACAGTATTGGTGTATCATAAACACTAAATAATTTTTTTTTAGTATCTTACTGAGTAACTAAATATACTTGGGAAAATCTATATTTCTAATGTTAAATAGTAGTAGTATTGTTACAACAAATAACTAACGGCTAAACATTTCAAATCAAGTTTTAAACTACTCCACGCCCTAGAATTAGCTTCCGCGCTGCGAATAACATCGATTTGCTGCTAAATAAACGAAGTTACTTAAATCACTATTTAAACAGCAGAGTGAATCTTGATTTTAAATTTATTTATGAGACCTATCGTACTCTCTAGGATATACTTGAACAATAAATAATAATTACGAACGATTGATTTTAAGGGACTGTAGGTTATTTCTATATTTAATTGCCATTTGAAATTACATACATCGGTATACTAACAAACCGTTCTTTATTTCTCATGCATATTATGGGTAACACAACAGATTTCATGGATTAATGAAAAGATCAAAATAAATCACTTAATTAATGAATCAAATATTTACATATTATTTATCACAAAAAATAATGTTTAAATTACTAAGTTGTCGAACAAGTATACCTCTGCCTATTGCCATACTTGAATAGACATAAACGTATATGAATACAAAGATGTCACCGGTGTGTCGCTAACATTGTGACCTGAAGATGTTATGTCATTTTACCCAAAAAATTATTCGCATCTCTTACCCTTAAAATCGGAACGCAGCAATGCAAACACTGTTTGGCGGTAGAAATAGGTGGGAGTGAGCCTTACTTCGCCAATAATCCAATATCTTATTAGCACTACTCTTTGTATTTCATAACTTTTTGGATGTATTTTATTTATTTTTTTATATTTCATCTCTCTTCTAAAGGCTACTCCCTCATAGAAGCTTACATTGATTTACGACAAAAAATATCTTAATAAATGTATCTAGTAATATAGGCATTGGATGTTAGTCAGACAGTACTAAATAAAAAGATTAATAATAAACAAAAGTAAATAAAAAGTATCCCCTTTTATTACAATCGAAGGCCATGGCTTCGACACGAGTAGTGGGTTTGATACCGCTAGTGTAGCCTTGTCGATTGTCTTCGATACTATTATAAAGCAGACTTAAAATAAATAATAAAAAAGACAAAGATTGCACAATTTGAATGAAGGATAATGCACTGTCCACTGCCATTTCAAGTTACTAAATATTACTCTTATAGCACAAAGAGACTCCGAGCATTGCCCTCTGCATAGCTCGTTTTCTGTTGGCTTATAAGGCCAATAGTCAGAGACTATGTTTAGCTGCCATAGATCACGCATTGGTATTACGCATGCATGATGGTGACACACATTGGTAAAAAATTTCGACTTGAGACACAGATATTTCGGACGAGAAGATGTTTTGCAGTTTTCCGAACGCTGCCCAGCCAAGTTGGATTCGGCAATTGACCGCTTTCTTTTAATTGGACTTACCTAATTGGACTATTTGTCTTAGGTATACATATGAGTCAACAACTTGAAGAAGCGAACTCTTAACTAAATTTGGGATGGATACAACATCGACATTACACATTATTTTAGTCTTCTTCGTGTTCATTCTTAGACCCATCATATTAGACCCATTCATAGACCATCGCGCTTAAACCTTCCATTGATTCTGTCATAACCACAATATTTTCGGCAAATTAACAATGAGTGATGTAGAGCTTGAAAGCGTTTTCTAAAGTGGCATTTAACAGTTTTGGAGAAATGACGTCTCCCTCTCTGACACCGTTTTTGAGAGGAATAGCCTTCAAACTCTGTTTTTGTACTCGGATAGACATAATGGCATTGTCATATTTGAACAGTTCGATGTATTAATAGTCAATATGGCATCGCTGAAGAGAATCAAGGACAGCCCACGTTTCAACCGAATCGAAGGCTTTCTCATAGCCCATAAACGCCAATGCATAATGGCCTGTTATATATTCTTGTCTCCTGTATAACTTGCTGCAGCGTAATAGTGTGTTCTATGGTACTGTAGCTTTTTCTGAAACCGGATTGTTCGGAAGGTTGGAAGTCATCAAAGTTGCATTTGAGACGGTTTGTAATGACCCTAGAAAACAGCTTATAAACATGGTTCTGGAGCGAGATGGGGCGGTACTCCTAAACAAAGTGTTGTCACCATTCTTAAAGAATAGCACCACCACGCTCCTGTTCTTTGCTTCTGGCGTTATGTCCTAGTGGACGACGGTGTTAAAGAGCCTCTGAAGGCCTATAAGTACCAGTTTTCCGCTTTTCAACTTCCGAGCCTAGATGTGATTCCGTCATCGGTTTTAAGCTGATTCAGGGCCATTTTAGGGCTATTTTTTAGGATATCCCGGACATCATAGCCTAAGCAAAACTCTCAGGCTGATTTACAGGATATCCTGGGAGAAGTGTCGGATTAACTCGGCTCTTGGGTCTTTTACCGTACTGCTAACAGGCCTAGAAACGGATGCGTATATCTCTGTTCATAAAAGTTCTCGATCTCCTCCAGTACCTCAGCCTGAGTCGACGCTAAACTCCCATCCTCTGTCATCAGCTTAGTCATCTACTTTAGTCTAATCTAGTCTAGACTTTGTTCAATAGATATTTTCTTGCGAACTTTTTGGTGCCCGTATAGTCATGTCGTATATATTTATTTTCAAATATTCCTATTGAGCCGCCTATAAGACTTCGCATCACTTGGAGACTGCAGTTTTATCGAACGTCGCTTGCCCATAAGGTCGAGAGTGTGGTCAGAGTGTTCCTGAGGTCTATTTAAATGGCGGAGTCCAATGAACTTAGAACCCACCATCCATAGAGTGCTTATACGAGCCTACTCGATACACTTTCGATGGTTATTATGTTGTTGATGAGAGACTTGTGGACGAGAAATCTGACACTACCTTGGGACTGTTGGTCTCCTTCCCGGTAGTAGAGCAGGTTGCCAGACTTCAGATAACCCTGGAATATCTCAGCTCATCCTACGCAACTCTTCCTCCAATTTAACAATCTTCTAATCTGTCCTCAATGTTGAATGTTGCGAATTTTGTGTGTTACCAGAGCCAGTTTTCAGTTGAGGTGGTAGCCGTGCGACTGCAGGAGATTAGCCTAACTTTACCCTCTTAAGAGATGATTTTCAAAAACATATTTTATGCTTGTTTTATGACTTTTAATGAAAAATTTCATTCCAATAACTTCAAAAACGGAAAAGTTTCATACTACATTATCACCCCTGTTCTACCTCCTTTGGGGAAATTTTTACAAAATATATTTATATATTCCCTACCTTAAAAGTGTAAATTTGAGTATATAGATATTTTCAATAAGTTTATATAAAGCTAGTAAGAAAAAAGCTATTATTCTATTTTCATATACAAAGTATCGCGTACGTCGGAAATTAATTACGTACAATATTGTACCGAGAAGTGGCAATTTTCATGTTTTAGTGGATATCACGTAAGTTAGTGACGTGATTTCGCGGTAGAACAACTAAATGCAACTTTTTGTACTATATCGCATGCACCGGTGGAGGTAAGTTTTAAGTAGATGCTTTGTACAACAATTTTCGTTTCAAACTTACTTGGTAGTTAAGAAGCTTATCGTGCATTTGAGTGACTGTAATTAATGGGGCTATACTTTCAGCTTTAGAATAACAGACGAAATGTATATTACAGAACTTCTTGGAATTAAATATTTTAATGAAAGGTAAACGTTTCTTATTTATGAAAACATTAAACAAATTTTATTTCAAAAGTAAAAGTGTTTATTGTTCTGAAGTTCTGATTTTCAGTGATTTTAAAAGAAAATAGAGATCAGCATAAATATCTGTATTAATTCTAATTTGTGCATTATATTCGTGGTTGTCTCTCGCTAAATAAGGATACGGATAAATAGCCGTGAAGTACCGGTAGAGTAGAATAGTACCTCCCAGGTGTCGTAAGAGGCGACTAAGGTACCAGAACCGACAGATAACGGTATATCCATGCAAAAATGTGAACTCAAATGTACAGGATGGGGATGAGCAGCAGCTTCCCCCTTTGCGAAATCTGCGCTCTACGATTGTCAACACACTTGCCCAGTGTTGCAATTATGGGCAGCATACCCCTTTTTTGGGGAGGCCTATGTCCAACAGGGCAATTTTAATGGCCGGCATGATGAAATTAGAATAACATAGTTTATTTTGATTAAGAAAATTAAAATAACGATAATAAATAAATACGATCATATTTCCCATTACTGTTCTCTTCTCGGCTATTCGTGAACGTCGCAAAATTCGAATTCTAACCATACTATTTTCAATACTTTTTGATCCGTACGCACCAATTTACTTCTACAGATTCCAATTCCTATCTTCCTCTCACGAACGTAATCTCCGTTCTTCTAATACTCTCTCGCTCTTAACTCCTCATCACTCTAGTTTTTTGACAAACTCTTTTACAGTGACAGATATACGACTCTGGAACGAGCTTCCGTTGAATATTAAGCAATCCCCAAACAAATTTATCATGAAACGCTGTCTCCGTACTTTATTTACTGATGCTGCTTCTCTAACTTTATAACCCTATTTGTGATGTTAGTTATTTTATATATATATAAAATAACATTATATATATATGTATATATATATATATATATATATATATATAT
>JACJUM010004390.1:8388396-8431857 GCA_020976665.1 Heortia vitessoides
TATATATATATATATATATATATATATATATATATATTTATATCATATGCATTTATTGCGTTTATTTAAACAAATATGTATGCCACGTTTATCTATTTCGTATATATATTGCCTGCACTATATTGCTATATATATATTTTTTCTGTTTTGTGTAATGGTTGACTGGGAGATAATACCATCTGGCATTAAGTCCGCCATTTGTACATTTTGTAACATTTTGAGCAATAAAGTTAAATAAATAACGAGTTGTAAATTACATAATATCAGTGCCTAAAATTGCCACATGTATAACTCATGATAACAAAATATTTGAATATTACTTTTGAAGATGGTTAAAAGCGGCTTATTTAATCCTTTAACAAACTAATGCTTAAAACCGTTAGACTTTTTTTTGGTATGAAATTTATGATTGGCAGTGTTTCAGTTATTTTCAGGCATCATACTTATTGAATTTTCCCTATCAATGTTAAGTGGAAAATCATGTTGTCTTTCCCTCATTTCGAGGTCGTAGTCGATGCAACGGTTTTTGTTCTATTTAACTTGGAAACGATTTAAGAACTTTTATATTATTGGGGTCTGATTATTGCCACTCTTTTGTATTTAAAAATATCTTTAAGAAACAGTTTACGCGTTGTTGGGCATGCTTATTTATTTTTTAAGTAATAAATGATACGTCATAATATTATATTAATACTACCCGTAAAAAAACATTTTGTGTTTTAAAAACCATAAAATGACAAACAAACACGACACAATGAACATAAATACCTGAACTCAGAAAAGGACGAAATGATTTTCTAATTAAAAGTTGGTTGTTTTTACCACTTATAAATTGTTTGAAACAAAAAGATATTTCTTTATAGATAATTTTTTCTCGGTATTTATTTCAACTTTACATAATTCATATTCATTAAAGCCCGTTAATATTTTACTTCGCTACAATATTAATATATAAAAAGCCTTTGTTTTTTTCCTTTTTCTTTATTATCGGAACACAAACTGCCGTCGGAATAAAACTCCGAGTTGAGAAAAGATACAACTCTCTGTACCTCCTACATATACAGGTAACTGCAATAAGTGAGTCGTAATTTAACTTAAATTAACATGCGAAATTCTTATGATACAACCAAATAATACTTATGAAACGAGGAATAAACGTGCAGGATTTGAAACCATGTTTGCATGAAATGATTAAAAGTAAACAAAAAGTTGTGAAGACAGATAATGTATGTTACTCGGTGAGTAAGCAAATTGCGTTGATTTAGCGCTCATAGTCCGTTATATGTTTTAAGCTTTAAATTATCTTGTTTTATAACAAGTTCAATAGTGATATTTGTTACAGCCAAAATAACTTAATGTATGTTGTAGATATGTATCAGTTCCGTGTGCTATGTGCTTATATTTACCTTTAAAATAATGAAATCTAAAAAGATAAACTCTCGAGTGACAGCTTAGCAAGAAAGGTGTTGCATAAGTCAAAGAAAATTGTTAAACGTAATGTTTTTATAAAAACAATATAATAAGATTTCGATGTAAGCCACAATGAAATTAAAGGTCTTTAATTATTGTATCTTAAAAATTAATATATTTATAAAACATCTCACACCTTTACCAGACTCCAAGATAAGTAGCTTAAAACATGTTACAGAAATCAGACAACAGAGAAATCACAAATATTAACGTATATAATACACTGATCACAGAAAAACACAAATATTCATTATATAAATGTTTATACTGGGCGTGGTACGAACTCTCAACCATTAACGCATAAGATATAGACGCTATGGTATGCGTCATCGAGGCCATCAATATGTAAAAAGCCTCTCAGTCCAAGTGATATAACAAAATATATTATTATATAGTATTAAACAATTTCACTTCCCGTTGTCTGTCTGTCCTTGTATATATTTGCTTAGATATTCTCAATGCAACAGATTTTGATGCAGTTTTTAAATAGATAGAGTGATTCAAGAGAAAAGTTTAAATGTATACTATAGTAGAAAAATACTAAAAATTTTAGAGTTTTCTAATGTGATGTCCTAAATAATAACATTTTTGCGCTTAAATTGCAATTCTGGCTGAATCCGATGAGATAGATCTACAAGAATAATGTACAACAGTATTGTACACTTTGAAAAGGTCTGCAAAAAAGTATGTGATGGCATATGCCAATGTCTGAGGGATAACCTACAATAACTATTTTTTATCCTCACGCGAAGCTGGGGCGGGTCGCTAGTTGATGATAAAATAATAGGTGAAATAAGTGAAATTGCTGCGCCTTTCAATCTTCGTTTCTTCAACAAAGAATTATTTCGTCAATCTAAAAACCATCTGTATGTATTATGGAACGTGCACTTTTTGTTATACTTTATTAGCTCTACACCATTATAAATATTTAAAGATTTGATTGATTTTAATATTTGTATAAATATTTAAATAAGGTTTTTGTACTCGCTGATCAGCGCTAACAAAGTTTTGATAGGCATTGCCTTCAGTTATGATAGCCTCCTTTTCGGGGAAACCTCTCTGTGCTGTAACACGAAATTAGTTTTGCATTGAATTTAATATATAAAAAAGATCAGAGTCTGTTATTTTTATATCGTCCCTTTAATAGGGAATTTCTCAGCGGTAATAAATAATATCACAAACATTATTGCTTTTACTCTGGTAAAATGTTGCTAACAAGGTATATTTTGTACAATTGTTATCAAAATATACCGTGATTAAACTTACATTTACATTGAGAATATATTTACAAAAAAACAGTTTACCCTGATTGCGTCGTTATTCTGATGCAGTGAAATTTTATTTCGTTATTCCCGTTACCGAGAGACTTTTAATCTAGTTCCTAGATCTCTAACATATATACAACCTTTCTGCATTCAAACATTAGATACTACGTGTTTTCCCACGTGTTAAAATTACCCATCTTGTTGGTCATGTGGAAACCTGGTTCTGATAATTGCAAACATAAAAACAAAAAATGAGTTCTCTTTCAACTTGGAACAGTCGTTTAAAGGTATGTGCGTACATATATGTGTGTGATGATTCAATTTTATTTATCTATGTTATTATCTTGATATAATTTATCTTTCTAATTGTTTTAGAGTTACTGCTGATGCTAATGCTGATGTTATAACATACATTAAATTTATTTTGCCGGTAAAAATATTAAAGAATTGTAAAACATTACGAAGCACAATAATTGTAACAATGCCAGTAGCAATAAGCGGTCGTGGCGGCCCTGAAACTTCGGCCATAAAAGAGGCTTTCGCGATTAAACTCGCCCCACCGACGACAACTTAGCTGCAACACCAGCGACGTTGCTTGGAAGTGTCTACTAAACTATTCCAAAGAAATATACTTTCTGTATTCACTTGCAGTCATTAACCCATAAAAAAGCTGTTTTCCTTCAAATATCACAAACGCCATAGTTTGTAGGAATAGATATGTGGATTTGTTATTCTATCTCGCCGGAATAATCAAAATTATGAAGGATAAATAGCTTGGAATAACACATATGCCACCTTTTAAACTGCAGATAGTATTATAAATTTGGCTTGTATGTTTCTACAAAAAAATGCTTTTTTCAGCAGTAGAGATGAGATGTAAAGAAAATGTCGGGAACAGAGTCGCGAAAAGCTCATTTGAAATAATTTTATGTTTACGAGACGTAATAATATCGTTTGATTCTTTATTGACAAACATTTTATTTATTGTAATACCCAAACGAAAGGAGTTTTTCCCAATAAATGACTATTGCAATAATAAAAAAGAAAAAGCTTGTTTGTGCCAGGTTTTTTTTTATTTGTAGATTGATTGATTTGTTAAAAATGATGAACGAAGTTTACGCTGGATTTTGTAATAGTTATCAATAAAGATTTTGAAGTGTATTGTATGGTATAACGAACCACTAAACATGATATATTAATAAGGATATGATGTAAATACGCGTAATGTTTGTAGCAACGGCGTGGCTCCAAAACTTCCCCCATAACAGAGGCTTTCGCGACTAAACTCACCGGACCGATATGGCAACTTTATGCAGTTCTTCAGATCGACTAGTAATTATGAATGGTTAAATTATAAATAAAATCATATTACATTAAGGTCGATCAGCAATTACTGAGATGAAAAATATTTATGTAAAATGGTTCTTCTATAAGTGATGGAATTATTCATTTTCCAAATAAACTTTTTCGTTCGGAATAACGAATTCAATGTTATGTATTTAAAACTAATGAAATGCTTCATAAATTTACTAACCGTTCTTTTTAACTAAGAGGTAGAAGAGGAAATTTAATATTTAACGATAAGCAAAATAAAATATTTTAAGACATATTTTACAAAACCTTATTGAGCCATTGTATCGAACTTGAATAGGAAGCGTATACCAGGGTTTTTGAGATAAGCCGTAGTTAGATACAGTGGACGTGGTCTACTTTGAGATAGTAGAATTCCAATCAGTAAATACATTTTCCGTCGCTTTGAGTAAAGCCTTATAACAAGTGTAGCTTACCGTTTGCGACTCTATCTATGTGGAATTCAGCTTATCTCAACAGGACACGCAGGAATTTTCATTAGTTAACTGTAAGAAATATAGACTTTTAATTATATTTTTAGTTAAGAAATGTTTAAATCATCTACATGTCAACTTTTGTAATCGTGAAGTAAGGACCAACAGACAGATGACATGCCATTGTTATAATAATCCGCTTTGGATGTTCTTCATATGCGATTGACAGTTATATACCTATTGAAAGAGGTAAAAGTAATGTATGGTACTCAAAATATATCGTGAATGTAAACAACAAATATGTTTAGCATTAGAAGAGTATATTGACCTCAATTGTACAGCGTCGAAAGTAACACCTAGTAACAGCAATGGCTAGTAACAACAAGGTATACAAGTTTAAACATCCGCTCGTGTAAGCAGTTGTTGTTGCGTATCCTAACTTTGGTCATACGAGGCTCTCGTGATTAAACTCATTTCGGATAAGGACAACTTGAGAGCGTTTGTTGTTAGAAAGGATAATTTCCTGGGTAACTTTGCCTGAATATGAGAGTATGTGTTTACTCATAATGGGATGTCGATGTGGTTACAATGAAGTCATTGCGGATTCTTTGAGTGCAGTACTTTAATATATTCTTCTAGATATGTATTTATTGGCAAATCAATCTTAAGCTAAATCTAATTTAGTGAAATTAGTATTGTTATCAAATATTCTAATCTTGCCGTGAGGTACCGGCAGAGTAGAATAGTACTTTCCACTGCACCAGGTGTCGTAAGAGGCGACTAGGGTACCAGGACCAACAGATGGCGGTATATACATCTGGAACAGTGCAGCTTTAATGTACAGGGTGGGGATGGACAGAGAATCCCCGTCTCGTGCGCTCTGCGAATGCCAACACGCTTGCCCGGCGCGGCAATTACGGGCAAAAAACCTCCTTTCTTGGAGAGGCCATGTCCAGCAGTGGACATTGAATGGCTGGTATGATGATGATGATGAAATAAATATTTTATTTGTAGTGTATAAAAACTGAAATGTGATAATGAATACCAAGAATTAGTATTATACAAGTACATAGTTGAGCGTCGATAGGTACCGGCAGAGTAGAATAGTACCTCCTTCTGTACCAGATGTCGTAAGAGGCGACTAAAGTACCAACCTACAGATGGCGGTATATCTTGTTGCCAATTATGGGCAACATACCCCCTTTCTCTGGGAGGCCTGTCCAACAGTAGATTTTTAATGGCTGGTATGATGATAACTTCAGTATTCTTTCCATCACATGCTTTAGCGAACTGTTCCAAACTGATAGACAAACATACAAGTAAACCGATGGCAAGAGCAGCAGACCTGGGTTTTCAAATATAGGTTTGTAAGACTTTTCAAGCTAAATTCCACAAATGCTCGAATAAATTTTATTGCGCCACAAAAGCTCTATTTTAAACTGTGCTATTACATCATATCATCACCAAACTCTATTTCAATACGGATTCTAGGTATGTGCGATAACATGATATTGCGGTATTTTTATTAGTCACCTTTTTGACTTGACTTAAAGTACACGAATTTATTTATTTTATTAGATATGTTTTCAATCTGATAATTCAAATCTAGTAATTGGTCTATTGTTGCTCCTTGGAGTTTTTGAAATGTTACGTTTTTAAGTTCATTAATATCAGTAATATTTAATTTAAAGTTATAATTCTTATATTTTGATTAGTAAATATAAGAAGTTATACTTTTACATGCTCTACTAAGTGTAAAATCAACCAAATTTTGTTATTCGCAATCCCGGAGCAAGCTACATTGAAAGAATAAGTGCTTATAGAAACTATAACGAGAGTTGTTTTAACACGTGAAGACGAGTGACAGGGCCACATGGGAATTGGACTCCAACAACTGTCGTAATAAGCGGTCGTTGTTGCAAATGAAACTTTGCTCGTAAAGGAGGCTTTCGCGACAAAACAAGAATCAGGATAAGGACGAATCTGGCGTATATTCAGCCGCGCCGGCAATGTGCGGTTCGCGAAACTAGTCGCTAAGTTGACTACAAAATTACTATGGTAACTTTAATCTCTTCCTATCCATATACCTTTCACTAGAGCATACAATTTGCTATGCATTCTTGGAGATTATATTCTATCTTTTAACTGCTGAAAATGAAAGTGTCTAACGTGTTTAACTTTTTTAAAGTTCAACAGGTATAATAAAAATAAATGGCAAATGGCTTGTAAAGTAAAAACCAAATCATTTTATCATTAATAATAATCAATAAAATTAGTACATTCAATTAATAATTTTTAAACTCAATGGGTGGCCATACAGCAAAAAGCGATGACTTCTAGGCAAAATTTGGACGAAAAGAGTGAATGAAACTAGCGATCGAATAAAGATAAATTAATAGATTTGTACGAACAGATAAGGCGTATAGTAAATATGACTATTTATACATATAAATAAAATTGGAGTGTCTGTTTAATATTAAAATAACCGTTTTCTGTGACATGCATTCGGTACAATTACCAAAATATATTTTTTTTACAATTTTTGTCGGCTGGACCAATTTGAACGGGATTTTCAGTGGCAGATAGTACGTCATAAGTAGTAACTTAGACTATATGACATCACGCTAAGTCCGAAAAGAGCAGAACATTGATTGAAACTATGGCAAAAGCGGGCGAAAATTCGTTCGTTGCGTCCGCTGCGTGAAAGTTTGTAGTTCGAAACAAAATATGCTGCTCAAAGTCAAAATTCCACGCGGACAAAGTCGCGGGCACAGCTAGTATTTAAATAAAATATTTAAATAAACGGGCCCGATGGCGCAGATGGTAGTGATCCTGTCTTGTGCACCAGGGGTCGTGGGTTCGATTCCCACCCAGAGCAAATATTTATATGATGATATTTGTGTTTGCTCTGTGTATGGGTGTAAAATATATGTATTTAAGTAGTATATTTGTGATTCCGCTGTTGTCTGGCATTCGTAACACAAGTGCTTTAAGCGACTTACCACGGAGTCAGGTCAATGTATGAGATGTTGTGGGAATTTATTTATTTATTTATAAAATACTCCTCCAACCGATTAAAAACAGGCAAAGACATTTAACTTAATAGTGTGTTTTATATATTTGAGTTTCGTTACCGTAGCGAAGTTCAACCGTGGCCGAGTTTAAGAATGTACTATTACTAGATTCTCACGAACTACAATTTTACTCAGCCACAATAGACTAAATACTCGGATTCACACAAAGTTGGAGGCCAGTGACTCCGAAGGAAGGCGCCGTCTACGGTAATATAGCAGACGCCACTCCTCGGGGGTTTAGTGAGATTACCTTTTATAAGAGGTGTTACACACATATGGTTGCCGCAGTGGTTAGGTGTATAAAGGCTTATCTCAGATAATAAAAACGTACCGTAGATACGTATTACTTTACTCATAAGGAGAAACTTTGACTATTTAGTATAAAGCTAAAACAAGGAGCTAAGTTACATAGTATGAGACGATTACTTACCCTTCACATATTCCATAAAAACTTGATGAATTCTACGGGTATGTTAAACAGAAGAAGAAATATTGTACAGTTGCATTTTTATAAATGAATTAAATTAATCTACTAGACCAGAGTCAAAGTAGCTTGTATTTATTACAAACTCCTATAACAAGGTTTCAATAAAATTTAGTGATGTTATTTTTCTTTTTTTAAATATTATTTATATTTTTCAATTGATAGCGTGCTTTTATTTATGATATCGATAGTGAGTTTGCGTTTTTATTTTTTTGATTCTAATGACAAATTTGTACTAATTAAAGTATATATTATTTCTGTGACATTTTTCACATGTAACAAAACGAGCCAGTTGTAACTAGTCGGTGGTGCATAAAACTTTGGTCGTAAAGGAGGCGTTCGTGTTTAACATAATATCCGGGCGAGGACAACTCCGCGAAACTACCCGCTTAGTCGACTACGAAATTACTTCTGTGTGTTTAATCTCAGTCCGGATTTACGTAAAATGATAATATTACCTAGAACTATCTTAGTGATTTACTATGTTCTGTCTACAGACATTTAAAGGATTACTCTGTGATAGATAGTTCGTATAAAGTATTCAGTTTACAAAAGGTAAAATCTGTTTAACAGTAGCTAACCTGAGTGACATTATCCTATCTTAATTACACTTATATGTTTGTATTGAAACAAATATTGAAAGAATAAATTGAGATATAACCAATCCTATCGCCCAAGTTGGATGAAACTGTACACAGTAAGAAAAAATTGATTAAAATTGATACGGTAGGTTAGGCGTTCATCCAGGACAAACAACGTCACACGATTTTTATATTAAAAGATTTTATGTCATTATAATAATACACCTTTCAAAGGTAGTTCGTATAAAACATTTGATTACTCATAGTCTTTAAAAATAATTTAATACACTTCCGACTAATTAAAATGCTATTGTGCAAAGGTTAAACTAACCTAAGTTGCAAAAATAATCACAAAAGTATGTTAGCTACATGTTGGTGTGTGATATATCGAAATAAAGTATATTTATATGACGTTATCGATTTCATAGCTTTGTGATGATAATAATAATAATAATAATAACTTTATTCAACAACAAAAGGTAACTTAAACTAAAATACATTTTGATACTTAGGCACCTAAACTAGGTCTAGCCTGTTCTTATAGGCACCTATATTATATTTACATTAATTATTTAACTTACTAAAATCTACGAATACGAGCAGAACTATTAAAAATAATACATGATGTGTAGTATTTTTTTATTATTTCCACTCTCATGTAGATTTTAGACATATTATATTTAGACTTATAGACATCCAAACTAATACACTAAGGGAAACTATGGGACGGTTTTGCGTTTGCCTTAAGTAATCTAAAGATTTATGTAGGCCTTACTACTAACTTTAATGGGCCTAATGGCGCATTCAGGGGTAACCCAATCTTGTGCGGCCAGGGTCGTGGGTTCGAAATCCACCGGGTACAAAACATTTTGTTAACTAAGGCTAGTATCAGCTCCTCCATAACCAGTGTTAGTTAAAAAAAAACTTTACCTTGGCGTGAGTTTAGGAACGTATGTATCAAGATTTTTCTTATTAATTTGATCTAGTTAAAGTAAAAATATTGCAACTATATTTATCGAAAAATACGTTATCTCGCCTACTGATATTATTCTCTAAAGAAAGTTTCTAAAACTGTTTTAATTGTTTTTGTTTCTTATTATAAGTATAACCCTGTTTTATTATATGCCTACTTATCCTTGATTCGATTCAATACATTTTCTACCAAGTTATTCAAAGTGCTACGCTCACTAATCCGAGCTTATTCTGCTTGTAACAATTGAGCCAGTATTTTAATTTTATTTTATGAGGCTGACTATAGACTTTAATCTTTATGGTTTCAAGTCTTAAAAAATATTGTTAAGCACACGGAATTTGATGCTATAACGATGTTTGTTACTGTGAAATATCACCATGACTACAAAGTATCCTGTAATTTCAAAGGAATCACAAGCGCGTTGTAGATTTTGCCTTTGAACGTCCTGGCGTATACCGTATCGGCCTGGCAATATTGTTGCAGCGAAAGTATAGAAACTCAACTGCAGGTAGTATATAGAACAACTCTTCAGAATATTTAATGTGCTCGATGACTCAGAACCTCGTTGGCAAACCACGCCAATTCGAGCAACTCTTTGTTTGAATACGGTCAAATAGAGTTGCTACTAGGATGCACCAGCCTAGAGGCAATAGCAGTATCCAGGGCCTGACCTGTGTGCCTAGTAAAGGTTTAGGCGATGGGTTGACGTGCAAAAACTACTATTGAGCACTCTATTGAGCACATTTAGTTTCTTGGAAGTTAGCCAAGTTTTTTTTCCAAATAAACTCAAATTAAACATCACTTGAACATAAATTTTTTTGCGGTTCTCATTCCAGATACACAAAAAGACCTCGAGTATTGCTCTCTCTATAGTTTAACTACTATAAGTTGGTTATTAAGACCACGTTTCAATACCATACGTCATCGTTGGTAATTGCTGAATGGCTATCTATTAGATACACTGAGTTATGTCGGACGAGAAGATGTTTTTTTTTTGTGTTTTTAATCACTGTCCAGCCGCTGCTAGATTCAGCGACATTCACGATTAATAAACAATAAATCACAGAAATCAAACATTGATAGATCTAAAGAGATAAGTTGTTTTACGGATATCAGACATTAAAGAAGTCATAAATATAATACTTAAATACATATTTGACACCTAGACATATCTCAAACACAAGTAATCATTATAAAAATGACCCACGGCCCTTGGCACACAAGATAGGTTCAGTATCTCGAAATTGTATCAGTACAGTACCTATCTTGACAATTTGTCAAGGAATCAATCACCAAATCAACAAATTTATAACGTGATTTCTCAATTGATACTGATAGTGAATATGACATCGATGGGGACATACAAGCACAGTCCACGACCAAATTCTAGGCATTTTCGTAGTCCATAAGCACAAAGCATGGTGTTGTATTCTTCTCTACCTCCTCCTCTGTACAAATTGCAATGGCGTGTGTGGTGTGTCGAAAGATTTTAAGTCATTAAGCCTATACTTAAAACTATTTGTGATGACCCTAGTGGAAGGTAGATATCAATCAGCATTTCCACTTGTAGAAAAATGTTTCAGAGTATATAGCCGTGAATTGTAATGTTTACGCATTATTATTTATTGTCTGTAATTAAATTACCAGTAAGTTATAATGAGAAATACGAGCAGAATTTAAAGTTAGCTATGTTAACTAGCTGCCTATGTCAATATATGCACTTCATTCAATTCATACTAATTAAAGTTAGTTGCTAATCGTCGTTCTCAAAATCAAGTTATTTCATTTTAGGTGTGAGTTTCAAAGAGAGCAAATGTATTGGAAAACCATGGATGGTAGTTAATGTTCACTATAGACATAGTCATTCTTTCTATTCTTTTGTCCTTTGATGGGATAGTACTTGCATTTTCATATAGTAAGTAGTTTTTTTAATTATTGAATATGCTTGATTTCGAATCTAAAGCAAAACAAGTTCTTGCCAGGGAAATGCACCATCGATTATATTACAGGGACCTTTGTAGACATATAGTGTTATTTTTATGTTAGGTGAGAGTTACTGTATTGTGGACCTCCTCCCACTAAAAGCCATTACTTGTGAAAGTGTAAAACAATAGTTATGTATTAATTTCTTTTTATATTTCAGAATACTAGAATTTAAATTTAAATTAAACTCTGAGAAAATATGTTCTGGTAAAAATTTGCTTTGAATGCGTTGCGCCGAAATTCCCTGAAAGTTTCAGAAATAATTTATCATCTCATCATTAATGTAGGTATCAATCGCACGTAAATTTCGCTGATGGATTCCCCCGTTGTGCCCAACGGCATGGAAACTGTTAACTGATGAAATTCGATTTTTTTTTAAAAACCGTTTGCTAGTACTTCTGCTCGTTTGAAAATAATTATATTTGTGTAACTTGTTATATATTTAGTTACACAAGAAATTATTGACAAATAAAAGTTTAAAAAAATTAACATATACATATATTTTATCACATAAGTACATTTATATCGTCTCCTCTATTATATCTTTTAATTAGAGATTTTATAATATTAAATTACACAAATAAATGTAAACCTCAATCTGCCATTGAACCACTCGACGCTCTCCAATGCGCACCATATAGAAAATCTATGAAAGTCCATACAATGTTTTTTTTTACTTTAAAATAATTAAATATCATTTCATTACAAATATATTTCGTATTCCGTAATGTACAAAGCTAAAAAACATAATTTTAAACAATGTAACTCATATATAAAACTTTAGATGCTAGTTGATTAAAACGTGCGTCAGACCACTGTAACTTTGGTTCTATGAAATTTTGGCAGGGATACTACACTTTGTTTTGTGCACATTTTTTTTACTGATGTGTGGTGTGATGATGGTGATAATCAACACCGTATAATTGATATTTATTCCAGCATTTTTTTGGTAATAATTTTAAGAATATGATCAGACAGAGCATAGTTAAAGGCAGTATAACAATAATATTACTAGGATTGAAAAGGGGATAAGATTATTTCGGCGGATAAAAAATGTATTCTATAAAGGTTTTTTTTTGTTTGATGAAGTGAACCTTCGTTTAGCCCGTTTGTCATGAGAAATTCTTATTAAAAAGAACGTTTTATATTGGTTTATTTTTTAAATTTAAAAGTGGAATCCTTCCGGAAAGAAAAATGGAATAAATATTTTATAATATTATAGCAAATTTGAGATAATTAAACCATTTTTCTCATTAACTTGTAGTCACTGTGTTGTTTTAGTTAGAGGTATTATATACGTTATTATATATGTTACTTTAGAAATCGCAATGTCAGAAATAGTAAGTTACTACTGATATGTCGACAATGTTATGAGGCTATAATTCTATCATTCAACAAAACCTCAAAAACGTACAGAACTTGCTAAAAACTTCCGTCTACTAATGCATCGTGCAGAACTTCCCTTTAATGTAAAAAATAAGGAAAATCTTGTATTCCACAAAGCAAACACTTTTCGATAGCAATTGAATTGGAACATGGAAATGAGGGTTATCCAGGTATAGTCTAAAATAGCTGAGCAATTTGACAACGCCACCCGTTTCAGCCAGCCCTCACAATGCGGAACGGGTGAAATGTTGCCAATAAAAAAGGTCAAACGGATAGCCGGGGGCTCGGTTTTCAATATCTCACGGCTCGAGGCAGGTAGGGGGTGTATTTAGAAGGGGCCCGTCGAATACATCCTCATTTTGTCTGTCAATCGCATGTTTCTTCGGGTGAGAATCAAAGTAGCACTATATTGACTTTAGAAACATCTATTGCATTTTTTTACATTTGTTGGAATACTTCTATATTGTATGAGGTGCAAAGACAGATCCCAAGATAGTATTTTCTTTAAATCTTTTAATTATTCTAAACATTCAGAAAAGAATTAAAGAACCTAATGGGAAACATTACACATAGGAAAATATGCAAAATGTGAGGATGCACCCGACCATAATATTGCCGCAAGGCAGCCGAAACGTTGAACAAAAAAAAATATAATCAACCATGTTATAATAACGTTACTTTGTCATAATGAAAGGTTCGACAAACCTCGATTACTAGTGAATTATTTAATTTCACGGATGTTTTGTGAGGATATTAAAATTAGAAAATACACTAATTAATAGAGAAAATCGTCAGTCGTCAGCAACATCAGCGTATATGCGAACGTTGAAAATTAAAAAATATTAGTCAGGATAGTAATTAAATAACTTCTCAAATCATGAAACAATATATGTTTGACTCTTGAATACGGTTTTGGCTAAATCGTAGCAGTGCACGTTTAAATAATAATAAAAATGCCTATATATTTTCCTAGGCCTTAAAGAACCCAAATGCAAAATTTTATTCAGATCCGGTTTGGCGTTTAGTTAAAAAAAGTAAGAAGCAGACAAATATAGAGACACACATTTGTATTCAATATATTTGTATATACTTATAAGTTTTGTCGCAATACTAGATGAAGACTGCATCATCTCAAAATAATATGTTTTGCACTATCCTAGAAACATCGCTATTTATTCGAAAATTTAATTGAAATGTCGAGTTTCATCAGGAAGATTACAATCGACTACATGTTTAAAAAAGTTTTCTTTTCAAATCAGTATGCGAATCTTGGACCCTAATGCAATCATTTACGCTAGTTTCGAAAAATATAGGTAGAATTACAGTTTAGAGTTATTGTATTTTTCATATATTAATCTTGTGTATGTGCAATAATAGCAAATTTTGTTTATAGTACTAGGAAGATAACAACAAAATAAAATAAAACAAATACGATCCTAACATTTTATTTCACTGATTTTGTTAAAATCAATGAAATTTTTCGCTTTGGGTAGGCAAATAAGTTCAAAATAAGTTAAAATTAGCCATTTTATTATTTATAGCAAATTTTGTTTTGAAATAATATCTGCGATTCAAAATTAATACCTTATCAAACACTGCAATAAACCAACAATAGGGCAAGAGCAATTTATATGCCGTTGCCTGTATGAAGCGTTTTAAGGAAAGTTTGAGAATATTTAATTTATCTGAGAATTTTCTAACTAATAAAGTCCAGTCCGGTTTTTTTATTAACCATTATTCGTGAAATACCATGATAAAATATTTATCAACATCATATCAGCCTTAAGATATGGATGGGTTGGATATAGTCTATCTATCTTGTGGGTGGACTCCAACGCTGCTTAGCAGTGGGTAATCTCATTGCAAAAACAAAAATAGCAAACATACTTGAATATATCTTTTTAAATGGTTTGTTTTGTTGTAGGATCAATATCTGGCTGATGATGAACTATAGTTAAGGAGTTTTAAGCTTTATTAACTAGTAATCACCAAAATAATTCTACGAAATGGTTTTTTGTAGCAAATGTGGCCGTATCAGCCGTGTTTGATGGGTAGTCATATATTTCATTTGTTTTAGTATTGGCATTATATTAAGTTGACGATGGTTTTAGTATCACAAGAGGTTTTATTTTAATGCAATATCGTATATAATAGTATTTAATTGTTTTAAACGCATTAAACAAATTACTTAATAATATCGAAATATACGGATATAAATAATCGGTACGTGTTGTGTAAGCAAACACAATTGGCGATAGATAGATTTAGTCCAATAGTGTCTGCACCCGATAGTTGTCAAATGCATTACTTAGTTTGTGATGACTACGCTTGTTAGTGAAAGTTTATGTGCTTGCTGTAGGCGACTTGTCAATTGTTTATGTGCAAAATTTGTTAACAAACTATGTACTTGGTAAATTCAACTTGTAAAAATTATATTAATAATGTAATTACAGCTTATTCGACGGAACAGTTCTGAAAAACTATTTAATTGTTTGCCCGCTGGTAAATTGGATAAAAATAATGAAACCGAATAAAGAAATTAATATACAAACTAACGACGACGGCACGAATAAACAACGCGGCAGCTCCTCTTTTGTCACTCAGTACAAAAACCCAGCCCTCATCGAGCGTTCATAACGAGCTCGGGATAACAAAATATTTTTTCATAAAAATTCACTTTGATAAATACGTCATCAATTTCGGAAAAATAAAAATGAGTCAACGCGGAGAGTCAACAATGCGGAACAAGTGAAACGTTCCAATAATAAAAAAGGTAAAACGGATCGGCTGCCCGATTTTCAATATCGTTTTGCAGGTAAACGGGGGTGTTATTCATATGTGTAAAGAGAGTACGTGCCCCGGTACTTATCCGCCGAGAGTTTTCTTTTCGCCCGACTGTCCGTCGTTTATCTTCGTTGATTCTTTCCAAGATAATATTTCGTGGGGCGAGAGACGATCCAATATTGTAACTATAGGTGCTTTAGGATTCCGTTCTGTTTCGATTTGGGAACGTCGATGTCCGGCTCGCCTTCTGTGAAACCGAAGTTGCCGAACTATTTATGCAAAATGTATGGCTATTGGTTACAGACGTTGCAATCTATACGAGTGGCTATCCCGAGCTCCGCCGCAGCTCGGGACCGATGGGTCTGATGGACTCAATACACATATTTCGGCGTTTAGAACTTTGAAAGGGTCAAGTTGTGCTGCACGGTATACTTATACTGGCCGGATTTGCATCAAGTCCAATAAATATCCTTATTCAAGCTTTGTGGTATAAAATTGATTGATATTATTGATTGCTTTATAATTGATTATGGTTCGATGTATTTCTACCTATTTAAATTGTAATTCATGAACCAAATTATAAACTTATAGCAACGCGTCCCGGTTTCATACACGTGGTTTCAGTTCTACTTCCAATAATAAATAATAAAAGAGTATAAGTTATTTTTATAAAGTCAGTTATCCGCTAGTGTTATTCCTGATAAAATTGGTATAGCCGTTTCGAAGATTACCAAAAACAAACAAATCATAAAACCTTATTTTAGTAGTATCGTAGATATTTTCGTATGCATATTATAAAAAGCTACTTCAATTATATATATATGTACAGATAACGTGATATAACATATTTTTAAATTTTGTCTCTGTTTGCATATCAAACATAACACGTCAATAAGCAGAATTACGGATGGAACTATGCAGGAGTGTGAGGCGAAATGTTATGTTTTGGAAAATCTGTCATAATTACAGCTGATATGTTACTCTATTATATAAACTATATTATTGTAAATTTTAATTTATTATTTTTTACGTTAAGAAATAACAAACATACATCCACACATCTACAGTCACAACCATCGTTTATAGTATTAATAAGGAATAATAAATATTTCTAGACCAAGGATAATCTTCAATATTTTTTTATAAAGCTGTTTTTTTTAGTGCAAGTAGGTCAACGCATGTCGGTACATGTGTTGGTCTACTTGCACGGAGTTACAGTTGACTAATACATATTATGTTCATTCTATTTAATGACTTCCTAGATGGCTTCTGGCTTTGATGGAATGCGACACTGAAAAGAACTCTTGCCGTAATTAATGAAGCGGTTTCCCATTTCGTCTCCAATTTACGCATTCGACAGCCGACTGAGCACGTTTGAGGCAAGCTTGTTTAATTTAAATAACGTTAATTTGATCGGGCTCCGATCAAATGAGCGGCTTTCACGGAAAGCGAGAAACTACGCATGGGGAAAGCGAACGAGGCCTCTCCTTTGTGGCTGCGTATAAAAGAACCAGGTGCGTAAGGGTAAATTTCCGCCGACTAGAAAAATTCCTTACGAGACGTGAAAGGCAAAGGTATTTTCTAATAAACACAAGCTTACCCTCTTTTTGCCTCGTGAAAATACTTAATGGAGAGTTTTCTGTACCATTATTCATTGCTTTGTAAACAGTACCCGGACATCTAACGCATTTTACCCACATTAATTATTGGGGCAAAGTTATGTAATCGTAATCCAAGTATTATAAAGATTGGGAACCGGGAACGTACATTCTTACTAATGATTACTTTATTGTTATGTAAGATTACAATATTCAATACCTACTATATTAGCTTTAATACAACAAAGACTTAACAATTCGTTTGTATTGTATAGTAATTTTAAGATTTTTAGCTCTATAGATATATGGCAACTGAAAAAATATTACTTATATTTTCTTAGGTTTAGCATGTTTTACATGTCATGCATCGGTGTCAGAGCTATGGCTAGGTCGTATCGTAATGTTATGTTTCTATTTTAGACTAGCAGCGTTCAGCGGATTCACCCGCGTAATTTCCCTTTCTTTTAACCCTTTCCCGTAAGAATATGGAGACCAAATTTAGCTTATGTTTTATAAACAAGTTTAAGATCGACTCAGTAGCTTTTTTTAGTTACTTATAACAAACAAATAAAATCCCGTTTACATATTTCTATATTTGGTGGGTATTCTTATTTTTTACTCCATAAGAATGTAGCTTTCTATTAGTGTAATAAAATTTTGAATTGTTTCAGTAGTTTTTGAGCCTTCAACCTTATTCAAATTTTATTACACTAAGAGTAAAGATTTGTTATTTTAGTCAATTATATAATATAAGAAAAGAAAAAAAAAAACACGTATACGAACAAAAAGTGTCCGCATTTTTTTTTGTTAATGAACTTACTTGAGTTGAAGGACTATTTTAAACGATACGACTGAATTTTATTTGTATTTTCTGAATAATTGTAATTGATTCGGTGGTATTAGTATACTGTTCATTACGTCTTTGCAGTCATTACCTCGCTACTGCAGTATTTTGAAAATCTGTCCAAAGTTTCTATAGTACGTGGATGTTCATATTTTGGTCATGTTCTTTTTGAAAACTGAAACCGAACAATGAATAACTTTCCAATCCTGCTAAGCTAATTCTTTATAAAATTAGTATCGAAAAATATATAAACACGTATACGTACAAAATGCTATGGGACTGCGACGAACACTTTTTTTAGGAACGAACGTGTGGTTGAAGTCATTTCAAAGTATCAGAACTTGAAAAATATAAAACTACTTTTAAGATTTTTACACTCTGTTAATTGTGGCCAGTTCTTCGCACTGGTCCCGAAACATTGAAATTAATATAATTGTTAAAGTAAATAGAGTTTTAAAGGCCAAAGGAAGTAAGTTTGAAAAAAAACACTGATTTAATAAATGTGTACTGGAACTTGTAATGATTTCTTTCGGGAAAGGTTTTATCCTATCACGATTACTTGGTATCTATACTAGTATTATAAAGCTGAAGAGATTTTGTTTGATTATTTGTTTGAACGCGCGAATATAAGGAACCGCTGGTTCTAATAAAAAAAGAACTTACAGCGTTGGATAGTCCATTTATCGAAATCATCACGCTAGGACGAATATATAAAGATAAATGTTGTTTGCGCCCAAACGCCTGTCAACCTTTATTCGCAAATCTGCTTTTAATCGTGCTGTGTTTGAAATGCAGACAGAAAGGAACTTTTGTTTTTGCATAAAACCACTTATCTAAAACACCAAATTTGTACATTCACTTCATTCGGATATTATAGCAGTTTGTGTGATTGGAGTCTCTTCTGTTAACCGAGACCTACCTGAATGAATGAACCTTCTGTTTATAGATGAGTGGGGTTGGAAAAGAAAATAGGCTTCTCGAAGTACTAATCATGCGCAGACAAAGTCGCGTGCATCAGCTAGTAATAATAAATTTCAGTGGTAGGTGAAAGTTCTCTAATACAGAATACCCAAGTTATTATCAGTTGTTTTGATTTTTATGTTATTATGCAATAACACTTTATTTTTGTATCATTATTATTTTTTTGTATGTACATAATTAAATAGTTGTAACTACAACACCCGATTTTGTTATGGTAGGTATTTGCTTTCACTACGAAAGTAAATTTAAAAGCAATTCGTTTTTAAATTTACATCGCAAACAATGTTTAGAAGGAGAATATGTATGCCCTGTATTTTCTTAGTTAAGTCTTTGGTAGATTCGGCTGTAACTAAACGGCGCGGCAAGCAGTAGTAACGGGGCCGGTGCAGCGGGCTGGGACATCAGTAATTGCTCGGCGGGACAGTGACAGCGCGCTGATGAATGGAACTGGAAAATTTGCTGTGCAGAAAAACTCTGGACCTAAATGAAAACTGCAACGAGTTCCAGCGTCTTTGTACTTTGCAATTGTCTTTTGTGTTTTATAAATATTGCAATTAACTCTGAGGTATTAGTAATGTGTTATTAGTAATGTGGAACACGTCCTTGTAGTTTCCTACGGTATTACTTAGTCAAGTATTTTTAAGAAGCAAACCAAACGATGAATATCTTTTCAATCCTGCAAGCTGACACTATATCTATATAGCTTAAGATTTTGCCTGAAAACAAGCGCCGCTAAAAGCTGCAGTAATGGGCCCAGTGCAGCGGATTGGGACATCAGTAATTGCTCGGCGAGACTGTGACAGCGCGCTGATTAATGATGATGGAAAATTTGGTGTGTAGAAAAACTCAGGACCCAAATAAAAACTGCAAGTAGTAACTCGTTACAAAAAACACGCATATGGCGTAAGCATAGAATATGAATCTCCATTTGCCACGAAATTGACATACTTCTCTCGCTTCCTTTAATCGCATTAGTCGTTTCATACACGCTAGTTTATTCTTAGTACTTCTGACCTGGCTTTTCTTTAAATCATCTAACTGGTTAAGGCCTAGGTCATCCTATACCAGATTTTACCGGCCACATGCTGCAGCGACTTATGCCATGTGGTGTTCTTCAGAAGTCGGCCCTTGGACCGCTCCTGTGTAACATCAGTACGACTAGGTTCTCTTTGGAGTCTTTCTTCCTGGATAAGGTGTCATGTGTTACGCGGATGGTACTGTAGTCGAGGAAAGCTTTAAGGTAGCGGTACAGCTGGTCACAGACGTACCAAAACGTTATGCCTGCAGGTGGTGGTGGAAAAGACGGAGACCATGTTCTCCGTCTTCCACGCGTCTTATCGCCGCCCACCGGATAGTGGGCAGATATTTTATTTATCTATCGCTAGCTACATGTCTTGCCTTTCTAAAGTATGATTTCAGTTCTCGCTTGTATTCCTCTCGTACTTTCATTCCATGATCTTCTATATCAATTCCACTTTAGTTCCCATTTTATGGCTTTTTTGCCGCCTAGCTCACTTTCTCCATTAATTTTGTTTTGTTTTTACAGATATATATATATTTTTTAATTTTTTTATTATTTAATGTTTCTGTTATGTTTTTATTCCAATAGTTTATTGCTATAAATTCTCTTTTCTTTTGTATTCCTATCTTGCAAGTACAGTGCTTTTTAGTACTTAACTACTGTACTGTTTACTACACTAATCTATATTTGTAAATTTTATAGTATTACATTTGTTTGCTTGATTTTATGTCTTATATCAATTATTTATTCTTATCTTTTAAATTCTTAATTCCATGGTGTCTAATCAATTTTTCTTACATTTTTATGCTTTGCTCTATGTACTGTTTTAGTCTTATATATATATATATATATACTTTTATAGTATTTAGGCCTTGTAATCGACTCCAGGTGGCTCTTAGTTTATCACTTCCGCAATCTAGCCCCGAAACTTGTAAGCGCCGCGTCCGGATTGGGAAGGCTATTGCCAAACCTAGGTAGACCAAGTATCGGCTCTCCACGGCTGTACATGAGGTGATCCTATCAATGACGCTGTATGGTGCACAGGTGTGGGCGGACGCTTTGACTGTCCACTGTAGGCCCTATCTCTTAAAGGCCCAACGCATTGTGGCAGTGACGGCCATATGCTGATACCACATCGTGTCCACGGAAGCGCCCGTGCATTGGCTGGGCGCTTCTTGGTAGATGACACAATATCGGGCGGAAAGCCGCCGTCGGCCTCTACCCCAAGAGGTCCACGTTTGACGAGATGCCGCTCGCCAACATATTATAGCTCAAAAAGGACTTTAGCAGTTCCAGAACAGCTTAATATTACCTGTTAATTTATTTGGTAGCCTTTTAAAATTAATCTTTCTCTGGCGCATCTCTATCCCACGCTTATTGTTTGCCTTATAGGTATCCTTTTGCTCGCTATATAATCAATACCTTTAAATATATGGTTCGCCTTTGCTGATAACCAATCCAGGCCAGCCTATGTTATTTTGAAAACATATTAAAAGTTTCTAAAGTACGTGGCTATTTATACATTAGTAAAGTACGTTTTAAAAATTGAAACCAAGCTTTTGATAAGCTTTTCAACTTAATAACCTGAGGATTTATTAATAAAGCTCAAGCTGTAGTAAATATGTTCCGTTAAGTAGTGCTTATAGGCGCACTGTAGTCGAATGCGACATCAGCCATTGTACAGTGACGAGCTGGATGGATGGTACTGGCAAATTTGATGAGAGAAATACTGTGGATGTATACGTAAATAGAAACTGCTGCTGAAATTAACGCTTTTCATTCTTACAAAGAATATTTAATTATTAATTTTAATCTCTGTAGAATACAGTCGACAGATAATTCATAATGCTCAAACTGACAACGCATTTATGAAATCTCATAAATATAAGCGTAAGCTTTATGTTCTTTTTAAAAATAATCATTTTTAATTATGTGATTACAGTTCATTACAGTTAAATATATATATATATAAAACACAATCTGTTACTTTTGCACGGAGTATTGCACATTTCGGAGAGAGATCGCACCAGATTCAGCTGCAGTAAGCAGTGTGGCAGGCGACAGAAATGGGCGCGGTGCAGCCAACTGCGACATCAGTAATTGCTCGACGGGACAGCGCGGTGATGAATAGAGCCGGCGGAAAATAATCTGCTCGGAAAAACTAAAAAGGTACCTAGAAATTAAAATTACAATTAACCTTCAAGGTTCTGTAGTTTTCGAATGTTATATAATACTAGCGCGATTCATTGACTTATAACTAATAGTTTAGACCTCACAAAAAAAAAGATTTATTCTAACCAGGGTGCTCATATCAATATCTTAAGTCACGTAAATGCAACAGTTACCGCATTACTTATATTGTGCGACAGTCCGCAAAAGTGTGCACGGTGTTGTCGACCGTCAGTAATTGCCTGTTAGAATAGCAACAACACGCAACTGACCAAAGTTGAAAATTAGAGAAGAAATTTTGCGGAAAATATTAGTATGGGTCAAGAAATATTATATTTAATGTCAATCTAACGGGCCCGATAGTGTAGATGGTAGTATCTAGTGCGCCAAAGGTCGTGGGTTGGATTCCCAGCCAGACCAAATATATCAAATTATGAGGTCTTAATGTTATAAAAAAATAAAACTTAGTCGATTTCACCCTTTTGATTTTATTTCGATTTGTTAAGTTAAGCATGTACATTATTTAATTAGCAGCAGAATTGCAGTTTAGTAGCTAAACGGGGAGCCGGTTGTAATAGTTGCGGTGCAACCACCAGCTTCATCTATAGGATCTCTACTGCACCATATGCCTTTAAATGAGCCACAAGCATTAAATAAGGAATAAGAACCATCACCAGTTAGTTGCTTTTGAAAATTGGTCATTAGCGAGGAGCACACATTAACCGTGTCTTTAGCTACGCGGTCTCTTCTAACGATTCATACTCATTACTTGCAAAGAACATCAACAATGTTAATGTTCTTTGCAAAAAAAGAAATTGTCTTTTAAATCGTACTTATATATTCACAGCTAGACGATAATAATAATAACATGTATTTATTTTGCATCACAAACTTACACAGGGTAATTATGTTGAATGAACACATTTTAAGTTTGTCTAAGAACTAGGTAAAAAATACGAAACTAAACTAAAAATAATCAGGACAAAAACAATACTGATGAGTGAATAACAAAACACAATCAGCTCAATTCACATATATTATATATAACAAAATACAAGTATTTGTTTATGTATGTGAATATGTGTTGCTCTATAAATAAATATGCGTGCGAGTGTTTGCCTTCTTAAGCAGATGCCTACATACGAATGTATATGAAAGTTAAGCCATGACTGACAGCAGGTTCTTTCAAAGGTCTCATTATAGGGAAGATGTAATAATCAAGCAGTTAGTTTTCATTTCCAGCTTGACGATGCTATTACGCTGTACGTGAAATCTAAAATTTCGTTTTAACATTACCAGCATATTTAGCGACATATTTCGTGATGACCTGCATGTGTTCTTATCCTGTAGGTATCACTTTTGCCGATAATACACCTGTCTGTAACCGATAATACACCGTCGTGAAGATGCTTCTGTTTGCCTAAACTCGCTTAAGAGCAAGTCTGCTTTTCTTTTTCTAGCTGTGGAAGACTGAATTTGCTCTCGAAGAATAGTTTGCGCATTGATTCGCCTGTCGACTTTGTTGCTGGCATAATCAAGCACAGCCACGACTCCTGGTTGCTTTTGGGATCCAGTATACATATATAGAAAATGAGAGGGAATTCGCTGATGTCCAGCGAAGATCGTTACTACTCTTCCACTTACTCTAAGTACTACTTCTAGGCTAGAAGTAGTAAAGCTAGGGGTTTAGAGCCACGTTCCTTATCTAGAATTTGACCGATTTCAAAAAAGAGGCTGAAATACCTCTGTATATTACATTCTCGGAACGAAACTCCGCTCAATCATAGTCTAAATGGAATTGTGTTGTATGTTTCCCGCTTGCCTTTTATGCTCAGATGTGAACAAGGGTTTATATGTACTTAATGATGTTCTCCATTGTTCGTGTTTGGTCGAGAAACTGCATTAGAACAATGAGATACAAAATGTAAAATTAAACAAAACAGAGGTTTCTTTTGTAATATCAATTAAGGCGTCAAATAATTTAATAATATTTCCACCTCTTTCGCGTTTACATGGTTTGACCAATGTTTATATGTACTACTGACATTGCTAAGGTTAAATGATTATAAGTTAGAAATAAGATAGAAACCTTGACAAATAATATACATATAAGTCTACTTTTTTAGTGGTTCATCAAGCGGTGGCGATTTATATTATCGAAATTATGAATTCATTATTTAATATATGTAAAGAAATAATATTTCTTTAATTTTGAATTTTGCCGCGCTTACTACATTACCAATGACATTGACAACTGACAAGCGCTAGAGTCTGAGGTCAATGGTTAGTTGAGAGGTTATGAAAAAATAGCATTGTATTAGATTATTGTGATTTGTTAATTAAAATAGATAAATAAGAATAATTGGTGGAAGAATAGACTTTAATTGTCGTTTCTTCGTTTTCAGAAGCAACGCATAAGTTTATTTTTAACCTAAAATTAAAGGATAATCGATATATATATATACGAATCCATACTGGAAAGAAAATAACATAAAAAAAATTCCCACCTGTATTACCCTACGGTAATTTTGCTTCCCCTAGATTTAGCTAAGCAACAACAAAACGACCGCTGTATCACAATTTCCATAGCGGATTTCCGCGCGAGCGAAGATGCGGGCATGAGCTAGTTACGAGCATTGTTCGATGTTCACCGCAGTCCCGGGCCAATGGATTTGAATTTGTTCAAAGACGCGTTGAGAATTTGCTTTAGATCTCAATTTGAGCGGTTTGTTATTTTTTTATAATATTGTAAAAGTTTATTTTATTTGAATTTAATCTAAATTCATATAAATAAAATTCAATAGTTGTAGTCTATGTACGCGTATAACTCAAGAACGACTGCAGCAAATTAGACATTTTGTTTTTGCTGTTTGCATTCGTCTGGACCAGGTTTACACGCCATTTTAAGGTCATAGACTAGGTCATAGGCTATAGGTTAGACGCTCAGCAATAGGATATAAACTTCAAGGGTAAGTTAAACAAATAGGTAAAATTCACGACCTTTTAATTCTTAGATAAGTATAAAGCACTTGCGTTGCGGATATCAGACAATAGAGGAATTACAAATAAAATACTTAAATACATACAAATAACACCCAGATAGAACAAACACAAATATTCATCATATATATTTTCTCATCGTATTTATCCTGGGCGGGGATCGAAACCGAACCGGGATCGAAAACATTTGGCTCACATGATAGCATTACTGTACATGGTCACATCTGCGCCATTGGGCCATTCATTTAGAACAGGGGAAAAATAGCAATTAACTCGGACTTAATTAGCATATTCTTTACGTTGATATGTATAGATCTTTGTCAGTTGCGTGTTTTACAAAAGTAAACGTATTTAGGTCACTGACATACTTTGAAGGTCAGCCATGTCAATAACAGCGAATTCAAATTCCAAAATTAGCATGCTTTAATTAAGGCTGTGACATCCCTGTTACACTAACCTTAAATTAAACCTAAATATCAGCCAATGGACGTCCACTGCTGTATATAGGCCTCTCCAATTGATTTCCAATAACCGATCGTATTCGGCCTGCGTCCAGCGCGATCCTGCTGATTTAGTCAGATCGTCTGTACACCTTGTGGGTAGACGTCTTATTCTGCGCTTGCCAGTACGTGGCCTTCATTCCTGACCTGAGTCTAATATATGTGAAAGGAACTGTATATTATTAAAGCCAGATTCACGCTAATTCTTATTCTTATATTTTCGCCTTTATTGTAAATATAAAAATTACACTACACCTGATACGTTGATCTCACTCTAAAATATGTTGTTCAACGCACTTGTGATACGGATATTTGAGGACAGAGAGCATGTTTATATTTAAAAACAAATATTTTACACCCAAACAATGAACAATTATAATCATCAAATCATTCATCATATATGTTTGTTCTGAGTGGCGATTGAACCAGCGAACTTCGGGGCATAAGATCGGGACGAAATTCGTATTATTCGACTCAAGGATATATAATAAGACCTAAAGACTCATTATTAGTGCATGATGCTTAATATGCAATAAATATTAACATTAGTGAAAATAAATAAAACACATAAGAAGTATGGAAGCTATCAATTAACATATCTTGGATAAAATAATAAGCGAATCTATTTGAGGAAGGAGATTTAAACTATTAGCTATTCATTTTAATTTTTGTTCTTTAAGAGAATAGAGAAAAGATTTATTTTCGACATATAATCAGAATTGACAGATAGTTGGGATGTACAAGGATACAAAGCTTCACTAAGCGATGGCCACAACGCATGCCAGGTGTCGTAAGAGGCGACTAAGGTACCGGAACCGACAGATGTCGGTATACCCATCCTACAAGCGTGACTCAAATGCAAAGGGCGGAGATGGGCAGCAGCATCCTCGTCGCAAAGTCGCACCCTACGATTGCCCCACGCCTGCCCAGCTTGGCAATTATAGGTTATAACCCTACAAATAAAAGTCGACAATTTTACCAGGTCCCCAGTCCCCGGCGCTTTTGTTATCCCAAGCTTCGTTATCCCAAGTTATGGTATCGACGGAGCAGGGGGTATCATGCTGGACACAGGCCGCATACAACCGGTCCTATTGGAGATTACTTGGGGCGGCCTATGTTCAGCAGAAAACAACTTATCGCTGATATAATGATGATGATGTACAATCTCTGTTTTAGCTGGAGAGGCCCACCTACTACTAAACTAAAACGTAAAATTAACTGGAACTTTACTTTTTAAACTACGTGACAATAATACGAATTCCTTTCAAATGTTCTTTCCCGATTTAAATTAACAAAAGTAAAGATAATGTGTATCGGAAGATTTAGTATATAGTGTCTAATTTAGCGAGATCCCACGGGGGTACTATGTTTCAGCATATCGGCTCGGCCCGCTGAAGGAGCGCGGGGGACGTGGGGGTCAGCGAAGAATAGTTCGGCGGGTAAAACAGAATAATGCTCCTCCCCCAGTCGATACATTAACGTCCAATACCTCGAAGCTTAACCACGCGGAGGGTCCACGTGTAATAATTTATTATTCGCCTGTTCAGAACGGGTACTGTTTGAAACACCAGTATTTATAGTCAAGTACGAAGTTACCATAAACGGCGAGTTCGATTTTACGACGCATTGTCCATCTAGTCTTATATTCATGGTTTAAATTAAATTTGTAAGCTATACCGGCAGCAGGCTATGATTTTCCATGTAGAACTAATATGTTTCGCATGTACTTCAAGTAGGCAGGTGGAATTAATAAAAAGAAAGTTCTACTGCGAGAGTTTTGTGTCTTTTTTTATATTTGTTCGTCTCGTAGTTTTGTCGATGTTTAATAATTACTAGAAGATTGTTAGTATTATTTAGTTGTAGTTCTTCTTTTCACTTTTGTGCATATTGTTTGTCTTAAAATATTGTTCCACTTATTTTAATAATTATTTGTAAGTTAATTGAACAAACGCTAGTGAATCTAAATGAATAAATAAATGGTATGGATGGATGCGTGTCTGATGGTAGAATAGAGATATTCATACAAGTCAGAACTGCTACATAGCTCACTCATCAAAATAAGACAAAATCTATAAATTGTAAAGATACTTCTGATCTTGTGCTACAGAAAATAGGCGTTAATTCCTAAAGGTATGTACGCAGAGAAATGGGTCACTAGTTCTGTTCTATTTCTTAACTTTGATAACTAAGTCACAATAAAAAAAAATGGTGAAGGTTTAATTTAGAAGACAATTTTTAGATTTATGTTCTTTAGAAAAGATTCAACAATATCGTTTCTAACTAATGAACGTATTCTGCATTACGCATGTATATTTTTGTCAAGTGAGTTTATGTATTCTGTTATGTTTTTTTTAAATTTTTGTTTTTCGTTCAATGTCTGTTAGAACAGCGGCGTTGTTAGTGCCTTTAAATACAGTAATAACATATGCCATATCCATAATATTTTTTTTTTCACAATGTCTTCGTATTTTTTTGAAACTGACATTTATGGTTTCTTATTTAATTTTTGTGCCATTTTTCTTCGGGGACAATAAATGATCTCAATGAATAAACCTTTCTCTTGCTTTCTGAATTTGTTACTATAGAAAAATACGTTCATTTTGTGTCACACGAAAAATGTTGTATTAATTTTTTGTTTCTTTTATTATAAAATACAATATAATAATTGTGATACATTTTCTTTTTAAGGACTGTCCTAAGTTTTACTCTAAATGTTACTTTTAAAAACGTTGCTATAGACCAGCGGGAGTGATGCACATTTAATAATATTGTATAAATATATTTTATTCACAATATCATTTAATGTGCGTTTATTTTAAAACCGTGGACAGTTATAAAAATATGAAGAAATATAATTATTCTAAAAAGTAATACATGTACATATTTTCGAATAAGGAATATTAATAAAAAAGCGGTACCGGTAAAGTAAAATAATACCTCGCCCTGTACCAGATGTCGTAAGAGGCGACTGAGGTACCGGAATCGAGACATGGCGGTCTATCCACCCGAAGTGTAGCTCAAATGCAATAGGGCGGGGATGGGCAGTAGCATTCCCGTCGCGTCTGCGCTTGCTACCAAACTTGCCCAGCGTAGCAATTGTGGGCAAATTTTCTCTTTCTTAGGGAGGCCTGTATTCAACAGTAGACGTTTTACGGCTACTTTAACGATGAGGATGAATTAAGAATCTTTAATATAAAGCAAATATAAGTATAAGTATGTTAAAATAATTTTAAATTTGGCGCCTTATAACTCATATATATGAATATAAAATGATATATAATCTATGGTTATACCTGCCTCTCACGTGAGTGACACACTACTTGCCTATCTCTACTCCGAAACATCCACCGCATTGCATTTCTACTCCAATTAAATATTAATAAATACGAAGTATAACTGTGTAAAACTCATTTAATCTAAGAAAATATATAACACATTAAAAAAATTCCTTTTTGCAAAATACTGCTAGCATACGAGATAAACAATAATAATATACTCTTTATTGTACACCAAGGAAAACAACATAAGAACATCACAAAAACATGGAATAGTAGCTACAAGAGGCGGCCTTATCGCTAAATGCAATTTCATACGGCAACCTTTGGATAGAAATAATGTTAAAGCTGGTGGAAGTTTCAGGTGCATTTAGAACATATATACATAATAATAAACATACATATATACATATAATACACATACATTCTAATACATATAAAAGATAAAATAACGGAACAAGGAAAGTGACAGAAGCAAAAAGCAAAATCAAAGTGACAGGTAATAATCCTTCACAATAGAAAGAGAACGAGCAGATCTCACTTCAAGGGGGAGCGCATTCCAAAAACGAACAACTTAAACTGTAAAGAATTTGCTATAGAAACTTGTGGAATGCAGAGGCATTTTGAGTGATAAATAATCTGACGATCTTAGGGATTTTTCATGGCTGTCCCCAAGGAACACAAAACTACTTTTAAGATAAGTAGGGGGGAAAGGACAGAACAATAGCTTGTATAGCAATGAGACAACACGAGCGTTTCTGCGAAGTCGAATAGGTAGCTATATGAGCTTAGTACGAAAGTTAGACAAATGATTAAACTTACGTAAACCGAAAAAGAATCTTATACAGAAGTTTTGAAGACGCTCAAGCTTCTCATGCTGATCCTCTGCAAGGTCTAGATAACTGGCATCGGTGAATATGTCGAGAGAGCTGGTAGAAGTAGGAATTGAGCAAGCGCTAATTTGGTAGCAAAAGGAAGAAAGTTTCGCAAACGCTTTAAAGAAGCCGCAGAGGCATATAGTCTTCGACTAACATCCTTTAACTGTGCAGACTAGGACAAGTTACTGTCCATAAGTATTCCCAAATTTTTAACTGTTCTACTGTATGGAATAGAAATACCATTAAAATTAATCTGTGGTAGAGTAGAATCACGTTAATAATCAAATAGTAAACAATCACGGTTGACATCAGCTATCAAAGATACCTTGTCCCCATACCACATAAAGGGGAAACATAAACTCAAGAGGAACATTTTATTTTACGAGGATAAAACCCCAGTTGAAAGCAAATAGCTTTTACATAGATCCCTTAGCATCACGACGTCAGCTATGTGACCCGGATTTTTATTAAAAATGCCCCCAGGTTTCCTGGACCTCTTAGAAAAACAGATCCCAGGGAAGTCGCACTTTATCATGCTCTTAAGTTAATGCCTTTGTACGTATGTTCTGGTTTAGCATATGTGTTGACATAAGTAGGGTGTGGAAAAGCATATTGTTTAATGAAATCTTCAACGTATGCGTACCCGTATCATTTACTCGTCTAATACTTTAAAGTATATGCAATGTGTACTCTGTGTGCTTCTATGGGATACAAAACAATTATAAAAGAATGCTTTAGATATGAACTGAGTAAGAGTACACAAATAAGCTTAGAAAACATTTTCACCTGCTTATATTATGTTTGCGTTTATCGCTCTCTGAAACTTTTGAATCGGTCTTTCTTTCTGTTTTCATAGATAGATTAAACTCCGCTTGGAATAACATTAAGGCTTTGTTTCATTAAAATTGTATGATATATTCAAAAAAACATTTAAGCGGACAAAGCAGATTGTGATAAAAATATATGTGACCTAATTACGTTTTGATAATCGAACCAAATTAGATGGCACATTTCCAGGCAATTTTGTGTTGTACCAAGTGTCGTAAAAGGCGACTAAAGGACCAGAACAAACAGAAGACTATAGATCGTGATACGTGTAGATCAAATGCAATATCATTATTATCATCAATATAGCAGCCATAGATAGCCTGCTGCTTCTAAATTGCTGAACAAAGGCCTAACCTAAAGCGGGGAGTTCTGCCCATAATGGTACTTTGACAGTTAGCATTGTGCACATACACTATATGCACGTTGGCTTTTGATCTCTTGTTTAGCTTCGGTACCGTTTTTAATTGTTATTGCATATAGTGATATGATTTCTTAACATTTATTAAATTACTATGATGGATGGAGATAATAAACTACGGCTTGTTTGTTTTAGTATTATTATTATTTTTCTCACTTTTAACTTGACAACCATCGCCTAGTTATAGTTTACTTAAGAAAAACCTGTCACTAATCTCATTTTCTTTTTATTTTCTATTGGTGGCCTTATTACTTTAAGCGATCTCTTCCAGCCAACCTTTAGATATACATAAGAAAGAGATAATGGGCAATTTGGTGTGTACAGTACATAAATACAGTATGCTTGACCCGCCCTGGCTTCGCACGGGTGCCATGATAATAAAACATAGTTATTTTGGGTAATCCCTTTGAGATAGAGATATGCCATCGCGGACTTGTTTGTAGACGTTTTCTAAAGTGTACAATAATTTAGTACATTATTTTAATCAATTCGTCGGGTACAGGCAGCGTTTGCAATTTAAGCGTAAAAAAGTGTTTATTTACGATATTACATTTTTGAATCACGACACTAATTATCAAAATCCTTTGCATTGTCTTAAAGATCAAAATATTCATAGGGACAGACAAACAGCTAGAAGTAAGTTCATTTTATACTAAGTACTGTTACTATATATATAAGTATATAAATTACAGGTACATTTATAATGCAAATTCATAATATATCTAAATACATACTTAAATTAAGCCTTGGGGTATTGGCAGAGTAGACTAGTACCTCTGAGGTATCGGAACCCACAGATGGCGGTACATCGATACGGCAGGAAGGGGCAGCAGCATTCTCGCTGCGAAGCTGCGCTCTCCGATTGCTAACACGCTTGTCCAGCGTAGCAATTATGGGCAAAATTACCCCTTTCTTAGGGAGGCCTATTTCCAACAGGAGACTTTCTACGGCTGCTATGATGATGATGATATTTAAATTGTACTGCAGTTTAATTGATCTAGGTTAACAATATAATCCGGCGACATTCGCGGGCGGGCGCATGTATAAACTAAGTAGTTGGCCGTCATGTACACTCCAAAAACTTAACCAACAAAATGAACTAAAAAATGCACTAGACAACCGAAGTCTGAATAAATAAGAAAGTTTTTAAAAGCTTTTAGAAGATCTACATAAAAAAAGAAACGCTTTAAAACTTTCTAATAAAATGGAGGTTGCCAACTAGCCCTTTTGTGACCTTAAAAGTTTATTATCAATTTGAAAATCCCGATCACTTTAACATAAATGGATGTGTCTAACAACCTCGTTAATTAAAAGTTGCAAATTAGTTTTTCGATGACTGGATCAATAGCGCTCCCACTGGAAGATAATGTGGAACAGACTCAAACTTCCGAGGGGGCTTTGTTATCGGTTGATACTATCAATAATTTGGTTTCTTATCTTCGAGTAACTTCCGGCGCTTAATTAGATTTTACTAAATAAAGACAGTTAAATATGGTACAGAGAAAATGAATCCCTTTTCCAATATTTTCTAAAAATGACGCGCGATACAAAAAAGAAAAAATAAAGCGAATTATTACTAGAAATAATAATTCACACGATATTTTGTACATGGACTTGTCTCCAGGATAAGTCTCTGAAAGTACTTGTGTTACGGACATCAAACAAGAAAAAACAATTTCTTTCAGTTTTCAGGCTAGACGCGAACCGGAAATCCCTTTTCTTCACAGGGAAATGCACTAAGTGACAATTATGCCACCGAGACATTAGAAGGCACGCAGGTTTCTTTTTGTTTTATTTTTATGCGCAGCGACAGCGCCATCTTTTCAATGTTGTACAATTTTAAATGGAACGAAAGGAAATAGTTATATTCAATAGTTTATTTATTGTTGAAAGTGCTATATTTTATACTAGCAGCGCCCTGCGGTTTTACCCGAGATAAGTTGTAGAACAATCATAATATCATTTAGGCTCCGCTGCTATTTGTGATAGCGTAATCTTATATGTCTTTCTCGAGGCTATATTATACTGACCTTATAGTTTGGGCTCTGTATTGGCATATCAGCCAGTCAGCCAGCTTCTCTTTTCATACATGAAGGTATAACATTTCATTGAAACAACAGAGAGACAGACAAAAGCGACACGGGATGCAGCACAAAGTTAGTTGGTCAATTGAATCATTAAATGAAATTATAATACGTGATATCATTAAATTCACTCACTGAGCAGATATTCCATTTGTAACCGCAGACGTACAGACCGCACAATAATTATATACTATTTTGATTTATTTAAATTGATTGTATTATGTACACTTTCATTCCAAAACTGCATTTTACATTTTATTCAAAATATAAGTTTACATTAATGTTTGCCTATTGGACAAAATGCAACCTACACTCGTTAAAAAATCAGTTAAACTCTATTGAAGTTTTATTGTCAAAAGCTAAACCTGTTTCAATGAGACCAAAGATCCTAAAAGCCGTGTAGGTCATTAATATTTATATGACTAAAGTGTGCTGTGTGTCATTAAAATAGTGGTATGTGTAATGTTTATTTTAATTAATTTCCAGTCGTACAAAAAAACATTTTATGCACTTTTCAAACTGTGTCAAATTTCACGTTCATCAACGTAATTTACTCAAAACCAGGTACAACATTTTAGCTAAATGCATAAGATACACTTTCAATTACATATATCTATCTTTATTTGCGTGGAAAATCTAAGAGTAAAATTTAATGTAAAATTGGTAACTCTCCAGTTTGATAGATGTAAAATGGCCACGAAAAATCACTTTGACAAAAGTACAGCACGTGTGAATCCTTAGCACTCAAGCTAAGAAGCTCATTTTATGAGGAGGATAATAGAAGTCATATAATTTCCATTGGATTTATGTATCGTAAAGTTAAAATAGTGCTTAGGTGCCCGATACGGCTCTAGCAGACGCTCAAGCTGGAACAGGAACAGGTTTTTAGAGAAGTATTGATAATAATTATATCGTTCGCCTGAGATAAACATTTATTTTGTTAATATCTTAACACATATTAACAAAATTAATATAAACTAATGGTATAAAAAAATAATAAAAACCATATTTAATTATATTGCACTTATAAAAAAGGTAGCTTTACCGTAGCTTAACGAGAATAAGTCTACGTGACTGTTTATAGTTTTTGTGAAGAATTAGCTAATAAAAGCCAATATCGGATACAGATGATAGTATACCATAAACAATACCACAACAGTATTATCCACGTCAAAATATGCATCAATTTTTCTCTATTCGCTCAACATTTATTCAAAATAAAAGGCAGGCAGCGTCAAAATCTGATCCCCACTATGTATTTCGTTATCAGACTTGCATTGAAACGAGTTTTTAGTGGAGTGGATACCATCATGGCGGATGGACGCAGTGTTCGCGTTGTTCTATTGTTTATCACGCTCGGACACGCATCGGTAAGAATTTAATCACTTTAGCGTGTACTCGATGCGAACTGGTTTTGTTTTTTCATTTTTTTAAGAGCGGGGCACCTTAAGCTGTATGTTTGTTCTTTCAATTTTATACTCAGCTACCAAATCGGATTTAAAGTGAACATTTTTTAGTTGTTCTATTGTTCTACGATATTTGTATACCTTAATAGTATAGTATATATAGTATAGAATATATAAAATAATAAAACAAAAATGTTTTAAACTCGACGTAAATAATAAGCTTTAATACTTGACAGATTTAATTAAAACATAAGTTATATGTGACATCTGTTTATCATAAATTTGTCTTATATTTCATAAAATTTATGCTTAAGACGTACGATAAGTGAATATAATTATGATAAAGAGAAATTTTCATTGGAGTATGTGTATTGTTAGTATTAATTTATTTTATACATACTACCTGCACCAAAAATACGTTTTATGTCCCTATATATTGCTTCCATGAGTTTTAAGAATAAATTACTGATCGATGTTACGTTAACCATTCTAAGAGATCAATTTAATTCTAAAATTGATGTTTTATTTAAGAGAATAAAGTATGGTATATATATTTTTTGTGTTAATTTCGGTAAAATAATCAGTTCCCTGGGGAAAGCATATCTATTTAAAGTCTCAGCATTTGATGAGGCTACTAACGAAAAGTTTATTAAAAATGATACCTGTATTTTTTCAATTCCCAAGAAAAAATATTCTGCTGTTCACATTATGTTACCCTAACTTTTGTTATGCAACTGTAATTGAGTTTCGATAATTGTAAAATGATAACTTATAGTCTGGGGTCATTCATTACTGATGTAATCATGTAAAGTAAATATCAACATTGGTTAGCGTAACTAGTTCCCTACATTATGCTGTTTTACCCTTTAACTATGAAGATATTTTAAACTCTACACCCAAAAACTAATATAAGAACTTTACATCTACTTAATTGTTTTTTGTTGGTATTTGACTGTTCCCAATACCAATACAAAATCTTAAGTGCGATAACATTAACGATGTGTGCCATTTTATAACAAACATAGGCAAAAGAGGTCACCGAAAAATGTTTAAGTCTTCAACTAAGTATTGTTCAAAGATTTGGGAAATATTGGTGGCAGTACAATTTGTAGATATTTAACCCATTGCAAAAAATCTACTGATGTGAAATGCGAAATATGCCTAATAGGCTGGTTGTATTAGTTATAAATTCATTCTCAGTCACTAATTTGAACTACTAATATATGTACTGGAGAACTGAATTGGTAAATCTATTTTAACTTTGTTTAAAATAGCTGAAACATATGAAAACGATGAGAATCTAGAGGTGAGTGTTGAACAATACTAAATTATCATGCTAACTGGAATCCTTATTCTGTTTTTATCTTATGATCCTAATGTTGGTATATTCAGATGTCAATTTCAACGCCAAAAGACTATTAATTAATTTATTACTTTATTTATTAAGACATAAGAGGAAGATAAAATACATCAGTAAAGTTTCCACTGATTACTCAGAAAAAATGACAAAATGGAATATGATTAATTCAAAGAAAAATAAAATATAGAACCTTGAAATTTTTATTTTACTTAAAATAAAGATTTTATAAAAATTTACCTGGTAGATAGGGCTTAATAAAAACAATCCGATGTATCAAAAGAGCGAATAATTAGTTATCTTTAGAGTTAACTAATCTTCAGTGATACAGTACAGAAGACCTCAATTGACTTCTTCAAGTGGTTAGATTGAAAATAGAAGAGACCAAAACTATGTGTAATGCCCATGTGTACACACCCCAGTATCAGTCTAGAACTCGGCTGGTACGTATACCTAGGATATATAGTCCAGTTAGTTAAGTCCAAATTCTAACTCTTCACTAAATGCAGGCTGCTTACAACCGCTTCAATTGGAAATCATCTTATGTGGCCTATGTTCAGTAATGGACTTCCTACGGTGGAGATGATTTAGATGATAAATCGTTGTAGTATATAAAACATAGTATAGTATCAAACGAGGACTGAATAGGGGCAAATATACTGCTGTATTCTATAAACTATTATATATATTCTACATTTGGTGCTTGTTAGACCTTATAACACAAACTTGTAACACGACGTATTTGGAATGGTGCCGAAAATCCACTATTATTACGTAACTTTTATACATCATTTTCATAAAAGATTCTGTACAATATTCTGACGTAAACATGACACTGTGGTCTAGAAAAATTGTTTCTGTTATATAAATATATGCTAGGGTTTTGTAGAATTGTTCGCAAGATTCCTTACAAATTGGTTATTCATTTGTTAAGAGCTCTGTATCTGTTGTCATACATTCGTAATAATTGTTCTAACATTATTGTGAAATAATGATTGATATTTTGTGAAAAATCATAGAATTACCAAGTAATGAAAGATCAGTGTAGCGAGCCGGGTCAGTGCTTAGTTGAACAAAATGTTTCTACGAATAGAGCACCCTTGACTATTGTGGCGCCAAAGGTCTCCTACGTTTATATTACATTTTTGTGCCGTGCCAATGGCGTGTTGAAGGAAAACCCCCCCTTAACTTACATCCATTATCCTTTGTAGCGATATCAAACCTTATATGCCTTGTAAATTCGAACTAATACATTATTTATATACCACACTACACGTGTGCTAATCTTAAATTCCGAAGAGGCTATATCCTTAGTCTCGTATAGGTTAATTTTATACGTAAAGTTTTCGGTTCTCCCTAGAGGACTTGACTGAAATCGGGTTAGCTTATAACAAGAAGACTATGTTTGAGAGCTTGTTTCGGTAAAGTTTATAATCCGTTGCAGAACTTATTATTAAGGTACAGGTTTTATTATACAGATAAGAATATTATGGCTTTGTCTTCTTTTATGAAACTCTACTGGATGTGTACGAAGGAATGTAAGGACCACAGAAAATGAAAATCAATAGTCTCTGCTAAGGCCGGCAAAAAAAGATTGTAACTTCCTTATGCAAATAAAAGCTTTAACAAGCTTTATCTCAAATCAAGACGAGAGCGTTTACTAACTTCGTTTGAGCACTAAACCGACAAGCTGCCTAAGGAAATTATAACCGATAAAAATAACGACAATTGTTAATGTTATAAGCATATAGAAATAAAAATATGAAATCTTATAATAAAAATACTTTTTAACGGCTTTAAAACGCGGTTTACTTAACTTTACATTTTCCTTTTTAGAATCGGTTACCTTGAGGCAACCGTTCTAAAGATTGACAAAAATTTTCAATTTTAACTGACAAAAACTTTTGTCAATCTTTCATACTGAAAAAAGGATAAAATTAAATATGCCGTGTTTTAAGGCCGTTTCAAAAGTAATTTTATTAGTGAACGCGTAAATGTTGGAAAAAAAAATATGTCATACGGATTTTATTTTCAGGTGTACGCAAATGTGGACCGCACACTAGAACTGAACGATGGTTTCGAGATACCGATCGTTGCTCTCGGTACCAGTCTGGGACACTTAGCTGATGTGAGTACTTTACCCTCAAGAGGCACCTAGCCACTCTCGCTATCGAAACTCGCAAAGTAGCCAAGTTTATGACGTAAAATATGTGTTTGGTGCAAATAAATAACATTAAGGATCATGTTAGGCAGTTTTGTATTGTTTCTTTGTAATTCTTAGAAACTTGGACATCTGAAATATTATAGATCATTTATTAATTAGCATACATCTTCTTTCTAAAGGGCTGTTATTTTTTTAACATTTTTAAATGCTATTTTTATAGTATAAAATTATTATATAAAATAGCATTTATAAAAAAATTTTAAGAATTGTTTGAAAATAAACTAAATTAGTTTGTCTCACTCATAACTATTGCAACATATTTTGACGGGTCTGGTGAACCTATCTTGTGCGCCAATGGTCAGTTCGATCGCCACCAGGTCAAATGTTTATGTGCTAAATATTTGGGTTTTCTCTGTGTCCGGCAGCTATAGATATATATTTAAGTATTCTATTTTTTATACCTCTGTTGTAACACAAGTACTTTAAGCTATTTATCACGGAATTAGATTAAAATGTGAGATGTTGGGTTAAATTTAGGTAAAAAAAACCTAACATAAAAAGTTTGTTTGTCTGTCACTCATTACTGTTTTAACATTTGCCTTTGACTTGTTATTTTATTTTGCATTTACCACTCTTAATTATTATTAGTGACAAAGTAAATTAAAAGGGTTAGGTACTTTTGATGATAGGAATCAATACTAATTATTTAATATAAATTAAAACGCTATACAGTTTTGTCATCTTTATGGACGCATTATATTACCATATAATAGTTTCAATTTATTTGAAACGTTTCAACACATTCAGAATAAATTTGGACGGGGCTGAATTCATAAATGTAACATCAATAAATATTTTAACTTGATCAATATGTATGGGGTGACATATTCGCAACAATCCGTCCAACGCACGTTCTTACACGTCATGTCATGTCAGGGTACACGGGTGCTGCCAGTGAACCATTCGCTAGCGCGCGCGGTACAATGGGCCCTGGAGGCCGGGTACAAACACATCGACACTGCGACGTTGTACCGGGTAGAAGACGAGGTAGGGTTGGGTGTCAGGAACTTCGTGAGGGACAATGCGGCCCGGCGCGACGAGGTCTACATCACTACAAAAGTAAGTATTAGAAGGTTAAGGCGAATGGTATTCAAAAGATATAGGTATTTAAACATTGTTTAATATTTGATTACAAATAACACTGAAAACAGTATTTACAATTTATACGAAACGTTGCTATTGTTTTCACTTAAATACCATTAATAGGTTGGGTTCGATTTCCTGGAGGACATGTTTAAGTACTATGAAATTAAACAACAAACAACAGGTACACTATATACAATTATTATACACCGCTACACACTATATATATATATGTAGCGTGTAAAATAATTAAGTTAGGCTATTCTAAGAATAAAATTTGCCTTTCTGTGTATTTTCTTTTGTATGTATGTTATGTTATGGAGTATGGGTGCCATTGATAGTAAGATTATACTTACAACCTGGAACCTAAATAATCTTATATGCATATTATATTGTAAAAGATATTACCTTCCGCGGATACTTAAAGCTCGAACAAGGATTTCTCAGAAAAGAAGAATATTCGTATTAAGGGGGTCGCAATACGTATGTGGTTGTCGATAAGCTGGTAATTTGTCCACAGGTAACCGTTTACCATCAACCGCGATGTGCGCTTACTTGCCACCATCCAGGGATATAAAATAGAAACTTAGGAAAAATAACACATTTTATTAAATTGCAAACATTTTGGAAGGAATAGGAAAACAAAAAAGTCTACATACATGCACTAGAAAGGGATGGGCAGCAGCATCCCCGTCGCAAAAGCCACTAACTGCGATTACTAACACGTTTGCCCAGCGCGGCAATTATGGGCAAAATTCTCCCTTTCTTGGGGTGGCCTATGTTCAGCAGTGGACTCCCAATGGCTGATAAGATAATAATGAAACATTTTAATTTTATAAATATTTAATAACATTTTACCTTTTCGCATATATAAGCAAAATATGCTCACCCATTTAAATGCATCGCGCACAGAATAGGTTACGAATGAAGCGACAATGCTCTTAGGAAATAATACGGTTTTGTATTCAAAATACATGCAAAGTGCTCGTATAAGCAAACAAGTTTTTTATTTACTGCGAGCCGGAGGCAGAATTTAGTCAGCATCAGTTCTGGAACTTCAAAATTTTATTCCATTCTTCATGTTATGGACAGATCACGCTTTTAGGTAAATAATGGAAAAGTAGGTTAGTTCGAACGGTACAACTTCAGCAAAACGAAATCAAAAGAATTGAATTCATTTTGGCTCAAGGCAACCTTCATTATTGTGCAACTTTTGAAAATTTGTGCACTTTTGAAAGTGGCTGTGCCAAGCTTCGAATGTCACGAGCGTCGTACTTACTTATAATAAAGCCTTCACGAGTGGCTTGGTTCACGTATATAGACACGTTATTTATGTTCCAGTGATAATTCATTCAGTTTATATTTAAATTAAGTACCGTGAGAACGAAAGGGTATTACGGACTCGTGCCAATATTATATTAAATATAATTATTCATTTGATCATTTTTAAAGGCAATTGTATTAAAAAGGCTCACAATTAATACTCATTTACAATTCTGTATGCGTATCATTCGTAGTGGATATTTCAGAAAGTACTGCGAGCAAGCCGTTATGTAAGACAGCCGAACTTTTCATTCTAACATGAGCCAGCGTTCGGTCCGACTAATCTTCGTAATTCTGCCTTTCGCGATCCGATACTGAATCGAAACTAAAAACACTCGGTGAAAACGCAACATCGGGTTTTTTATTCAAAAATAGTTAATGGCTTAAGTTTTAACTTTTTTATTTCAGTTAACGACCTGTTTCGTCAATTCTACTTATCTGTCTGTCTAAAAGCATTATATATCTAATGAGTTGATTCAGAAGCGATATTAGTATGAACTTGTGAACTATTTTCAAATAATACAGATTGTACTTCTTCGATTTAGAATTTTACTCTTGACTATTCAAATAATAATAAGGTAATATTAAGATATATAGATATCTTAATATTACCTTATTTTGTCACCAAAAGGCTGTGCTCGCATTAATGTGCTCAAAGGTGAAAAGTTAGAGAGGCTGTAAAATATTATGAGATAATGTGACGTAATATCTTCAGTTCACAAGACATGTTTGTGATATCTTATGAAGCGTCTATAGGCTGCGGTGATGCTGCCCTCACGCAGACTGTATCTGGTACAAAAATCTACCCTTAATTTTCTTTTTAATTTAAACTTTTTGTTAAAAATAAATTATTACATACAAATGCATTTTTTCTTTAAGTTATGGAACGACGCACATGAGAGAGCTGAAGTGATACCAGCGCTAAAGCAGTCTCTTCAGACACTGCAGACGGATTATGTCGACTTGTACCTAATGCATTACCCAATGGCGTATAAGGTGAGTCCTAGAAGGTACTTAAATATTTGCTTTGTTATCGTCTTCTTGTTCTCGGATATTCAAGACTTTATACGAACAACAATGGCGTCGAGCAGTCGTTATTGTTTTTACTCACGTTACAAAGCAGAAGTAACACTGTGTTACGCTTTGTTACTATTAAAATTGATTGATGGATTATTGATCTTTGGGAAAGAAGATAAGCTATTTCAATTCGGACGCCGATAGCTAGTAATTGTAGTTGAAATTAGTTCCTAAACAAATTTAAATATTTCTATAAGCCCTTCAAAGATTAAATAAGTACATATATGCAGAAGTAATGGATCGATTTGCAATAAGAATAAAAATTGCCACATGTAGATGTGCTGACAATACAATAAGAAAATGTGTTGCTTATATACATTCCGCTAATTTTGCAAAGCTGGTGCAGGTTATTAGTAGCTATTTATTTTTTAATAAAACATTTCTTTCGCCTTAAGAGTCTTCCTAGATTTTGGGAAATTGATTCCTTCGAATTGTATCTAACGCAATTTTTTGATCAGCGCAGGCCATACATAGCAGGCCTAGTTCTAAATTATGCGATTTCTTAGGTTACTGAGTGAACTTGAAATACTGACTAGTGTCACGTTTAATTAAACTAAGATTTCGGTTCAATTAATTGTAGGGCTAGTCTAGCCTTTTTAAAGATTGCATATGCATATAGATCGAATTGTATTAAATTTTCCAGTCAATCTCATACACAAGATATTCCAACGCTTTGAATGTAACTGCAATGTTCTTACCTCAATACTGAGACACGATTTCCATCTATAGTTTGGAATTGTCAATATTATGCATGCGTGAATTCTCATCCGAGGTAGATGTCGGTTGATAACTTATGCATCATGAACTGTAGTAAGTCTGTGACCACTCAGTAACCATACAAATTACATATCAAAGTTATTGCAATATTATTTAACACTACTAACTAAAATCACTGCAATGGTGAACTTGTTCTGATGACATATGTAAATAATTTGGAGCTAATACACAAATCGAGAGCACACTTATCTCTTAATGTCTACGTTAATGATTTCTTTAAGTTTATTGCACAAATTTCTAAATGGCAGTCAGTTGTCATAGTAAAAGCATATAATATAAAACGTAGTTCAAGAGAGTAATAAGCAAAATAATGAAAAATAAAAAAATAAACATTCGTAGATTATTGAGAATTAGCACCGAAAGAATATGGGGATATTATATACCTGATGTTATTAGCTACTAATGTAACTTTATGAAAAAATGGTTTTTGAGAATATACTTTTTACAAAGGTTAAAGTAATAAAACCAATTTACATATTTCCATTTTAAAGGTGCGTGTCTCTAATTGTTTTGTGAATATAAAATAGAATACTATAGAAAATAAACATTTTCTGTAAGTGAAAGATATTTTACCTTTTATTTTTCTTTCTCATTGACATTTCCATATTTATTACATTTAATAAATAAGGGAGACTTTTATTATTGGCAATATTTTGTATTATATACTCAATTGATTCAAAATTTATATTAAACGCTGTTGGTTTAACTATTAAATAAATAAATTTATAATTTTTGAGCCTTTTCATTAACATATAAAAATATTTTCTCTTATCACTAACTTATTCATCAAGACATGTTGTGAAGTTTCATATCAAGTATACGCTGTTTATATAT
>JACJUM010004390.1:8431957-8501626 GCA_020976665.1 Heortia vitessoides
TATATATATATATATATATATATATACGCTACTAAATTATATCTGTATACATATATATACAGAGTATGATTTAGTCTATGCGTTAGTTTGATTTAGTTCGAGACGATGTCAATACTAAACGAGTCAATCCGTGCAGACACTGCAGATGGATTACGGCGACTTGTATCTAATGCACTCCCCAATGGCATACCTAGGCGGGTCCAAGCTTTGAATGTTAACTTTGGTGATTGCCTTACTGCATCGAGGTTTCGAGATTCGTTCCAAGCAGTTTTCATTCAATGCGGTGTGGCACTTAATAGCTTAATAGCTAGGTGAGCGTGTTAATATAAATAACGTTATCATTTGTTTTAAGTTCTATTACTTAAAAATACTATTGTTAAAAACAAGCAGCCTGATAGTCTCATCTTCTTTTATAAACTAGTTGTAGTACTACGGATACAATATGAAATATTACCAATAAATATACAATTCAATTTTAAACTGTACGTTTGTCTCCAACATTTATTTTTATGTAAGAGACTAAAAACAGTCGAGGAAACAAGGTAATACTAAATCCATTTTATTTGCAAATCCTATGCTCCTGCTACCTTCAACATTCATAGAATTCGTTATTGTAAAATCGCTTTCGAACTGAAATGATTATGGACAATTGTATGCATAATTTATAACTTTTAGATAAATATGCATTGGTATTTTAATGAGGAGGAGAGAATATTTATGTAAATCCATTTTTGAATTTATTTGATTTAAGTCAGTTTTTAACCACTCATGCTGACATTTTATTATTCAAACATAAGAAGAAAATTGACATTCTTAATCTTAGTTCTGCACATAAATGGCTAGCAGCTAACATTTGATATTGGTTTACTGTATGTTACTACATTTCTCCTCCTCATTCTCCTCTCTTGTATATTTTTTTTAATGTAAAATAATTATAAATTACGAGAAGTTAAAAATAAATATATCCTACGCAATCTTTGTAAGAGGGTATTTAAAATGACATATAATCTTTAAAGCAAAAATAATATAATAATTAGTAGCTGCCAAAAACTATTTAAATGAACTTGAATCAAAACCAAAATTTTATTTAATTTAAGATCTAAAGTGACAATAGTGAGACGTGTCATCAGGCGAAGGGTCATTGCTCTAACTAGATAATCAATTCAGACTCTCACATTATGTTAATAGAACTAAGGAAGCCGTAATTAGTGCCACAATAGAGTACTAACAATCAAATGTAACACTATAGTCAATAATAGACTTGTTACATAATATAATTGTATAAATGAGAAACGAATATAAGTTAAGATATTTTCTGTATAATGTATGTAAAATACTAAAACCGCGTCGATATCGTAAGTCAAAATCCATGAAACTTCAAAGGTTTTGTACTATTTTCATTTTTTAAGTTGCTCGCAACTTGTAACATTTCACATGGAGTTTTAAGGGCTTGCGCATTTGTGTTCATTCTTAATTTAAAACGGGAACAAAGAAGTGAGTTTACAGCTTGCAACAATAATGGCTATGCTATTATTGTCCCGAAATATGTCAGACTTTATTTATTCGACTCGTATTCGTAACTGTGATGTGATCTGTTCAGCTTGAAAGTCTAGGGTAAATTGGGCGTATAGCTTAGTTACTTTACCTATAGTGCTACGGTGATGCTGGATCAGTACAGCTTATGTTTCATTTCAGTGTCCCGTTTTAGCTAACTTCGCAGATATGCGTATTGTCCTACAATCATCGGCCGCTTCTTTGTAACGCAGTCCACTGTGTTCCTTCATCCATAATTGAGTTACCTTTTAATGGGAATCTCTATCAATTTCTCAGAGATTAATGTAACTCAGAGATCAGCAACATAGTAACGGCAATAAAACTAAACTAAAAGTTTTCAGATCTTATTGTTTTTTATCTCCCTTATTTTAATTGCTTGCTTTACCATCAAGATGCATATGCATTCTGCATAAAACACGCATGCTACAGGTTGGGGTTTAGATCTTCGTAACTCCAGGCATTGTATCTAGCCAGCAAGTGAAAGTACCTCCCCTAGTTACCAGGTGTCGAAAGAGGTGATTGAGGTACCAAAGACGACAGATGATGATATATCTATCAAAAGCAGCATAGCTCAAATGTATATGTTACAGCAACATACCCTTCTAATAGGCGATATTTTATCTTACTTGGAGAAGCCTATATATATATATATATATATATATATAGGCTTCTATTATGTATATAATAGTCGACATCCAACAGATGATAAGATGATATAAATTCCATTCCAATTAAGACTACCTACTAGTATTCCGGCCTCACCTGAGTTAATTGTGGTCACATTCAAAATAATCTGCAAATCTTGTCCAGGATATAAAATAAACCAACTACGTTATTGTAGTTGGTTAATTATATGTATTTTTTTTATTCTTCTGACAGAAAGACGGCAGCATAAGTTTAACAGATTACTTAAATACCTGGAAGGGCATAGAGGATGCAAAAGATCAGAACCTTACCCGATCTATTGGAGTTTCCAATTTCAACCTCACACAAATGCAGAGACTTTGGGATAACTGTCGCATCAAACCAGCTGTCCTACAAATTGAGGTAAGTTAAAATACATTTCAAATAACTTCACTTTTTTCTAACTTCTTTTTTGAATCTTTGATTGATTTCTTATTATTTTCTTTGTTATGCTGTTAGAAAAAATTTACTTAGGGATGCGTCGTTGTCGCACGTTCCTTTTTCAAATAAATAAATTAAAATTTAACAAAAAGCCTGTTTGTATTTGAAAGACTAACAGCGCTTTGTGATTTCAAACGTGTAGTTCCTTTTCCCGAAAGAATGTGGGGTAAACTTATGTTATTTGTTGATAATGAAACTTTCTATTAGTTTTTAGATCGAGTAGTTTTTGAGTTTATTTCTTACAAATGTAAAAAATAAAAATCTTGCTTAATACATAATTCTATTTTAGACAATTGACTTTTAAATAACAGTTAATTGGTAAAGATGTAGTGTTTTGATGCTGAAAGAATTTTTAAGTTAAGTCTTATTTTTTTAAATCTTTCCTCTTTATGATAACAGTGAAGATTAAGCAATTTTATAGTTTAATTATATTGAACCAACATCTTCTAACTAAATAGATAGTCGCAACTAAAAAGATTTCGGTTACATTACATTATTTATTTAATTATTAATAAATAATATAAAATATTATAAAAGTATTATTGTTCATAAGTTTAATTACAAAAGAAAACATAAATAATATTTAAGTCTTCTACATAAATGGATAAAAGAAAAGTAAGTGTACCTGAAATAATGTAGTACTTATGATGGGAAATTAATCTCTAACCAGGTTCGTAAGCCATTTCTATTTAAGTTAAGCCGGCAATTTTAGTATCACGCAAGAGTATGCAGTACCTACGCCTACATTTAAAGCAAGATTAAAAAAGGTTATTTAGAAAAAAAGAATTAAACTTCTATTTTCAAGAGTACAAATGGAAAAATATTTATTTTAAGCGTAATGAAGTTTCAGAATAGATTTCTTGGATACGTTCCTCAGCGTTTGAATTCAATTTCATAAAAAAGTACTTTGGGACGCAATTCTAATAATACTTATTTGAAAGTTTCCTTTACTCGTTTTAATATTTGTCTGAATGAAACCTTTTATGCTTAAGTGGATATTTCCAAATATAATTATACCTTTTATGTACTAAAATAAACGTAAATATTTATGGTTTTCAAATGTTTATTATAATATATAAATACCCTAGGTATTTTTCAAAATTTTTTGGAGAGGCCAACATTCAGCATTAGACATTCTAAGGCTGATATAATGATGATGATTGGATAGTTAAATTATGCAAAAATGTGTTGCCTCTTATGTTTATATGTTTCAGAAATCACAATTCGCTGCCGACTAAGGATTCAATTACTCGTAGTCAAAAAGCAAATGTTTGCTTTGGTCCCGTCTTTCTTATATTTTAATTAATTAATTATAACTATTCAATGTGCTATATAAGTAGGCTGCTTGAATATATCGTTTAACAAGATAATTATTTCCATTCCTGTTAGGATCTAATTGACATCAAAATGTAATTTTTATTACCTGCATGCAATTATACAAAAAGATTTGTTCTAACAAAGTTTAGTTTGGAACTCTGATTCTATTCTCAGGTGAATCCATCGATAACCCAGGAGGAGTTACTGGTTTGGTGTCGAGAACACGGAGTTATAGTAATGGGTTACAGTCCTTTCGGTGCTATATTGGGTCGCAAGAAAGACGCCCCCCCGCCCCGCGCCGATCACCCCACACTTCAGAGGATCGCTGCCAAATACAAGAAAACGGTTCCACAGATACTTCTGAGATATCTTGTAAGTAATCTGATGATAATCAAGCATATATTAATATGTTATACTAATATCATTCTGCGCTTGTACCCTGTTTGTCAGTTAACTTTTCATGTCAAGATTACTACATTAGTTTCTGCTACTTTTTGTTAAAAAAGAGTTTTGTTTAGAAACGAAGAATTTTTCTAGTAAGCGTAATTGCACTTGTAATAATCGGTTCTATTGGAAATAATTATGTCCTATGTGCAGCGGTGGGCATCTTCCGGAGGATATGAGGATGATGAAATATTTTTAGACAATATCTTATCATTTGCGATAAATATGGCTCAAGTATTCCTTTCCTAGTTTTACATGGCAATATTTTGACAGCTATATTGCTAAGAAGTATGATAAAAATAGCTTTATCTGAGTTCATGGTAACCAAATAACTCACTCATGGTATCATTAGCAAAGGCTACTAAAATTGGTATCAGTCGGTAGTTAACGCGAGCAAAGCTGTGGGGAAAAGTGTTAGCTGAAAGAGTGTACATAATATGTAAGACTTAAAATATGAAATCAAACGACTTTACCTTTCAACAACAATGTGCGAAAGGGATTAATTTATCAGTCTGATAGAAATATTTGTAAAATGATACAAAATAATTAGATAATAAATTTAATTTTTTTTTACTGTCAAGATTATAATATATGAACACAAATTAGTAATAATTACAATTACTTTCACATCGAACTAATACAGAACAAAATGATGCGGGTAACTGCTATTTATGTGTTAGTTAATACATGTTCCATGTTTTGTTTATATTTTTAGATTATGCTATTAAATCGCAATTTCAGGCTGTTATTTAACTTTTCAAAAACCCAGCTACAAAACTTAAATCAACGTACAAACTAATTTCCACCAAACCGTTAGCAATAAATGAAACAATATCTCGTACATCTCACAAAAGCAGGCCAATTTGATATTTGATAAACATTCCGACGATAGAGAGAAAAGTTAATTTAGTTTCTGCCCGAGGCAGTGCTCAAAACTGGTAATTTGGACGATCCCGCCCGAGAGATCCACAACGACCCTGGCCTTTGTAACACTCTGTAAATATTTTGTTTTGGGACATCTGTTTTGTGTATGCTATTGCTTTTCGGGTGATTACCGAAGTATAATAATTAATTACATCATAATTATGATGCCAGCGGTTGGTCATCTATTTTTGGGCATAGCCCTAAGAAAGATTGAATATTGGCCATAATTACCGCGCTGGGCAAGCGTGGTAGTAATCGCAGACCGTAGTACCGCGACGTGGATGATGCTGCCTGTTTCTGCCCCGTGCGCTTGATCTACATTGTTATATTTAGATCACCTTTGTTCGGTTAAACTTATTTGTCTTATACTCACAATATACTTTATTTAAGTAGGCCCATTACAAGCACGATTGAAACGTCAAAATGACAAAATAAAAACAATAATATCCTAAAAACTAGAGTTACTAGATTCCTTTATAGTCATTATATCGATGATCCTACTAGATTATAGGTGTCATCTAACATATGTGAATTAAACTTATCTTAAACTAGTCTGCTGGCACCAAACGGGTCTATTAACTAAGTTTAAAGCGATAAATGGTGAGAAAGGTTCCATTAATACCAAGTATGTTAGCGTTAATGGAACCCCACCGGCGATAGTGCTAACAAACCTTTGACTTAAAACTAGCTTCGATCTTCGAATCCCAGGTAGTATTTTGTTTAATATAATCTGTAACACTAATATATTACAGAAATAAGTTTACTCTTAATGCCTGATATTCTAGAGTAGAATCTTAAACAATCGCCTTTAATAAATTATATATTTTATAGCGCCGTGTAATAAACACTTTCTTGTATTAACATTAAATATGTCACAGTTTTTTAAATATGCTTAGGTTTTTATGGACAAACTGATTGTCAGTCACTATAATTATAATATACTCTTTATTGTACACCAATGAAAACAACACAAGAACATCACAAAAACATGGAATAACACCTCTTGTACGTAGCTACCTATCTAGGCGGCCTTATCGCTAAATGTAAATTCTTACGGGCAGCCTTTGGATAAAAATAATATTAAAGCTGGTGGATGTTTAAGGTGCATTTAGTACATACATACATAATAATAAACATACATATACTACACATACATGCAAATACATATAAAAGATAAAGTTACAGAACAAGGAAAGTGACAGATAATACTCCTTCACCATTCTCTTAAAAATAGAAAGAGATCGAGCAGATCTCACCTCAAGGGGGAGCGCATTCTAAAAACGAACAGCTTGAACTGTAAAGGATTTGCTATAGAAGCTTGTGGAATGTATAGGCATTTTGAGTGATAAATTCTCTGACGATCTTAGGGATTGTTCATGGCTATCCCCAAGGAACACAAAGCGACTTTCCAGATAAGTAGTAGGAAAAGGACAGAACAATAGCTTGTATAGCAAAGAGAAAACATGAGCGTTCCTGCAAAGTCGAATAGGTAGCTTAGTACGAAAGTTGGACACATGATCAAACTTACGTAAACCGAAAATGAATCTTATATATATGAATGAATCTTATATATATATAGTTTTGAAGACGCTCAAGCTTTTTAAGTTGATCCTTTGTAAGGTAGATAACTGGCATCGGCGTTATTTTGACGGCAAAAAAAAGAAAGTTTCGCAAGCGCTTTAAAGAAGCCGCAGAGGCATATAGTCTCCGACTAACATCCTTTAACTGTGCAGTCTAGGACAAGTTACTGTCCATAAGTATTCCCAAATTTATGTGTTTAAATTTGTCTATCAACAACTTTATTTGGGTCATTTATACATTACACGAATATCCTGAAGCACAAATATTAAGTTAATTTTAACAGCATTACACCATAGTATACAAGAATATGTCTTGTATGTTGTAGGGTAGGTAATGATGTGAACATAACTGAAATATACTAGACGAGATGGGTTTAAGGTTGCTAATTAACGAATTTTGTATATAGGAAAAACTGAAGGTAATGTGTTTGTTCATTTAGTGTAACTAATTTAATACATTTGGTCTTTCTTCATTAAGTGATAAATTATAAACGTTAAACCTTTACTACATTTGATATTATGATGTTTACATTATCATAAAGAACCACACAAATATTTGCAATCAATACTATATCACTACAAACTTTTGTCTGATAAGGCAACTAAGATAAAAAAGGTACTAGAAAAGCCTAATATTGAGCCTTGCGGTACACCCAATGGAATCGATAATCCAGGTGACCAACTTCCATTCACGTCCCCCCTTTAAATTCTATATGTTAAAATCCCCATAATAGTGAAATTTCCTGACCAATGTATCATGATGCGCGTAATAAAATGCCTTGGAAAATCTCAGAAGATCGCTTAAGCGTTTTATAAATGTAAATAGACATTAAGTATTTTTTTATAAGCTTAACACCGCCAGTAATTCTCAAGGGGCACCTAGTAAAAATATATTTTATTTCAATATTATTATAAAAATTATATGGTGGTTGTAGCAAAATCAGTTTCTCAAATATTTTACAAAAAGTACATAGTACAGAAATAGGCCTACATTTTATGGGGTCAAAAGTATAATAGGAATTATATAAAGAAGTTAATTTTACTCTATTTAATTAAATCTGAAAACATACCACAGTCAACAACATTGCTAATGATTATTGTTAGAAGTATTAGGACATGAGCAAAAACATATTTTTTCATATTAAATTATTTGTGGGGCAAAAGTAGTTTGCATCGGTAAGAATTATCTAACCATACCCTGCACGTGTACCCTGTGTGGTGCTGAAGAACAGTAAACGCCGAGTCGTGGTCGGTGGTCATTTAACCTATTAAGCCGGCTTGTGGCAGTGGTAGTGATCAGCCCCTGTGGAAGTAGGAATTCACTTCTATAAATCCTAAACTTGAAGTAACTCGTTAGAATAGTGGCCTAGACATAATTGCTGAGCCAAGAGGAAGACGACCTCCATAAAAAAAGTCACAAATCCTAAGGTAGAATCCGCGTCGATGGGATGAATGGCTGATGGAATTCTGTTTCTAAAACGACCCTTCTTGTGGGAATTTTTTTAGTCAAATCTCGCAGCTTTGCATTCTTTATTGTTCCCAGCCGTTTGTTTAAGAATCAATAACATGATGGTGGCTTCAAGTATCAATAAAATGATCCTTAAGGCTCTAGCAGCCGTCGCTGCCGCTTGCTTAGTGCACTGCCCATAGTTAATTCAACTATTTATATGTTTTGTTTCGATAATATCAGCCTTAATGTGTAATATGTAAAAAAAACTAAAGTGCAACGTGTAATTACGAAATTATATACATACATTAAGAAAACTTGTTGTTCCCATAACAAGTTATTATTTTTGATGCTTTATGAAGAGGATTGCCACTAGCCGCCATATATGTTTTGTATATACAGGAGGTTACAAGGATATCAGTAAATGTGACTGTCTGTCACTGTTATCATCAAATAAATAAAAACTATATAGCCAAATTTATTTTACATGACTAAATTCATGAATCATCATCATAATCATCATTACAGCCATTAGAAGTCCACTGCTGGTCATAGGCCTTCCCAAAAAAGGGGAAAATTTGCTCATAATTTCCACGCTGGGCAAGCGAGTTGGCAATCGCAGAGCGCAGCTTTCGCGACGGGGATACTGCTGTCCATCCCCACCCTATGCATTTGAGCTACACTGTTTCGGATGGATATACCGCCATCTATCGGTTCTGGTATCATAGTTGCCTCTTACGATACCTGGTACAGAAGGAGGTACTATTTTACTCTGCCGGTTCCTCTCGGAATTCATGAATACACCTGACAAAATGTCAAAGGGCCAAGTAAAAACTCAAAGAGTGGTTTACTTAACGCGTTTGTGAATATTCGTCACACGCTTGTCCAATTTTGTCACGTAACTGTATCTTTTTGGCGTGCGTTATTAAATACTCAAAACGCGTTCGATAATATATCTCTAAAAACTCGCTGTTCTGTACTTTGATAAGAGACAAAATTTAAATTTAAATTCTTCTTTTACAAATATATATGCTCATTTGCATGCTATAAGGTACCGTTGAAATAGTACCTCCTTCTGTATCAGTATCATTAGGGATGACTGGGCTACTGGGTCCGCCAAATGGCGGCATATCTGTCGCACGCATTTTGTTTTAATCCGCCGTTTACATACGGCGTCGTCAGTTTAGAAACGGTTACTAGTATGTAACTTGCCGAATGCATAATGTATAATACTGTGTCACTATTTAATATGTCTTAACATTTTATTGACGATTATAAGACTATCTACATATGTAGCAAATTGATTTTTTTATTTGTATGCCGTGGCAAATTGATATTTAGTTGCGACCAAGCGCGTCGCTGTTGACCACAATAAAAAAATGACGTCAAGTAGTGGTTTTATAACAAAAAAAGTTATTTAAAATAGTGCAAATACATATGGTGATTTTAAAGGCATTTATTTACTATAGTAGTTTAAAAAGATGTACGATTTTAAAGCGGAAGCTATAAAAACACCATGGACATTTCATAAGATTTCTGAGGTTATTCGGCATTTAAAAAATGGCAAAGTGTCAATCTGGGTAATAAAAAAATGTAATCTGGGTCTTGCAGAACACCCGCACAATATTAGTCAAAAAACATTATGTAATGAGTGTTCGTAATGTGGACTACCTACTATTGTTATTTAAAAAACGATAACCCTTACAGTCACCCAGACATATCATTAGATATTCATAGGAGCTGCGGACATGGTGAAAATATAATTATTGTTTCAAATGCAATTAACGAAAAGGAGTCAGAGACGATGATGGCAAATGAAATGCTTCTTATAAGCGAGGTTGATCCTTTCACTGTATTGAAGGGACTCAATATTATGCTGCACAAGTCTTGAACAATTCTGTTATAATATCTCTACTAATAATATCAGTACTTCTATTCAACATTCAATTCAGCGCTACTGTATCTTACTACTTTTCATAAAAACAACGTTAATCTTTCAGATTCTGTTGTGATGCTTGATTCAAATAAGGTTTCATGTCAAGAGGGGACTAGTGGGGCCCATCAATGTTGTTCTTGTCTAAAACCAATCCACACTATTTGCGGAGAATCTATTGGTAACGAATTTAAGCCGCAAGTATATCTTGTTTGATGTGTAAACGTGAACAGGATATATTATTAAAGCGGATTAAATCATATTATGATATTAAGTGAGTGGCGGAAAAAAATCAGATAAGTATCAGGCTAAGTAACTCTCAGCTTTACATATTGAAGATAGCGTTTGAGAATAAGAATAATTAAGATCTGGTTTAATCGACAAGAATTAAAAATATCGTCGAAGAAATACCTCGAAGAAATTCCTCAAAATATAATATCCGTTAGAGAAGCTGTTTCTAAAGAATGTTTATTTAGCGATTAAGGGTTTAGTTTTAATTTTTAGTATTTTTTATTAATGGTTTTACAAGGCGATTAAAAGGCAGTGCCAAAACAATCAATGTACATGTTTTAATTTTTTTTTTGTATGTTTTTTAAAACTACTACGAACTAAAGTGCATACTGGAATTGCTGATTTTGATGGAATTGATTTGTCCAATCTATTAATCAAACGTTGAAGTTATAACAATTAAAAGAGTTGTCTATTCGCCTTCGGCATATTATATACTAGTAACAGTTTCTAAACTGATGACATCGTAAGTAAACGGCGGATTAAAAAAAATGCCTGTGACATATATATTACGACGACATATATCCCAATTAGAGTAACTCAAATGCCACAGGGCAAGGATACGCAGTAGCATCCTCATCGTTACACCCTGAAGTAATTGGAGTCCGTTAGAAAAAAGATTGCTGTTATTGCTTCTTTTTATGACTACGTCGACGAACAGACATGCGGTCTGCTTTATAGTAGACGTCAGTGCAGCCTATAGATGCATGTACCATTACAAGGTTATCACATTGCACACAGCGCATTGATAAGATGTGTTTTATGTCATTGTATAATAACCCAGTAATATCATTGCTTCTCTTACCTTCCGAACCGAAACACAGCAATATGAACACTGCTGTTTGGCGGTAGAAATAGGTGAGAATGAGATACCAATGCAGACGACTTTTGTGAGAGATCTATTATAGACAGATGGATAGTATAAATCGCACAGTTTTAGGTGATATAAGTGGTCGCCATCAGATTTTGTGGCCCTGGAGACGGACGTCATGGTCAACTCAAGAACCTAAATGGGAGGCTTGGTCTCTGATGGCGCGGTTTTTTAATTTCAATTATTCGGTTCAATTATTTAACAATACAGTTAAACCTTCTGTATTGTTAACTACTAAAAAAGGGTTTAGTTTCTTTATAAAAAACTTTGTAAGCAAGTAACTGTAAATAACTTAATATTTTTTTAATCAAAATAACATGCAGCAATTTTTAATTCTTCATTAAATTATATATGCTCAATAACATCACCGAACAGTAGTTATTCTCAAATTGATGTCATTTTGAGTTGTTGGATGGACGACAACAATTATCTGAATATTTACTAATATTTTTGATTAAACTACTTTTTGTAACGGCTTTAATACTAGTTTTTCTTTTAGTTTCGGTTACTTTACTTTCCTTCTAACTTACCTCCTTAAAATGACTGTAGAAACTATTAAAAAGTAGTTGTTAAAGCTAATTAAGTTAATATTATGTTATGATACATACTAATATCAGTAGACCCATGATAAACTGACTATATGGTTCAATATAAAGGTCAAGGTATGAGAATGATACGAAACTGTTCTAGTATTAGAACGATAAAAATGTGCAAACTTATTTGTAGTAGATTACCTACAGGTTTTGAAAAAATTCAATTGAGTATATCCCCTTTGTAAATGTCGGCATTTAATTACTGTTTAGCTTTAATAAACGTTGCATTCATAATTCATTTCAAATTGAAGCCGTTACATGAATAGCCTTTTAAAATAATAATGATTGTATCAAAATTGATTATACCTATAATATTTTTCGATTGTTTAATTGAAAATCTTAATAATGTAGTGATCAGTAAATAAATATAATTATTGAAAGTAGCTTCAGACATTCGATAAACATTTTTAGAATTTAAAGTTGGTATTTGATTGCTTTTAGTTTTAAATTTTAATAGTTAAATATTTGGACTAAATTATGTCTAGATTATTTCAAGTAATGCCGTATCTAAAACTGAGGCTTTTAGAAATAGCTCTCTCAAGTCATGATTATCTGACGTCTTTATTGTTGTATAAGATAAAATCACCGTATTATTAATTTTATTTTTATTTGCTTTTCTTTCAGATAATAGGTACAATGTGTAGACATTGTTATAATTAGTTAAATATTGGTTATTTGCTGCTGAATCTAGTGAACCATAGTGAACCAACTATATTGACATCATCGTCCGTTTGCCCTATTTTGGCAAAGGCCTTCTTTCACTTCTTCCATTATTTTCTATTTAGCGCTGTTCTAGTCCATACTTTTCCTACTATTGCCGTTATTTCGTCTTGCCACCTTCGGTATTGTTTGCCGCGTTTTCTTTTGGCGTTACTTGGATAACAAAATATGTTACTTTTATCACCATTTCTCGTTATCTCTTATTTTATGGCCTGCCTATTTTCACTTAAGTTTTCTTACTATAGTGGTAATATTTTCCAATTCCGGACGTTATTTAATTATTTTATTTCCTTTTCTGTCTGTATTTCTTTATGTTTAGCATGCCTCTATGCATAGCTATTTGATGTGTTATTAGTTTTGCATTTCGTTTGTTAAGTGCCTAAGTTTGGAGCCGAGACCTATTGGCCTAAATAAAATAATAATAATAACTTTGTTCAACAACTTAGGAACAACTAACAAGGAAATTTAAACTAAAATACATTTTGATACTTAGGTACCTAAACTAGGTCTAGCCTGTTCTTATATGCATCATATGTATATAGTCTGCGGCGTACGCGATTGGTTTTCTATTAATAGTAAAAGGGATTTCTATTGCATTTGTCATTGATTTAATTGTTGAGGTATTCATTGTTAGACCAAACCACGAGGCTTTTTAGGTCTTGTATCATATTTTGAAGATGGTCGTTACGTGTCGCGAATAATATGATGTCATCAGCTAATCATAAGTGTACCAGTTGTTTTCCGTTTACATTTTAACTATACTCGTTTCATTTTAGCTTGCGTAAGATGTGTTTTAAAACGGCTGTAAAAAAAATATGGGAGAATGGGTCACCCTGACAAACACTTCTGTTTAATAAAATCTTTGCCTACATTTATGCCTAATTACTAGTCACGTGTTGCTAGTTGGGTACTGTTGTTATATTTATATATTTTTATGTTCTATTCGTTGATTCTTTAAACCCTGCTATATATTTTTATGTTCTATGGAATCCAATATCTAGTTGTAATTGCCTGTTGTAAAGTAGCCTGTCCGAAAACCTGCCTGTTACAAGGCTAATTTCTATTTAGGGTTATGGTGATTCTATCTAGAATTACTTTTGCAAACATGATATAAATCATGAATGTATTCTTCGCAAAAACAATTGTTTATATCTTAGGACGATATCGATTTTTATAAATATAATTATCGGAACAAACAAAAAGATTAAATTTATAATAATACAAAGATACTTTAAAATAAATTAGATGGTGTATTATAGACAGAGCAGAACAGTTTCTACTCCTGCACAAAGAGTGACAGTATATACACATAGTAGTAGTAGTAGTAGACAGACAGTGATATACACCCAAAATATCACAGATGCGTACACACGAAGAAATATTTTGAATCTTCAAAAAATCACAAACACTACAGACACATGCGTAGAGGGCCTGCCTCTCGAGTAATACTAACCCGGCTGCACTAGTGCAGCTTTCTCTTTTGCGAACAACTTAATCTGCCCCCGGGAGCCTCAGAGGCGCCCCCGGCTAATCGCCATCGGTCCTGCTTAGATCCGGTAAAGGCAGGAATATTCTGGCATAGGCCGCTAAATTCAGAGCGGGGTCGCCTATTCCAGTGGCTCTGGAGTTGACATCTGAGTAGTCCAGCTATAGATACACCGTAAAAAAAGCTAATCGTCAACAAGATGGGAAAAAGCAGCAGCAGTTGCGAAAATACGCTTTGCGATTACCACCACGGCGACTATTCCCCTTTCCCCTTCAAGTGGAAAAATATCCCTTTTCTTGGGAAGGACTTTGTGAATCCGTGGACCAGTAGTGAATGTTCTATAGCTGCTGTGAAGATAATTAATAGGCATAATTATATTTAATACATATATAATACTTTATTTTTCAGTTGGAGCGTGATATAGTGGCCATTCCACGATCGACAAATGAAGAACGTATAAAACAAAACATCGACGTATTCGATTTCAGTCTTACGCCAGACGAGGTCGCAGAACTGTCAGGCTTCAATAGTAATTACAGGCTAAGGACTCCAGCAAAGTGGTACCCTCATCCACATTTTCCATTCGAAAAGAAGAACCTTACAGATGCAGAAATAAAGCATATTATCGAACACAGCAAAGAGGATTAAGTACTGTTGTACAAGTCGGATAAAATCCCACACCAAAAATAAAATGGAATGTAATACATTTCATAATTTGGAATTGGGTGAGAGATAATATATCAAAAACGGGACTTTATACGAGCGGCGACCGTAAAATTCTTTATTTTTATGTCTGTTCAAATCGTAATATCGAGGAATTACAGTCTGTGAAAAAGTAATATTGTTTTATTTTAATCTTTTTTAATGTCTATTGATATATTTTGTTCCTAATTGTTCATAATGCAATAATAAAATAAATTTACGCAGCTTCTCAAACATCGACTTGACTTGGGGATAAGTCGCTAAAAGCGTTGTGTTACGGATATCAAAAAACAGAGCAATCACAAATATTATACTTTAATACATATTTTAACACCAAGACACGGAAAACCACACAAATATTCAACATAAAACTGTCAATTCAATCCCCATCCAGGGGTAGGAATCGAACCTAAGACCCTGGCGCACATGATAGACCAAATGCGCCATCGGTTCCATATTTAAATCAAAATAGCGCATAATACATTTTCCGAAGAGATTTAAACCTCACTTTAAAACTCAGGATACTCGTTAATGATATTAAATTACACGGCGGGAACGAATGTCCAGATAAAAAAGTACTATTTTAATGAATGCAAATTGAAAAGGAACATTTAATTATTAAAAAAAAATCATTATGCTAAAAGATTTAAAAGCGAATGTGTGTTCAATCAATGGAAATTGAATTAATTAATTAGTTATAACGAGACGACAGACGACGGAGGCTTTCACAAATCAATGCATCGCAGCCGTATTGGCGTGGAATGTGATGTATGTGATTATCTACAGTTGATAATAACTTTTTTCTTACACAAATACAGTCACAAATCGCAGTTGATATTGGCTGCTTTGGTTTGTGTCGCAACTACTTGTTGTGAATGACCACGGAGGTTTGTTGGATTTGGTTTTGAACCCAATCAATTGACAGTGTCTCGACCTTCCTAGTATCAACCTTCTGGTACAAATTGACAAGTTTTTCCCTGCACTCGACATTATAATTAAATATTTAACTTTCAAAATACACGACCAAAGTTCGATTTTCCAGCGAGTGCTGATTGCTCTTCCAGGATCCGTTTCTTACTGAAATTGGTATAACTTGGTGGACTTTTAAGGATTATTTGAAAAGAAGAGAAGTTTAAAGAAGACGCCAAAGAATTTAATAGAGAAATCTTTATTTATTATAGGGAACTGGTAAAAAAATAATTGACAATGAGTTTCGGCACTATTACAAAACTAGTACAAAAAGTCGTAATTATTGATCCAGCGAATCGATTCGCTCGATTGCAGCTTTTTTGGTTTTTAGCAAAATCTTTGAAGTAATTCTTAATAAAATAAGTAATATAACCAGATCGCTTTTCTTTTGCCAAAAGTAAAGTTTAGCCAGCAAGGGTCTCGTCAAGCTTGTTTCACCACTACTAATTTAATGGCGTATGTGGACTACATACTCTCTCAAATGGACAGTGCGGCTTGGACGACGAAATGGACTAAAGCACGTAGATGCAGCTTAATAGTTTCGTGCCAAAACTACTTAAACTCTTCTCCAACAACCTAAAAGATAGTTTCCAATATGCCTATCTAAAAGGTTATGAGTCCAGTGACTATTTTAGAGAGAAGAGAAGTAAGAAGAGAGAAGTAGTAAGTCACCTTGAGACCAACTCTTTTCCTGCTGTTTATTAATGATCTATCTGATATCATTTTTTCGTCCGAATATTTCCTGTTCGCTGATGATCTGAAACTGTGTCTAGACATTGAAAATCAAGCAGACATACACAAACTGCAGAAATACATTGGTGTTGTGTCTGAATGGTGTCAAGGTAACCTTTAAACAATAAGCAAGCAAAGTTATAATTTTTACGCGTAAATTAAGACTGGTAAATTGTAAATATATTTGTTTGACGTTACTACCCGTTCCGTAACGTAAAGACGTTTTGGGTATGGTTCGAGCCCACCTTTTAAATTTAGAAGAGTCGTACCTGATACACTTTCTCATTTCTGTCATTTCTTTTTATTTTTTTTTTGTTTTTGTGTCTTGATAAGCAAATAATTTTGTGACTTTCAACCAAGACATCACAAATTTGTGCAATTTATTTAATTTAGGATATATTTTTTTGTCAAAACCCTGACATTGTTATAAATGTGATCAAATTTAATCTTCTATGCGCATTGGACTTATCTTTGTAAAATTTTAAGATGTGTGTTAAATAAATATACATATGTAGGTGCGTTGAATACCATCATCGCATTACCATTAATATCATCCATCTTATAATTATAATATTATAATTATAATTTTGATTTCTTGCTTTTTGTTTTGATGACTATTCAATGATTAGTAAATATACACTACATATAATTGGATTTTAACAGCGTGAACGTTTATTTCTTGCTCAGTTATAAAATTAATACTATGATATTGGAGAGATATTTTATTCCAAACAAAATTTGAAAAGAAATAAAGTGAAAAAAATGGGGTGTGGCTGTTTCGTCAACTAGGCTTTATGTTCTACGCAGCTGATAATATTTTAATGATTATTATTTATTGGATTAATATTTGTATTTGTTCTGTGCCTAGGTGTTGTATGTAAGGGTATGTATTTGAATAATATATTTGTAATTCCTCTGTTGTCTGATATCCGTAACACACAAGTGTTTGATGTGATTTATACCGGAGTCGAGACAACGAATGATATGTTGTGTGAATTATAAAAAAAATCGAATATCAGTAATAGTTTCATAATATAACCAAACTTTGTTATCATTGTTTAGATTGAGTTATGGAAACAAATGTTTGTTTTCGTGTTAAAATAAAGTTATTAGAAATATATTATATATTTGTCTGGAAATAAATAATACAAAATTGCAAAAAACAAATAAATAAGTTCATAAAAACAAAATACATACTATTATACTATATTGTCTTACCTACTCACTCTTATAGTCGAGTGTGTAGGAACACACTCGACTATTGAGAGTGTTATTCAATAGGTTTTCTTGTTTAATTTTGTTAAAAGTTCCTTTTGAAATTATTCTCAATGAAATTCAAATTTCCTTAGAGGAGGAAATGCCCTATCCTTTTATTACTCGGAAATCCTCATCTGAAACGAAGGTAAAGTAGACAGGTATTCCATTAAAACCTTATCCAAAGTACAAAGTCGAGCACATCTTTTGGAATGGTCAGTTTTACGTAGGAGTTATTATGATTAAAACAAAAGAATTTCGAAAGCCGAGATTAGCCAGTCTTTGTGGTATGGATTTGTAAGGACATTAAGTATTTTCCTCAAAAACACTAATGGTATACTTGATTACTAGTTGTACCCGCTTCAAAACAGATAATCTGTGGCCATGACTAAACATCAATAAGAAGGTATTTTAATTTTTCAAATGCAAAAAGAGTATATATATACTTTGTGTAGATATAGTTAATACCCAATTATACCTGATTCGCATTACAAAAGGTATTTCAATCTAAAAAATCAGAGACAATTTCATATAATTCCGACTTCAATTCAGAATATGGCTTTGAAAAAACGTTTCCAATAATTAAATAGCTAACCACGTTATCTCAAAGGAGCTGTGTTAGCCTTTTTAATCTTCTTAGTAGTATGTAATTGAATTCTTTTAACCGCGGGATAAAGGAGAATGCTGCGGCCTTTATCAAAACCTCAGCCTTTCGGAACATCCAATCGATTTGAACAATGATTTTTGCTGCCGCTTTGTGTAATATCAGGTAACAATGTACGCGTGGCATTCAAAATAAATGTTTGCATTAGGAAACATTTTGTAAGACACATCCTTAAAATAATACCTTAATAGCATTATACATACAAATGCGACTGGTCCTTTTTCTGTCTGCTACTGATATTTCTTTTACGACAGTCTCGCTAATTAGCGCATCTTTTGGTAAGTTTCATTAGTGAGCAGCATTTATTTTAAAGAAAAAGTTACGTAAGAGTGTCAATTAAGGGAGAATTTGTTAACGTTTCTGTTTCAGTCCAGTCACTTGAAAGTGTCTTGGCTCAATCAATATAGTGTGGATCGGAAGGCTTGAGTAATTTTTATTAGCAGCAAAAACTTCTGGCAAGTTTTATTAGTGTTTAATTTAAAATTGTAAATGTTCGTTTTTCGTAATTGTTTAAGAAAAAGTTTTATTATGCAAAGATCTATATGTGAAAATTAAACTTAAATTAATGTAAAAGTCTGACTTTGCTAGTAACAAGTTCATAATACATATTATCTAACAAAAAATGCTATGTGGTCAGTTAGTAATATATATCTTAAAACTTGCTTATTCACTTTGCAATCGTTTCATATCAAACCTCCGTACAATTAGTTTACTTTTGGGTTCGACCTTGCCCTCGGAAGCGATAATCGAATTGTTCCAGCTGCATTGGTGACATCAAAATGTGAATTGCTTTTGCTAAAATATTTAGGATAATGGCTTCCAAAAAAAATATCGTGAAAAGACTGTGTTATTATTTATATTGTGTGAGAGGATTAAAGTTGAAAAATATTTTGTTTCACCATACCAATAAATGCAGATAATCCTTTCAATCAAAATCAGAACAAAAGTTGGATCAAAAACTACACCCGAAATTACATCGGGTATCGCTACATTGCGGGATTACAAAGTGTTTCCATCTATTCAAAATTCGAATGTTGGTCGATATATTCTGTGCCTTGATTGTTAACCATATATTGGTGCTATGTTAAACATGATTCAAGGGAAATTTAATACTGTATATTGTCTGGTTATTTCAGTCATTGTGTATTCTGGAATATGTAACCTGATACTATTCGCTTTGGCCCCGAGTATTATGGAGTTGGCAATGGAAATATATTGTTTGAAGTACATTATCATTACCGAAATTATTTTAATTAATCTACTATTGAACTTGGGGATTGGTGGTAATGGAAGTTCATTGTTATATAAATTGCTTAAAATATGTCCATTACTGTAGGGGTTACTTTTTATAAATAATTAAATCTGTTGTCCTTCTTTAGAACAGTAGACGCAAGAAAATCGAAACGTCCAACAAAATTTGTCCAAAGCTATATGAACCGCGTTTTAATGACTTTGAAAGAGTAGTTTTATTATGAGTTTTATTTTTATGAAGTCACACACACACAAGGCAAAAGGTTTATCACCACTTTACGTAGACGTAAAATCCCTAAAGTCTTAAAGGCGTTTATATTTTTCATTACTTTCTTCTTTTTAATACTTTAGTTTGGACAATTTATGTATGTTGCTTAATGACAAGTTTTTACAAAGAGTCCTTAAACTAAGCATACATGAATTTTGAGAAACTATACATATTTGGACACAAATAATCATAGAAGGCTCTTGGATTAATAAGAGATAAGGGAAAAATTTCCTAAAAGCTATAGATAATTTACAAATAACAACACTCCAAGTATAGATAACAAAGGTCGACAAAGTTATTTTCACGAGATTCCTTTTTGATTAAACTGTTTTATCGAAATATATTCAGCCTTTGAAAAAAAACCTCTTCAATGTAATGCATGTGATATAATTGAATATTATGGTATAACATCGAAATTGCTCGGCCATTGTATTGTGCTGTATTGTCTATCAACGAGCAGGATTACAATGTGATTCCACCCATTCAAATATGTATTACATGTTAGTAGAGGTTCTATTCAAATTATTGTATCAGACGATATTGTTTGTGCTGCTGCCTATTTCAAATAAAAATAATACGTGTATTTAAGCTGGTATGTCGGCCGGGTGATTTATTTGAAAAGGAGGCTTTAGGTTATTTTGCCGGAGTCTAAATACCAAAACTCATCCAGAAGAAACGACCGTTTAATATATGGGTACGATGTTTTGAAATATAATAGAAAATCAGGAATATAATAGTAGATCGGTTTTTTGTTAAGTTTGATACCCATATCAATCTACGTAAATAGAGAGCCAACGCAATATGTATATCTTAGTCTGAAAGGGATGTATTCCAAAACTACCGAATTTAATTTTCAGTTTCAGTCATCATCAAAGCATCCATGTATAGTCCACTGTTGGACATACGCCTTTCCATGACAAGAGGAAATTTACCCATCGCAGAGCATAGCTTCACGTCGGGATTGCTGCTGCCCAACCCCGAACTACTGCATTTATGCTACGCTGTTTTTGGTGGATATACCGACTGAGGGCATCTGTCGGTTCTTGTACCTCATTCGTATTTTACAACAGGGTGAGGTAGTATTCTACTGTGCTCGTACCACGACGTAGCAATATTAGAATAAAAGAAAAGTTACTCTCTATCTATCTACAGAAAAGTTCTCGACAAGTAAAATATGTGTGCAAGTATAGGACTAATTCAATGCAAAGTTCGCTCTAGGAATAAAACAGATATTCCATCCCAACCCAGTCAAGAGTCATCGAATCAGACCCTAGATGAAGACTTAGGCCCCTTTTGATCGCTGAAAAGTTCCCATTTGACTTTACATGAAGCGAAGTCGACCAGGTCGAATGAAGTATAAGCGCATTGGTGCATATAAAACTAGCTGATCTAGCAGACATTAGAATTGGTATAATTAATAATATAATTATATTGGTACGATAAGTATATCTGTTTTGCGCACTTAAAGGCAAACAACTGTCAAATATGTCAAAACCGCTAGAATTACGTCATAAAAGATAATATGGCTGTTATGTAATCATTTATTTTGTATTTGTTTTTCATACAAAAACAAAGCTATGATAAAAGTAAAAAAATCAATAAAAAAATCTCTTGACTCTTTACAAAAAAAAAATGCTCTTACATTTTTCTAATTGTGCAGATTAATATAAGTTGTGCGAATAAATCATGTACAATTAGTCTTGCAAGTCCGAAACGTCCTGCCGTTTTCGAGTTCCACAACACAATTGTTGTTATCACAGCAATGAATTGCTGCTTAGATTTTTTCAAGCGGTTTATTTATGAGCAAAGTTAAGGGGCGGTTCGGTTCGTCCGACATAAATTAGGCGCGGCGACACCGACTAATTGACGTCATTATGAGGATGGCCGCCCGCGGCGCTCCTGTTTAAAAACTCAAGATTTCCGCCCATTGTTATATTTGATTATATTTATTGGAACAACAATTAATTTACTGTGATTAATTACTACACTCAACACTGGGAGGTAATTATTTAATCATATTTGCTATTGTATGATGGACGGACGGAACAAGACCGTGTTATACCAAGTCCAGCATCCTAAGGCTGCCTTAATGTTCATAATAATCCTAAACAAGCATTGTCTTCAGGTTAAAACTTTTACCTATGTAGTCTTAATTGACTACGTAACATTGCCATTGCGTTAATTTTTCCGATGCCAATATTAAAGGTATACTAAGATAGTAAGTACGGTGCAGTTTATCATAAGAAGAGTTAATTGTACTATCCCTGATCTTTAATACAATTGAAATTGAACCTAAAGCACGATACAAGTAAGTCCAAAGAAGTGTTATCTTACTTATCTTTTACTTTATATTAATCATTATCATTTCAGCCGTTGAAAAACCACTGGACATGCTGATTTGGAGAATTATGAGATATCACCACCTGTTTTTACTAATATGAAATGTGTTTGAAAGATTCTGACTATATCAATTGATGAGCCAATATACCGAGCGAATGAAAAAGTTGAGAACGACATTAATAAATAAATAATCATAATAAATAAATTCACAGAACATCTTATATCAATATAAATATTTGCTCTATGTGGGGATCGAACTCACTATAAGTAAACAAAAAATGTAACCCCACATAGAGCAAATATGCAAAAAAAGGTATTGTTGTTTTCAATTTTACGCAAGTTGCACCTGTCATAATACAACAATACTTTAGTTTTAATAATTATCTTAATGAATTCGAGCTCAAAAGGTAAACAATACAATGGTTGGGTCTTAAATAAGTTTTAAAACACAAGCGACACGAAGACGAACTTCATAATAGCACCGATTAGTCGTGTCGTGGCCTCTAATTTATGACGCACTGACCGAACGACCCTAAACTTTAACCATAAATAAACTGTTAAAAATATTCGTAGAGTTTGTCTATTTTATGTAACCTTTGTATGTAGGTATATAGTAGGGTTGTAAACAAATTAACTAAGTATAAATATACTGTTAAAAATATAATGCAGAACAAATACAAATATTTATCACATAAATATTTGCACTGGATGGGGACCATACCGAACCTTTGCACGCACAAGCATTCTTTATCATCTGCGCTATCGGTCCGTTAATATATACTGAATTAACTATTATATACTAAAACAGATGTACTACTGTACAGGACTTGTTTATAATATTTTATGTTCTTATTAGAGTGACTTTTTTAAGATTATACGATACACTGAAGCATGAGTTTGGGATGAGGAGGTTATATTTTAAAAAAATGTTAAAATGGACAATTAACTGCTGGTTTTTGAGCGATTATAACACATTTCACACTTTGGAATATGAATCATCCACAGAACAATGTTGACAATGCTTCAAAGATAAAAACTTTGACGTCCACTGAGCTCGTTTTAACTGTTCATCAAATGTTGTCAGTGTTTTATCAAAGTCATCGTTTAGTCACATACAGACACGAAAGCCAAACAAGATTCATCATCATATCAGCCATTACAATTCCAATGCGAAACATAGGTCTCCCCAAAAAGGGAAAATTTTCACATTAATTGCCACGCTGGGCAAGCGTTTTGACAATCGCAAGGTACAGCTTTCACGATCAAAATACCGCTGCCCATCCCTACTTTGTGTATCTGAGCTACAATGTTTCGAATCAAATATCGCAATCTATTGGTCCAGGTGCCTTAATCGACTCTTACGATACCTGGTACAAGGGGAAGTACTATTCTTCTCAGCCGTTACCCCACCGCTAAAAGATAGCTATTTTCAATAATATCAAGTTTATTTTCTCGTACCTATAGTTATAAGAGCAATCTATCAAATAACATGTCGGTATTATGACAATTACGAGTCGGTCTTATCTTTAAAACTAACATGAAAACAAGTTTTATGAAGTTAGTATGAATTATACTAAAATCACACAACAAAATTAATGTCACAAATCGTTTACACACCCCATTATTATAGTGTATGTATGTTGAGCTATACTAATAGCCTTCGCGCGGTATAAATGCTGCAGCTCAGTGCTGCCCTCGCAGATGTGTGGCGCGACCCGCAAACTAATTGCCTAGCGAATCAAATTTGCCGCGACGGAAAAAGCTTTGTCTCCAAATTAATGACTCGTCTAGCCTTTGTTGTGACATTTTAATAAGGCTAGTCCTATGTGGAGTGGTATTCGGTCTTTTTATTTGCATATTATAATACTGTTTCATTTAAAAAGAAATGATTTGATTTGTTGAATGTAATTGTAAAAGAACATAAATTTATATTTGTAATTTTGTGAATTTGATAAGAGCAAAATCTTTTACAATTTTAATAAAACCCAACGCGTATAATTTAAAAATATATTTTTTTAAATCTTACTGTTGAACCAAAGATTCGCTTACATTTTCTATTTTGTTGAAATATATTGATGCTAAGTCTTTGGATTCAGGAATTCCAATTGTCTTCAAGCACCAATAAAGTAATTGTAGTCGGTGGTGTTCATGGGCTAGCCAGTTAGATTGGAAAGGGTCTATTTTTAATTTCCCCATCTTGAGTTAACACAATGTCGGGTATCAAAAGACGTAAATTACTATCAGAAATTAAGAAACACAGTTACAGTATGATGATAACGTTTTAATGTGTTGTAATTTCACAACACAATTCCTTCCTGTAAGCAATTCTGCGTCGAATTTCTGGCAACACACATATTCGGTTTACATAACAATACACTGACTGAAAAGGCAAACTCTTCAGCAGGAAATAGGTAACCCTACTAAGATCAGTTTGAATGGATAAGTGTCTCGTGAAGTTCACGGCAAATTTCTATAGAGATTACATAGAAAAATAAAGGGACGCCTCAAGAATAGCTCCTCCTCTATTTTTTTTTCACATGAGGCTTAACATAGGTACTTTTAAATCATAAAATCAAATGTTATAAATAAATTGAAAAAATTTACTCAAATAATCGATAATATTGATTACCTTATACGGTTATGAGAATCATTTGAAAAATAGATTACTGCTCGGAATACTTTCAAACTAGTCTCCCGGTAACAGACTGGTTTTTGAAGTAACTTTTAGTAGCGCAGGTTTATTTCGTGTGTCACCAGAAATGCACAGGGCAAGACTAGTAGCAACAAATATTTCTAGTTAATACACATGATTAAATTTAAACGACATCTAATACGTTGACCTGACTACTAAATAACCTTAAAGCACGTAAGTTACAGATATCAAATAACAGTGTAATTACAAATATAATACTTAAATATTATTAACACCCAAACACAGAAAAAATGCAAAGACTCATCATGTAAATATTTGTCATGGTTGAGGATCGAACCCACGACCCTTGATGCACATGACAAGATCACTACTTTTAGCGCCTTCGGACCAGTAATTGTTGATTCGATGCAACACTGAAATTTATTCATCGTTGATGTTGTAAATAATTTAATAATATCACTATTTCAAAAGCAGATCCAATAAAGTTTATTTCTTTACAAGTTCTCAATATATTTTTATGCACTCAACCATTTATAATATTGGTAATATTTCAACTTTTTACTTAAGTAAAACCAATATGAGAGATGCCTAGTAAAAGCCAGACGAGGGCATTGTATCGTAATTTATTAGTTGATTGTCGGTTTTTCAATTCACCTTTCGGCATTTCAAATAGTCTTTTATGAAAAAAGTATCATATTATAGGCAAAATTTTTTTGTTTACTATAAATTAAACAAAGGTTTCAACTGAACAGAGTTATGCTTTCGCTTAGAGTATTGAAATATTCTGTTAATAAATTAATGTGTACATTCGTTTTTTGTAAAGTAGACAAAGAACTAAATAATTTATTGTACAAAGCCGCGGCTTCGCCTACCTGAATTTCCCTCGCATATGGTACTCTTTAAAAGATGGAAGGTAGTATATATTTTTCTTTATGAACTTCTGCGAAAGCCAGTTAGTTAAGTAGATAAAGCGTGAGGAAGTAACAAACTCACCTTAATACTCGTATTTGTAATACTAGTTAGATGAAATCGAAAATTTTAATTATATTCAGATAATTTGATTACATTAGCTTTTACCTAATAGTGCGTTTTAAACTCGGTCAGCGCTATTTGGTGATTTTTTGCAGTATTAGAATTGCCATTTAGCATAATTTCCATGGAGATATTATGGAATAATCAAATTAAACGTATATTTTAGGAGTATTTCGATAATGTAAATCTAATAAAAAACTAAAAAGCAGTGCATGCCGACTGCTTAGTAGTTTCATAAAGATTTAGCATCACGTTTTAAATAACATAATTTCATCATACACTCACCGTGAGATATCAGCGGTGTAGAATAGTACCTCCCTCTGTGCTAGGCGCGAGAGGCGCCTATATTCATGGGTAATACCGCATTCATGGGTAAGCTGGTCAGTACGAAACAGCGCAGCTTAAATACTACGGGGAGGGGATGGGCAGCAGCATCCTCGTCGCGAAGCTGCATTCTGCGATAGCCACCACGCCTTCCTAGCGTGGCAATTATGGGCTACCCCCCCATCTCTATGGCTGTTGGCACATTTATATCCGTTTATTAGATTAATTTAAATATAAATATTATACAAATTGAATTGAATAATGTATTTTTTCTTTATCTTTACGTTTTCTGTTAATAATTTATGTTATGTCAAAATTGTGTAGCAAAGATATAAAACGTTTAGACACAAACAAAATACACTAAACTATTTTGCAGTCATCGCCGTTGGCAGCTCAAATATCTTAGAAGTAATAAAGTGCGACCACCGCTCAGGCGACATAGTAGCGTTCTATTTTAATCATGAAACGGAACTTTTTATTGCAACAGACATTCATCTACGTCAACTGTACAAAATTCAGTCGGCTAATATTATCTTACTTCTTGCGTGTTCTCAAGATTCACAAGACAGGGTCCATTGATATCACCTAGTATTAACAGAGGATGGCGGCTGACCCCTTGACGATCTCTAACACTCCCGTTGCTCATACGGATAACTTGCAGTCACCACATTGCTGGTCCATCGGACACTAGTACAACAAAATAACAGTTTTGATCAAAATTATAATAGATCTGAAATACATTGGTCTGGTGTGGTGTTGAATCGTTATGTTTAATTATTGTTATTATTATATATTTATTTTGCCCTGATGTACCGACAGAGTAGAATAGTACTTCTCTCTGCACCAGGTGTCGTAAGAGGCGATCAAGGTACCAGAACCGACGGATAGCAGTATAACTGTCCAAGACAGTGAAGATCAAATGGGGGGGGGGGGAGGGATTGGCAGCAGCATCCCCTCCGCGAAAGCTGCGCTCTGCAATTGCCAACACGCTGTCCCAGCGCGGCAATTATGGGTAAAATGTTCCCTTTTACTAGGGAGGCCTATGTCCAGCAGTGGACTTCCAATGACTGAAATGATGATGATATTTATTTTAATGATACTTTTATTTAAAATATTTTTAACATTTACGCATTCACTTCATAACTACTTTTCTAAGGGTAAAAGAAATAAGAATTTGTCAATCTTCAGAACAATTGCCACAAGGTAACCGAAATGACGGAAAAAAAATCAATAAGTCGTGTTTTAAATCCGTTAGAAAAGATTTTTTATTTATGTAAATGCCAAGCAAGCATTATAACACCTGTTCTCGGCTATTGTAAACATTAAAGAAAAAATTAGTTAAACAAAAAATGAAGCACTGAAATATAATTTTAGTGCTACATGTTTAGGACGATTCAACGACTATTGAGATAGAGAACAGACATCGAAAAGAGTAAGTCGCTCAAAATAAAGTCGGGTATAGCCGTGAAGTACCAGCGGAGTTTTCTAAGTCGGCGATGTCATATGAGGCGAATGAAGTACTGGAACTTTGTTTTATATATTAGACCAGGCTGATGCGTACTATCATGCGGACTGCATCCAATCAAGCGAGCAGTAAGTGTTACTGCTGCGTATAGACGCTCATAATTACATAAAAACACTACTAGCGCGTTGCCAACCTTGTGACTTGAAACACTCGTAAAATCAGTTATATAAAAATATAAATAAATATTATTTTTAAAGTAAACTTTGTATTAACGTTCGATGTCACTCATAAAATGGAACGATTTATCGTAGACTATATAAATAGGGAACCAACGTGTTTACGTAGAGGATCATTAGTCGCAGAAAGTATAGTCGACCATTGTTATTTTACTCATGTATATTCAAGATATACTAGAACTGATTAGTGAATCTTGAAAACACAAAAGCGATGCTGCTGGACTGGATCAAGGGATAACAGTCGGTCTTCTAGCAATCCTTTAAAACTAGTAGCAAATATTGATCGTTTGTGGTCGGCGATAATGCCTGAATAACTTCACACCTTGAAATATAGCTGTGATAAAATATATTAGAATAAGTGTTTTAACGATAACCGCTTTTCTTCCTATTTTTAGGTTGATTTTTGTATGTGAAACCTTTTAATATAAATTAATAACAAATTGTGATGCCAAATACCATAATTAGATATCGGTCATTCTAATTAGGTATTATTTTTTTAACTTTCAAAGACTATCAGTGTCGGATTAATTTGTTTCTATGTTTGTAAGGTACCGGCAGAGTAGAATAGTACTTCCCACTGTAACAAGTGTCGTAAAAGGCGACTAAGGTATATAAATTGGAAACAGTGCAGCTCAAATCCAAAGGGCGGGGATGGGCAGCAGCAACCGCATCAGCATCTAACACGTTTGCCCAGCACGGTAATTATGGGTAATACTTCCCCTATCCTGGGGAGGCCTACGTCCAGCAGTGAAATTCCCATATTCCTGATTTGATGATGATAAAAAGTGGAGAGTTTTATCGCGGTAGTTATTTCCTTAAGTTAACTGATTAAAATTCAGTCAGCCATTGTTGTCTTACTTCTCTCTATTCAATATTCACAAGACAGTATCCATTGATGTCAGTTAGAATATTAACAAGGGACGGGGGCCGATCTCTTGGCGATCCTTTATTACTAGTACCTCATACAGGTTGCTTACTATCCGCGATATTAGCTTGGATTACTGGACACTGTTAGTTAAGGGTAAAAGTTATTTGATAAACGTGTTGTTGATATATGAAATTCGTGGAACTTCATTATGTAATATATTTGTGATTCCGCTGTTGTCTGATGTTCGACGAGCACAAGTGCTTTAAGCGACTGATTACGGAGTTAGGTCAATGTATGAGATGTTTTGGATTTATTTATTTATTAATGTATATGATACATAATTATCTTAAAGTAAAATATTTATGTAATTTGTAATAATATAAATATTTTACTTTAAGATAATTATAAAGTATCACAATAAATGAAATACCAGATTATACAAATTCATAATGACGATAAAAAGTATAAAAAGTATCGAATAAAAAAGTTTTTTATACATAGTTAGCTGACCCGATAGACGTTTTTCAGTCTTAAATACGAGTACGAGTACTCGTATATACATATATTTATCATGAAAATTTGCAAGAAGATGGCGGTATATCCGACAGTGTAGCTTAATTACGGGCGGAAATTAAACGCAAATTTTCATCATTCTAGGGAAAGCCTTAATGTATGTTACATTATATAAGTGTCAATACAGGAAATATGGCAATATTATTTTGAAATCACAAATTTAATTAAACCGCTCAGATGGATCATACACAAGTTGGTACGAATTACAACATTGTAAATAATTATATTATTGAAATAAATGTGTCAAAACAAGAAGCAAATCATTTACGTTCACAGAATAACAGTGTGTTACTCGTAAATAAGTCCTGCCTGAGGCAAGCGGAGTGTTATCATCAATTTTATTTATACATATGTACATAACGAACAATGGGGAAGGTATTCCCATGATGACGTTACGACATCGAGGGACACTGTCTCCTTACCTACGTCTTACAATCTGACGTATATTCAATAAATCTTTGCTTCGGCTGTCAGTTAATATAAACTGCTCTTGAATTCAACAGTTTACCCGTTTCAGCTTAGACGGAAATAGAAGGGACGCTTGTTATACTGATATTATCTATGTACCTATATTTGCTTCGATTGGCTCGATGTTGTATTTGTGGTGTCGTTATCTTATGTACCAAAGGTCGCAATTTCGGCACTCAACCATTTAAAAAAAGATTGTATATTCTGTGTTTGAATCTAATCTAGATATTAATACGTGAAGTGAAAACTTTGTTCTTCTTTTTTAGGTAATTGCGTTAACGGATGAACGTGACATTTGGCACAATATAAGATAAGTCCATAAAACTGTTTGTGTTTTTTACTAAATACCCGAGAAATTTACCTAATTATAATAAACATTACACAAAGCATTGTTTGAATACACTTTACTTAATTGAAGTAAACATTTTTTGTCCATAGGCTTTAGTGATTATATTCTTCTCGTTTTATTGAATGTCAAAATATTGCCAAATAGCAGTGAATTAATTACAAACATAAATTTTGATCTTCGGTTGAAATTCGACCATAAGTCGACCACAGGACGACCACTCGGATATATGTATTTAAGTATTATGTTTTTTATTCCTCTGTTGTCTGATATCCATAAAACAAATACTTCAAGTTACTTACGTCTTAGAGTCAGATCAACGTATGAGATGCTGTGAAATAGAAATTGTTATTGTTTATTAAGCATTGAAATTAACGTTAAATAACTTCATTAGGTTAAAGTAATATTCTTTAGTTAGCATTGTCTACTCAAAGTATACTTATGCCTCAAATAAATCATCGTAACAATTCCATTGACCTTCATATTTATCCCAAAAGAAAGGTGTTTCTGTGCTAGCTTAAAGAGTAATCTATAACTTGGCTAAGTCTCATATCGATCCATTTATACATTTTAGCATGAAAGAGTTCTAACCATCCAAATTAATAAACTTTCACGTTTGTTTTACTACCTTTAACAGGATTTAAAATACTATTTTGTGAGATAGAAAAAATATTTTATGTTTTACTTGAAAACATTTACTAGCAATTTATAACATAAATTTATACATCCAACCTATAAATAGAAGTCCGTGATCACTTTACGGGCCCACGGATAGAGATGTACCGAATGAGATTCGTCTTGCCACTGCTAAAAGACACATACTCGTAAATCGGTTCGGTTCGCTTGGGCCCGAAATTTGCTGGGGTAGCATAAATCCGGCCTTTTAAGTTTGATCACGTTCTACAAATGTTTGCCAGTCGAACACACTAAGACATCCAACTTAATAGAAAGACAAACGTTTCATACTTCGACTTTTCGATTATCCTAAGACTATTAAGACAGGACAGTTTTCTCTGACGCAAGTAACATTTACCTTGAAGTACGGCTGATTAAAGTTGTAAAATTTATTTATCGAACGTATTCATAAACTACGCACTCTTCTTGTCATTGTCAAACAAATAAAAGAGAAGATATATTCTTAAGTTAGATTCGTGTGTGATATCACCAACCTCCAGGGACGCTCCAGGGATTTGCCCTAAACTTGGTTCACTATTTGAAAATCTTACCACCATTTAACTGAATTACAAAAAAAAATGCATATAGTTCAAACGAATCACGTGAGTGTTTTATATCTGCTAAAAATTCGTTGAATTGATTAGTTTTTAAATACTATAAACAATTCACTCTAACATCAATTGCACTTAAAAACTATATCAACTCAAAATAATTTATCGTACAATTCAATTAATTTATTTAATTTTAAACATAATGTTGAATACATTCAGGAAGATTTTAATAGACAACATTTACAAAAAGTTTTTATTTCAAATAAGTAATAAAATTATGGACCCTAATATTTCGAATTTTGATTTCGAATGGTCTATGTAAAACTGCAGTTTTGAAGTTGTTGCAGTTTAAATCTAGGCGTGCTATATCTAGACACAATTTCAATAAACAAGTATCTTTTCAGATTTTTTTAAGTTGCACCTAAAAAAAGAAACACGAATCAACCTATACAATATATACATAGCATTAAATCAGAATCCAAAAAGTGGAAAGGCAAATACAGCGCGATGTGCTCATGGGAGTCCGGGACACAGAAATCTTGTTTTGTGTAAATAGAATCGCGGGCGAGGTGAGCCATGCACGGAGCGACGCGCGGCGTCGATTGGCCCCGCGTACGATTTGCAGCGCTTTCATCGTTTTACGGTCGCGGGACAAAGTCACTGAGCATGCAACGGTGCTTTAAGCTGCAGCTTAGTTGTTAGTGTTGGTTTTGTTAGCGGGCAAGGGAACATGCATTTTAAAAGGCACTAGCCGTGTATTCGATTGCAACGTTATTTGTAAATGCACACTGATGTGGTGAACTAATTTTTTGTTTTCAATTGCTCTTTGGTATTCAGTCATTTGAAGTAATCGAACAGTTGCCAAATAGAATAATTCAAAATTAAAAATAAGATTTATCTTGAATATAGATATAATACTTAATTCAAAATTTTAGAATACGTTCCCGAAAGAGAGTCTTAATTGATAGACGGTCAAAATTATATATGTTAGTTAATTTTGACTGTTCTATTCATAGATTAAGTGAATGACTAATGCTGTAGTCAGTTCAGCCGAGCTAACAGATTATTTGTATGAAATTTTGTTGCACTATATGTAAAAAAATATTTTTACAGGAAATATGGTCTATGTATGTTTGTTTAAATGTCAAGGCTTGTTTTCATTTTACTTTATTATATAACAAATTATAAATATTTCTTAGGAGCTCTATGAATAGAAAAAAAGATAATATTTTTCTTTACTAAAATCTAGTTTTCAAAATATTTTCTTCTCTCACTCTCTACATTTCTGTAGAGAATGAGAGAAGAAAATTTGTATTACTTAATTAGTTATTTTTATAAGATTTAATAAGATTTTATAAAAACTAGTGTAAAGGGAAGATTATATATTATATTAATTAAACTTATACTTTGTATTCATTGTTATACTAGTAAATGTTAAAAAGAAATGTAGGAAAAAAATGTAGAGAGTGAGAGAAGAAAATATTTTTAAAACTAGTTTGGAGTGCAGAAGTATTTATTGTGCTCCTAAAGATAAATAAAAAAAAACCTGAACATTTTAACAAACATGTATATGTTAACCATATTTCCCGTATAAATATATCGTTATATATGGTGCAACAAAATTTGGTACAAATAACCTGTTAGCTCGGCCGACCTGACTACAGTATTAGTCATTCATTTAATCGCAATCGAATTTGTAGCTTAGTACCACAGTTCCATTTTGAAGGTGAATTGAGCTCGTATGCGGATAGCAAGTTCGGTTGATGTATCGAGGGTATAGATCAATACATCGGCACACATGCCCATGGCTAAGTGAAACGAAAGGCGTGCAGTCACCGTCTCCCCTAGGAACGTCGCATTCCACAGCCCGATAACTGAACGTACATGCACTTTCCCGCACAAAGGGTTACATCCGACTCAAACCAAATACGCTTCGTATATAGACGAGACATAAATCGACGTTCGGTTTAGATGGAATATTTACACCTATTCGAAATGAGCAGGGAATTGATATAATCGCGTCGAGCGTTTTGTGGGAAAAGCATTTAGCATTTGCTCTTATTTGTGACTATGCAAATATTTATAACACATATCGGTTGCAGAGTTTTTTAAATATCTTACGTTAGAATATCTCACATGATTGTGAGAACTTTGCATATTAAACATACGTCAAAGCTTCATCTAAGATGTTTATTATAATAAAAGAAAATACTTTTAATACATGAAATATTTATAAAGATATTATTATCATGTAATATTTACGTTATGTTATGTTATGTATACATAGTTAAGTTTTGTTTTTGATTATATATCATATGTAATATATTAGGTAATTACGTACTATTATTGTTACATATAGATTTGTGTTACATTATTGTCTAAATGTATTGATTATAATAAAAACATTTATCGTTTTTTTTTGTTATACAATTTAATTATTTTCTTTTTTTCTTACCGTAGGTAATTAATTGCATTACTTAATTGATAAATAATAAGGAGCTGTAATTTTCATTTTTTTTTGAGATAATATTATCTGTAACAGGTGGAGCAGCAGTCAGATTCAGTAAGCTTACTTTTTTTTTATTTTCAAAAAAGTCTGCGTACTTGAGGGAAATCCACTTAATTATTTATTTACTACGTCCATTTTGCGGCATACAAATAGCTAATTTATTAACACACAAGTTAAGCTTTAAGCGAATGAGAGAAATGAATTACAGATTATTATTAGAGAAATGATTAACATGGAACACGGTAAGGTGTCAGTGGTACGGTCCTGTATACAATATATACTATAGAAATTTAGTACTTGAACGACCAATTAGTGTATTGTTTGGACTTTGTAAGTATTGATTTCATCTCAGATCGCATCGCCATGAAATTTTCTAGAGTGAAATGCAGCTTCTTTTTTCAAAGCTTCACCAGTAGAGTAAATAATATTATTATTTTTACTACTATTAGTACGGTAACAATTTATCTGTAAAATATATTTTATAATACACCTTTATTCACCTATAAGCAGCGATTCCGAATTGCAAAAGATGTGTCGGAGCGTCGGAACTGGCAATGCGTTTTGTTGAGGGCCATTGGCTCGAAACGAGTTGCAAGTTGAATTGGGAATTGTTGGATTCTGTGCACAGGCATTTCTCGCAACCGAGTGGCTTCAGAGGCTTGCCGGTGCGTTGAAATTTTTAACATCTACATTGAATATTTGACTGTTCGAGATACAGTTGCATAAATGCATTAAACAAGTTCATGAATGAAGTGCTAGTTTCTATTATATTTACTGATTACTGTTTTACTCACCATAAAGTTTTTTATTATTTAACTATCTACTAAAATAAATGCTAACGTGAACCTACTTCAATAGTAAGATTATACAATGTCCACATTGCCAGAGTTCAACAAAATAAGGCTTTAATTAAATAGGTTGTTTAAATGAAACCTTCATGTAATTGCAGTTAACGAGTTATTCCTCAATAAGCAGGATTTAATCATTAAATAGTTATGAAATAGTTCTTACATAAAACATTTCTTAATTCTAAATATGGAATAGTAAGAAAAAAATCCTATAATAAATACTCGTAGTTTGCTGTTTTGGAATGATGAATGTTATTCTAAGTCCGAGGACTGGATAGCAAAACAAGCTAGGTATATTATATCCTCACTCGAATCGTTTGCTTTACGACTCCCTTGACTCAATAAAGCTGCTAGGAAATGTAACTTTGACAAAATTCATAGGAAACATAAATTATATGCTTGAGTCCACGTTAGTAATTGTTCATATATAAACATTATGAATAAATCAATTTTGCACAGTATATTATAAAATAAGTTTAAGTGTCGTGTCATTGTTTCGCAAAACTTGAATAATTTCGGCAAATAGAAACACCCCTATGTTTTTTTTGTTATTGAATAATACGAACTAAGCGTCGGTGGTTGTTATTTTTAGATTGTTATGATAACATGTTTGCCAAATAGTAACATTTCCACAAATAGTGTGTGATATAGGATTTTGGTACTTATCTTGTTTGAGAAGTATTGGCGCAAAGCCGTTCTGAAAACCCATTTGACTGGGGATATTTCAAGCGTAGTGCAGTTTGTGGGCTTGTTATCTTTTGAATTTAAATCAGACTGTTTGGTACGTTCTCTTGGTACGTTCAATATGAAACTTCCACTTGACTATAATTTCTTATGGAATTTGGTATTTTCTAAGTCTTGTGATATATGTATGGTATAAAAAAGATATAAATTACATATATACCATTCCCAAATCCTTTTAACCATTACTCCATACAAGCGAAACCACGGTCAACATCTTGTATAATATCATAACTATCTTTATATACTGCGGCGGCGGCGTTGTGTCAATTCGACATCATCGTAATATCAGCCGTAGGACGTCCACTACTGGACACAGGCCGGTCCAAGTGATTATCAACATAAATTAGAACAAGAATAGCAGCGGTCTGTGGTTTCAACCGCCTTAAGTTATAGAAGTAGAATAGCCTAATATCATTTATGTTCCGCTGTAATTGGTCCTAGCGTGAAGTAATATATATTAATACTAAATTTTTAACCTTATAGTTTAGGTCCTGCGTTGATATGTCGGTGAATCGGTCAGTCAGCCAGTCAGTTAATCCTTTCTTATTTACATACATATAACATTTGATTAAAAAAAATTAAAACAAAATACTTTCATATTAAACATTATATCCCCATAAGGGATGATTTTCGAAAAAATACACGTTTTTCATGACTTTTAATACCTTTATAGTGAATTTCATTCGAATTACTTTAAGTACCAAATTTTAATACTTACTTTGTTCGCCCGTTTTACCCCCTTAGGGGGTGAATTTTTTAAATTATTTTCTTGTTGCAGGCCTACGTTGTAAAATGAACTTAAGTACAAATTTCAAGCTTCTAACCCTTATAATTTAGGTCGGTCAGTCAGTTCTTCGCCTATTAGATATATACTCGTATATTACCAATTTGCCGAATGGCGCAATGATCAAGTGAGATTATAAACAACCATCAGAATGAATTTGACTTTGATATTTTCATTTCATTTACTTTTAATCTATGAGCCCGTAACGTGATGTGTAAAATAATAAAGTTCTAGCCTTATTATTTTATCAAAGCTGCAAGTTTCTTAAGTATTGTTCCTATACAATATGGATAAGAATGAGATACGACGTAGACTCCGATGAAGTTACTAGTTAGGGAGGGGATACGGGCGGGTGCCCGCTTGAAACCTGAGACAAGTAGATTTTTTCTAGTCAACATATTTTCTGATGCAACATTGTATCATTCTTCAATGCATAAACCAATAAAATATTTAGGTAACTGGTAATTATATAAACGGCATTAAATTAAATTTAAGAAATTATACAGCATTTTTTTGTCAATGAATCATTATATTAAAAATCTAGTAATTAATTCAGTAATATTTTACAGATTTATGAAGTTCTTTTAAATATATTATTGAATAATAATTATAGTGTTTCAAAAACAAATATTTATTGATTATTTTAGGAAGTATTCATATTTGCCAATACGCCATTTTAAACAAAGTAGATTAAAAATTCTATCAATTGCACTTTTGTCCTTGTTATTGTTGATATTTTTTATTTATCTAGTCCATCGTTTAGTCCTACTCTTCTATTTATATCAAAAAAGCCTTCTCCGACAGTTTCTGAATATAATTATACCAAGTTGCCTTAATAGGCTACTTAATTTTTAACATTTTTCATGATTCATATCAAATTGGCGTAATAAATTTGTATATTTTGCAGTATTTGACTAACGAAACCCAAGAATATCGATTTCAGATAGTTAAAGTTCAAACTGTTTGCATAATATAATTAAAAAATAAACCCTTTTATTTTATTTCGAACGTTGAAATCGCTATCGGCCATGATGTGAAGTCATAAAACTTTTAAACAAACTAATGTCACTCGAACAGAAAACTTGTGGATTCATGGTATTTGGTAAAAAATTGCGGTTTCTACAGTGGTGAATATCAAATTATTATTTTAAGCTATAAAATGTCACAGCACAAATAAAGTATTTATTAATATGGCTGATAGCGTTTTCGCCTGATAATAAAAAGAAAAAATATAGTTTATCGGTGTTCAAGGTTCCAAAAAATATGGTAGTTCTTTATTTTTTGTATAATATAACAATTATTTATTACTTTAAAACTACTTTACATATCATTATTTAAAAAATAATTACATATTTTTAGATTTTTTTGAGAATCATTGAAATAAATTAGCTGCCTTAAAAAACTAATAATAGTATTGGTCATTTTCGAGTAGCGAAAAATAACTTTTGAGTTATTGGTTAATGGTTTTTCTGGTAATTAACGTAAATTATAATCGACACATATATCACCTTACACCACCCTTCTACAAATGATAAACATATAAATGTAAACAAGAATAAAATCGCATTTAGAAGCGTTTTTAAAATGATTTACATAATGAGTTGTGGAATACTTCCACTTGAAATAAACCACAATTGGTCTTACTGAAAATACGAAGAAATATTTTATTAACAAATGTAGTTAATAAAATATACTTTTATGTTTTAATTTATCACAATATTACAATATTTTATTATCTTAATTACATATTTGTAGTACCTGAAAAAACAAAGAAACAATATTTAAAGTTCACTAATATCGCCTTGTTCCATTATTTACAAATAATCTAAACTTTAGTCCGCCATTAAATTACATGATGTTCCCTAAAGCGCACCATTAAAACTTCCATTCAAAGCTTTGTAGCTTTAAAATATTTAAATTACATTTTATTACATATATGTTACTTATGGAGTCCTTAAGAAAGAATTGGATGCATTCAAATAAACCTCAATTTGCTTAATTGGCACAGTTTGTAAATATATATAGATACTAATGGTAACAAAAGTCATACATGAACGTTGGCTTTGTCTAACTTCAGAACAACCAACAAAAATCGCATGAGCTGCAAAAGGTAGTTTGTAAAAATCGATTTTGGCAGTATAGTTGGATTGAGACCATTTGGCTGAAACGAGTCGCCGGTGGAATGCAGGATGGCAGAATTCTGTGAACTGGAATACCTATCCAGGAACAGTAGGCTTTGGATTGATACATTTTGCCTATACCATTTTTGTAGTACTAGCGAATGCCTGCGGTCACATATAAATGGATTCCGTGTGTTCTGGAAAACCCGTGAAAATAAATTAACGGGCAGCAATAACCGACATAGTAAACGTTTGTGGATATTATAGGAAGCGTTTCTGAGGGTTTATAAAGCTTTGGAAATAATTTAAAATTAATAAAAAAAAGAACTTTTGTTGCATCGTGTAAGAATATCTCTATAGACTTTACAGCGTTTGTAGTTAGCTGGGTGGTCTTATGAGTAGAGAGCGCATTTGGCAGGTGTATTTCTATCTTTTTTTACGCACTACTAGGTTTTATTACCTTCTCCACATTTGACGCATCTATATGGTCTCATACAATTGTTCTTCGTGTGACCGTAGCATTGGCAGCGTTGGAATTGGACGATACTTTTGGCCTTACGAGGATCCTCTATCTTTACGTTTTGGTTGAATATGTGAGTGATATTTTTGACTGCGGGGTTATTAACACTGGGTTCAATATTCTCCAAGAAGGTCGACGTGGGTTTCTTGTAAGGACCGTGCGTTGATGATTTCACTTTTGATTTTGTCGATCACCGGTCATAAATACCTGGAACATCACATGTTATTTTTTATCCTAGAAATTTGTACGGATCGCTCAGGATAAATTTGCTGTTGTTTTAAAAATTAGTTATAGCCTTTATTTATCCCAATTACATGGCAACGCGTAGCAGATAGTATGTCAATATGTATCACATACAAACAACACTGATATGAATGAGGTACTGATTGATGGCGTATCTTGCAAGAATAGCACCAGACCTGATATCAGCTGCCTAGTTGATTATCAGAGATTACTAGAGATGATCAGAGTTAACTCTTTATTCAGCAATCCATCCTAAATTACTAATACTGGTGTGTGATAAACAATTTTATTTTTGATAAAATGCAACACTAAATAGTTACAAACGTTATCCAATCACTTGATTAATTAGAAGCAGCAACATTTTACGAACAAACTAAAAGTTCAAATGAACGATCCTGTCGTATCTCGTCCTATTTGTGTTAAAACAAAGTAAAAGGCAATCTACACAATTTACCAAGAAACAGTAGTTCGACTAATTCAGAGTATATTTTCTCCGTGTCAAAGGTGTCGGAGGCGGTAATTGTAGCTGGTGTCGTGCCGGCGGTTGTAATTACCTCGGTGTATACCCACATCACTAATTGCCTCACATAACAAAATACTGATGAAGGTCGCTTGTCCGACACAGATTATATCTTGCCAATCAGCAAACGAAATTACTGATTGCTTTTTGGAGATACAAAAAAGCCAGTCATCGTTACATCGACACTGTGTAACTTTTCTTTGTTCGATACGAAACGGTTTTCTTAAAGGAAGTTCCCGTAGATTATTACAACTGAATGAATGAATCAAAAAATGCTTTTATTTCACTAGTATAGAGTATTTAGAAATTGGGAAAGTTAGAAACAAGAAAGTTTCCAATGTTAACGAGAAACTGTTAAGCAACCTTTTGACGGTGTGACGGCATGCCTGCTGAGTGATTGAAAATTTATTGTTATCGAAACAAGCATTATTGGTTGCAATCGCGAAAAGTGCCCAAGGCGTGGATCACGGCGCTCCTTCTAGCGAAAAACTATCGCTCCAGCGGAAAACTTCGCTCTCGACGGCGCTGCTCGACAATTTGTTTTAAGTTTTCAGAGAAAAAAGTACAGAATAACAGGGAAACTGCAACAGTTTTTGCACAAGCTCCGTCTTTGTTGTACGTAATGGCATCGATTTTTATTTGCTCTGTAGCCAGTAATGGAGCAACATTAGACATTAGCGTAATGTACCTCAACATTGAGGCCTCCCGAGAAATCTTTACGTCCACAGCTTTACGAGCGAAGTTGAGAGAAAATGTGAATTTTTTGTATGTCCTGTCCCCATTATAATTGGAGCAAATATTAATTAAATGAAGTGCGGCTGGCGAGCGCCGACGGGCTACTCTGAGCCGCAGAATATGTCCAGTTACAAAAATACGCTCTACCTAATCTGGTGCTGAAATAGTTGTAAGTAATAAAATCTTTTGCATTTTATTAAACAACGTTCATATGTTTGCGCTTCAAATAGATATCAAAGGCGGACTTAAATGTGTTTGCAGAGATTTTGCGTGCTTTTTCAACCGCAATAATATTTTCATACTTTCAGAACTATGAAATGAGTATTTCAGTTGCTGTATTTAAGCATTTTCAAATGCATCTATTAGTCTTGCTAAAAAGGGTTTTCATTTACAATATACCTAGTGCCGAATAGTTTAGTTTTAAAGAGATCAATAATAATAATACATAATAATAATCATAATAATATAAAAATACTCTTTACTCTTTACAGAAAACTATATAGAGAAAATTAAAAACATAAGATATAATACAATGACGGCCTTATTGCTAAAGGTAATCTCTTCCAGTCAACCTTTGGATCGACATAAACGAAGAAAATGTGATAGGCCAGTTCGATGTGTACTACTATTTCATGAAAATAAAGTAAAGTCAATTAAATACTAATACTATATATTAATCGTGTCTATATATTAGTCCATATAATAATAAAATTACATAGACATCAGTTAAGTACTTTGCAAAAGGTCAAAAGGTCTATTGCGCATTTATTGACTTGAAAAAGGTTTATTTAAGAGTTGTACGAAAAGAGTTGTGAAAGATTATCTCTTTACAAAGACTGCTGCTTGCGTTAGAATAAACGGTGCCTAGACTCAATGGTTTGATATGAAGCGTTAGACAGGAATGTGTACCGTCCTCTCGGTTTTTTAACTTTTGTATATACAAACGACTGGCTGATTTGAAGAATGGTAAATTAAGTTCAAGCATTAATAGGTTAATCATCAAACCTTCTTCACGCGTCGTCAGCTAAAGAATTGCATGAAATGGTAAAAATTATGCAAAATACCTTTAAAAGTAAAACGAAAGTGATGGTGATTGAAAAGCAGGAAAAGTATTGCGAAATTGTGATCGATAAAATGAAAGTTGAGTTTGTGTAACTGAGAAGCGTGCAAAAGTTGGGATGTATGAAGGATATATTGAATGGAGAGTGAAAGCAGGAAATTGTATTAATGGTATCTTACATGCTTTTATAGGTAGGCAAAATGTGTCAATAAAGGCTCGACTGGCTGGCTGTTAATAAAAGCGTGTTGGTTTCAACACTGACATATAGTAGTGAATGTTGGGTATGACAGTGAGGTGGCAGTAGTCTTATTTTAATATGGGTGTTAAAATTAATATTTTAGTACATGGGTTGTTCTTCACTTTGTTTAAGTACCTTGTGATACACGACATTTTTTGTTTTATTATCAGGCATAAAAACAAACAACGCACATAGTATCCCGACCCGTGAACATGCTACGTATAATTGACCATAAGAAAAACATGAATGTTCTAGATTTAAACCACAAACTTTTAAGGATTGGCCTTGTAATTTGTTGATGGTCATGGCAAATGCAAGACGTATCGGAAATTGAAGTCTTTTAAATTCATACGGCATATTGGTTGGGATCATCGGGATCCTCGAAATGAGAACTTTCTCACCCTTGAATTTTCCTATCATTATTGTAGCGTAAATTACATTTTTCATCAATTTTCTAACCACCAAACGCGTACCGTTGCACAGTTTTGGTTGGTTTATTGGTTGGTTGGTACATGATTACTTTGGAGCCTACCTTTAGTCGTAAATTTTGTGGTGGTAAGCCAGGAACGTTCAAAGAGTTTAAAAATTCAATTGGATAGTTGGTGGCTTCATCTTCATTTGTGACACAGTCAATAGAATTTGAATGAATACATTATTCCAATGATATTATTTTGAATTATGTAGTTCAGGTCATCTACATCTTTATTCTTAGCCGCTAAAATTGTTCGCTGAGTTAGCGACTTTATTTATTTAGTTAGACCATTCATTATTTTTGTAGTTAGAAATAATGTTTGGAAACACATTGTAGATAAGTTCGTCTTTTGATGAGACAAAATTACAGAAAATATTTGGAAATGATATTAATCCGCTCGATTCATCGACAGGTACTTGACCATTACCGATAGTCAGTAATTGCTCCGAGAAATCTTCAGCAGATGTATCATTAAGCAATGTTACTCTCTTGTTTGTTGTCAGCTGCAGTTTCTTCACATAGCGCCATAGATTTGACGATTTGAGGCAAGCGTTTATTTCATCGTCAGCCGTAGATCTTGGAATTACTGACAGTATTTGGTGGAAATCGCCAGACAGTAAAATCATTGCTCCTCCAAAACATCTCAAGTCATTGCGTAATTCCTTTAACGTTCGTTAAGTTACAAAGAAAGGCGTAATTTTTTGGAAAGTAAGTATAACCTCTTGTCGCTAACATTTTGTAAGATTGCATCTTACTCAAAACGTGTGAGATTTCCCTGGTTTTGATTGGAATATATAAAAATTACGCAAAAATTTTTTTAAGATCTATTTGTCATTTAATGCTAGCAATGCCCCACAGTTTCACCCGCGTAGTTGAAATTATAAGCTTTTAATTATGAAAGAGTTTTTAAAATTGGTAGAGAGGGAGAGAGAGTTTAAAATAAACTCAAGAGCTATTAAGCTCTTAAGTTTGTTTGCTATAAACATACTGGTATTGTGTTACTTATATAATTAGATATGCTTATGTCAAATTTTAGCTTTTGCAATTAAACTTTCTACTTTATTACCAACAGATACGTGGTTCTGAACTATCGGTAACTGTATACAAAAATAATAAGTATATGTTTACTAAGTAACGTATAGTTAATAGATTTAGAACAAACCTTAGTCCATATTCAGACTACATATGCTTAAACTGTTCACTTGTTAATAGCTTGAGGAACTATCTTCTCCCACTCAACATCGCACGTACATGTAATCTAAACACTCTTAAGTTCTACGTTTTCCCTTCATCTATAAAATTATGTCTTAATAAATTTCCAATTTTTAACAAATATTATGGTTAATAGTCATTTTATTTTTTTCACTTCATCATTTTTCTCGTATTAATCCAGCTAATAAAGCTCACTTGGTTTTGATAGAACTGTGGGAGAAACACTTTTGATGCGAATAATGAAGAGAAGTTAAATTAATGAATTAGTCTACATGCGAAAGGTAAATAAACAATATATTGCGATATTGGCATAGAATTTTAATCAGTAAAGTGAAACACTCTCAATGCTTCCATTAAACGCTCTTTCAGAAGGATTATGGTAACCTAGTAGAATTAATTTTGGAGTAGAATCAACATTAGGCGGAGTTAAATCACCTGTGGCGGCGGAACGGCTGTCGGTGGCTATTATCAGCCAATCGCAGTTGCGGAGAGGCACTAAGTACCTAAGAACTGTTATTGTGGCTGTGCAGCCTGCTGGTAGCCACTACTATTGGTTTTGTAAGGATATTTTCAGTAAGCGCAAATATACTGTTCCCCTGGAGTTAGACCTTGACGATCACTCTCACCTATTTCTACCACCAAGCAGCAGTGTTAACACTGCTGTGTTCAGGTTCAAAAGGACACAAAGGCAGTGAAATGGCTGAAATAATTAGGCTATGTGATATGATATCTCGGCTATTTGTTTGGTATGCGTTAGTCCTTGTGATAATAGGAGCGTCTACAGGCTGCGGCGATGCTTTCTATCACGGGGCCTGTTTGTTCATTTGACGATTTAGTCATATAATAAATAAATATACTTTTTTTAAATATTTAACTTAAATTTTTTAAGTATAATTAGAAATAATTAAGTTCTAAGAAAAGACTAAGAATGATTAAGTAACTGTAAATTATTTACAGATTACTTTAAACTTGTAAAAATAATAAATTCGAGTGATAGAAACTTTGAAAAGAGGACACTGGTTTCTCATCACAAAAAACAAGTAAAAGAATCGAAGTGTGTACCAATCTCTCGATAGCATAACGGTAGAGACTCCTAGACCGAAAACCAGAGATGATAAAGGAAATATTGGTTGCTTGTTGATTTTTTTCTAGTAAATATTATCTATCTTAAGGCGCTAATAATTTTATGGTTTTAACAAGGCTAAGTAATTATACAAATTTTCTCTTTCTTTGTTTTTAAGTATAAAAAAAACTATTTATCTCAAAGCGAAATGATTCAAACCGTGTAATATGGAAAATACCGTCTGTCAACCTTCTGGTAATCATCCAGGCAAACTGGCAAATAATAGAACTAATAATGGAAATAGAAATATTAGTTTCGAGAGAAAATAAAGGCAGTCTCGCTTTCGGTCTTCCTCGATAAATAGGCTCTCTAAAACTAAAATAATTTTTCAAATCGGATTAATCGGTTATGAGATTAGTGTGTTTAATCTACTAAGCAAATAAACAAAGGAAGTTTTGTAAGGAACTCTAAAAAAGAAAATTATACTGATCATCTGATAAAAATATTTATGTAACAAGGCTCAAATATTTTCTGACATTATAAACCTACATATATAATGCTATATGTAATATTTACATACACCCCATTTACAAGAATCACTGATATCTGGACTGACGAGCTTTGGATTACTAGAAGAAGTACTATACTTTCCTTATAGATCTATTAAACCTTTTGATTTTCAATAACTGTATATTCTAAAAAACAAATTATTTAGCCCAACCGTCCTAGATATCGAGAAACCTTAGTAGGAAATCTGGTAGTGCTTAACGACCACCTCGTTTTCCCGTCATGAATATTGAACAGTTCCAGGGTCTCACTCCAAAGCTGGATATAGTTAATCTTCTTTTGTGCGGTTTAACAAGCGTTTTTAATTATAGAAGCCGAATTACAGGTCGCCGAATTTAATACAAAGGTCCAAAAAATACTGGCATTAAATTTGCATCTTTTTAGTTATAATTTAGTAGTATTTATGATAAATATATTTTTACACACACACATACTAATAAAAAAAACCGCCTTGTTAAACACATTTATTAGGGTTGTTAAGTTCATTGTTGTGGGCTACCTCTAACAATACAGTTTGTCGGAAAATGAATGCTGAAGTTATTTTAAATATTCCCCAAGTATTTATTATCTTTTAAAGATTCCTTCAATTTCTCCTGGATCCCACTAACCCGACCTGATGAAATTGCAACTAATAACAAAGTACATTCTGTCAATCCAATAAATTATATTCACGATTTCGACTTTTTAAGTTACATTTTAAACTTAAATAAGCGTTTTGTTTTAATCTATGATATCGATTATTTCCTTAAATTTATAATTACCAATGTCGAATTCGTTGAGTCAGCTTTACATCGTCAATTAATATCAATTGAAAATTAAATCTTCTTATAGCACGCAGCAAATTTTAGAGTTAGAGATAGTTTTATTATCGCTGTATAAACGAATAACCTCGCTACACTGGTAATTTCTGGATGTACACATAACTACTGGTTCCTAAGTAAGCCACGAACACTGCTTAGAAGTCTATAAATATAGTATCAGATATATTGTTCGGCTCTAAAGTAAAGATTTCCGCAATATTTGATGGGTCCGATTGCTTAGATGGTAGTAATACTATCTTGTGCGGTAAAGATCGTGAGTTCGATCCCCACATAGGACAAATATTATGAATGATGAATTTTTGTATTTGTTCCAAGTTTGGGTGTTATTTATGTAAAGTATTATGTTTATAATTTCTCTGTTATCTGATATATATAAGATGTTTTATGTAAATTAATTTTAATTTAACATTAATTAACCTAAAAATAATAAAGACTTTGTACCTAATGGTGCTCTTAATCACTGTAATAAGCTTATTTAGCATATTAATTTATCGTTATTAAGCTATAAGCGTCGTTACTGGAATAAATAAACAATTATATGTCTCGAACGTATGTATTGACGAACCAGAATGTTTGAGATGGGAATTGCAAAATGTCGTTCCATTAAGTTTACATTAGATGTACTAACATGAAACCCGATAGGAACTGGCATCGGGCTTTTGAACCGAACTCGCATACGACAAGTAGACGAGATTGCCACTCGTATACGCCGAGAGTAGAGATACCATGCGACGCTGAGAATTCCTGACAAACTTCTTAAAAATACGTATTCAGAATTCTTTCTGAGAAAGTTTCTTTTATTATAAATAAATAAAAAAGGAATTTACACAAAATCTCATACTTTTACCTGACTCTGTGGTAAGTCGCTTAAAGCACTTATGTTACCCTCATCAGACAACAGAGGAATCATAATTATGATACTTTAATACATATTATTTAACACCCAGATATAGGATAAACCCAAATATTATCATATAAATATTTGTCCTGGGTGGGGTTCGAATCCACGATCTCAGGTGCATAAGTTAGGGTAACGACCACCTGGGCTTGTCAAATAGAGAATGCAAGCTTATTAAGTGAATTTTTGAAACAAATGTTTCACAAAATCAGTAAATTTACAGAATAAAACTGTAATAGAAAGATACATAGGCTGAAAATTAAATGGATTGTTTATATAATTATAGTTAAACATACGTATTAAACTGGTGTACACCTGGTTGGAGCTTGAAGTTTGCTTTTAAGTGATTTGAGAAACAATATTTCATCATAAGATTTTTAATACATACTGTGAAGTGCCCGAATAATTTTATTTAGTTATCCACAAATATCAATGTTCGCTTTCATGTCATGTATAATTGGTTTGATTAGTATAATTATTAATTTTTTCCGTAAAATATCATCATTATCATCACATCAGCCATCCAAAGCTGGGCGCAGGCGGCCTGCGTCAATCAATTATACAGATCGTCTGTCCGATTTGTGGGTGGGCGTCTTACACTGCGCTCGCCTACCCCTGATCTTCATTCCATAACTTAACAGCAAATTATAAATAAATTGTAAAGGAATAATTCGGACAATTGGTGACCCTATTCACGAGCCTCACCTCCGAGCCTGGGATAGCATTGGGCCCGGAATCGTTCCGCTAGTTCCCCGAATAGTTCAGGACTGCAACTTTGTTACAGGGGACTGTAGGGATTTACTCGGAAAACGGATGATGCCTTAGAGTCAACGTTTAGAATGAAAATCTTAATGTGCTTAGACTATAAAATTATTTCTGAGATGTCTTTTCTGGTTATATTACGTTGTGTTGGTTTGTAATATGACATACCAATTCATTTCTTTGTGTTTAAACTTCAAACTTTTTACTTTGTTATGGGTCAATGTAAAAAAATATATAAAAATTATCAACTAATTTTGAAATTAATTAATTTATTATGATTATACTATCAATTGATATACTTACATTAGTTCATCCAACATTTCGGTAATGGTACGGTAACCGCTTCTGAGTTGCATTGATATTGTGTGTTTTTATAAGAAAATACAGCAATTCTGTTTCTTATACTAAATTATTTAATATGATACATATTATATAAGAATGTATTACGTAATGTATACTCTTTTTTATATTATTGAATAATAAACAGCCATTCAAATTCTTATGATCAATATATTTTTTATTGTTACGTAGCCTGCCATGATGAACCGCGAGGAGTGACAGAGAAGAATGATGAAATAGTACCTTCCACTGTTCCCGATGTCATAAGAGGCGAGACAGTCCACTGCTAGACATAAGCCTCTTCAAGGGAGAATTTTGCCTATAATTGCCGCCCGTAAGCGTGGTAATGATCGCAGAGCTTAGCTTCGCGAAAATAATTCTACTTCTCCTTGATAGGAATTGAACTCCCAACCCTTGGTACACAAGATAGGAACACTAGCATCAAGTCGAATTCTTAATAGTATTATCAGACATCTTTGTTTCTTTCGATATTGTAAAATATAATCAATATTGCCCAGACGAGATACTGGCTTAAACTAAAATTCGATTCTGTAATAAAATAAACCAGATGCAATCAACTGTTTCCAAGTTTAACGTATTGTTGTGTTGTCGGTGCGATTCCAATTTACTTTATTAAAACATAAAGCAGACGGTTCACGATCCGTTCTTTGTAACGCAAATAAGTTTCAAAGTAAATATGTATTGCAGGCTTTATTTTGTTGTTGCCATGGGAGTATTCAAGCTTGCGGCGTATTTTATTTTAAAGATCTGAAGTTAATACGTTAGAACCGTCCGGTTATTTAGTGTCATAATTTGTATGGATATATATCTCGATGAATTTATTATAAATTACATTGTCTGTATAAATAGTGCATTGTGATGATTGTAAGTGGTGCGCTTGTCACCAAGTACCTCTAGTACCAAGTACCTCTCCCTGTACCATATCATAAGGGGCAACTGAGGTACCGGTTGGGATAGATGGCGGTATATTCATCGGGAATAGCGCAGCTTAAAAACTCCATTGGTGGGAATGGGCCGCAGCATCCTTGTTGCGAAGTTGCGCGTAATATGCAATAGAGTTATCAAAATATTTCTTTAATATAACATTTAATATTTAAATATAATTATAATACTCGGAGCACTAATTAAATAAGTAATAATATAATATTTACACAACATCTCATTCCGGTCCACCCGAACGAAGTCAGTGAGCTATGAGCTAGTGTATAAAAAGTTGCAGTACATATCCACACAAATTATAATATTTTACATATTTCACTCCGCTGGCACCCCTACAGCTTTGTGAATTAATAGTGTATAAATAATTGATACTCAGTAACGAACCTAATGGACGTAGTGCAGGAACTTTGCTGACAGACACTACCGAATCCCACAGATCAATTGAACGTTATAACATTATTATCTTTAATATTTCCATCTATTGTCTGTTTGGAAGAAATTGCATCATGCAATAGCGATATCTACTGCACTTTTCGATACTCTTTTGTTATTACGACGATATGAATATCTCATTTATACTAAAATGCGTTAGTGTTTCTTTTTGTGTACAGCTAAGCAAACTCTTTATACCAGCTCTTAATACTCATACCAGCCCTTCAAAGTCCACCGCTGGACATAAGACATAAGCAATGAAAGGAGGTTTTTTCCTCATAATTGCCGCGCTGGGCAAACACGTCGGCAATCGCAGAGTGCAGCCATCGCGACGGGGATGCTGGCAACCCATTCCCGCTCGGTTCTTAGTCGCCTCTTACGGCACTAGGTGCAGTGGGAGGCACTATTCTATTCTGCCGGTACCTCACGGCACTATTATCGGTAAGATGATTGTGATGAAACATGTATTGCTTGGAGATGAACATGGACTAAGCAACACAATTCGGGGAGACCTATGGGAGAAGCCCTGAGGCGAATATAAAGATGATCATTCATATTGATAAGAAAAAAAAAATATTTTGAAATGTGTGCTCTTTAAATGCATTGTTTAGAATAGTTTTATTTTTCATCAATAGTTTTTGTATATGTTCTTATAAATCTAGAAGGCCAGTTACGGCTCAAATTATTCTCAAACTAGATCCTCTTGTAGATAATATACTGTTTATCTTAAAAATAACATTGACTGATTAATCAAGCGTGCCAAGGTCTACTTAGACGGTTTGAGCTTACATTCAGCGGAATTTCTGTGTAGTTCATTGTTAAATCGCGTGGTTGTTTCAGGTAATTGACGGCGGCAGTAATTATTCAAGAACAACCCCTTTATTCGCAATCGCATGTCTCGAACGTTATATTTGTAGAAATTCTGTCTCATTCTTACAATTGGCGGACGAAAGAGAAAACAATTATACGATGCAAATATTTAAACGCTATTAATTCTATATAAACTCAAAGATTTCGCATACTCCGTGCAAGTGTTCGTGTAATTATCAGACGGCTTATTAATTAGGCAAATGGGATTGTACAAAGTTGATATTGCTAAATGTGCTGCGTTGCTAACTTTGCCGCTGGGTTGATAGGGAAGATTAAGACGGCATGCCTTAGTTGGCTTAATTGGCGTCGGGTGTTTGATATAGTTATTTGAATGATACTAACTTTACTCGGAAACGAAACAGAATAACACTTGTTTTAAAGATAAACACTCGGTAACTGTCCTGGATGCGGTAGTAATGTCATTTAGTTTATTTATTTTTCAGTAAATATTCTAAATAACAAAAATAAATAAATTTCAAATCAATATAGTTGGCTTATTTATTTTTTTAACTATCATAAAATATAGACTATCATAGATTCTAGGCTAATAACTATAATTAATTATAAAGATAAGTAAAACTTGTGCATCGGCGACACAGGATCGATTATTCGCACGTCCCGGGTTTTAAGTGTATGCTACGAATTACAAAATCCGTTGGTATTTTTTAGTATTATAGTTTTTAAAGCCAAATAATGTATTATAACCCTTTAATTAATATAATGCACGTTTGCAATTATTCGTTTACATACCCCAATACCCCAATATTCTACTAGGGTTCAACAAACAAACCAACTTCAGTCCAATGAAGACTTAATTTGGCCAGTTCAAAGTTCTTTTATAAAAATTATGTGTGTGAGACTATTATATATCTTGGATACATTTTTAACTCTTTGGTTTACAAAATGGTTGTTGGTCTTATTCTTAATATATAGTGTTAAAACAATATGACAATATGTAGAAAGCTTAGCATTCAAATGATATACAAGAATACGGATAAAAATCTGGATATCGAGATAAACATATATATTACTTGAGAAAATTGTATACATAATATATGTGTATATATATTATATATGTGTATATATATATATATATATATATATATAACTATATATATACATAAATCTTCGAATTAAACAGCTTACGTACGTTTTCTAATTTTTAAGTTTAGTTCGTTCAGAGACATAACCAACCGCGGTAAGGGACTTTATTACATGTACTAGCTGCTTAAACATAAACTGCAAAACACAGTTACGTAGAATAATTTATTTGTATTGGAAATGTGTTCGTCAACGCCTGTAAAATAATACATTTGAGACGGTCAAAAGTTGAAGCAAATAATTGTATAATTAACGTCTTTTACAATGGATCTAGTAATTACGTCAAATTAATTTGTCGATTTCAATTTTAATTTCCCTTGAACATTTTACAAAGTTCCCGCCAAAGTGTTTAGGGAAATTAACAATTAAATCTTTTGATTGTTATGTGAAAATTCGCTTCTTGTTTTGCTGGGGCGTCCAACCGAAACTTGGCTTTGAACAGAATTCCTGAACGATCTTGTTAATTCTTGGTACAATTACCAACAAACATGTGTAGGTGGAAATGTTTACTCAAACCCGTACAAATGCTATAATAATAATGGTCGTTTTAAATGCCTAGACCTATCCTCGAAAACGGCACTTATTATGGGGCACCGAAACATGCTTCTAACTAATACGCATAATAAAAAGATGACATACTCTATCCACAATAAAATACTCTATGCAATATATTATACCTGCACTATAAATAAAATGACATATTACATTCATGATCATGAAATAATATCCGTGAGTTAATAATTCTCTGTATTTGGTGCCAAAGTTGACAGAAGGTTAAATGGCTTCTCTTCCTCTAATAACGAAGATGGACAACTGCATCTCCATGACGAAGCCATGCAATTGTGGACACAAAATCTTATAAGGAGGTTGATGTCCGATAGTGGACAATAATATTACTACGTATTATAAAAGGTATATAAAATACCTTCCTTTTTTATTTTAGTAATTGGTCACTAAGGTGTGATAATTCATTGCAAACTAAAATCTTTGATTACCTTTTTTACGGGCAGTTTTATTAATCCTTTAAAAACTCTACGTGAAGGTATATTTTTATATATTTTTAAATTTCTGGGTTGGATTTTATATATTTATTACGGTTTATTTTATATATAAAAATAAAATCTTAATAAACCGTAATTAGCTAAAATCCTAATGTATATTAGTTCAACTATCGGCTGAACGATCGCGAAGCTAGGGGCCTCTCTAGCGACGTCGCTTCATGAATATTGAACGTAGAGTCGCCGCCTCCGTTCGCCGTGCCGGTCCACTGGCACTACATTAACACCGCTATTTTCACAATGGCTTGATCCTCCAAGTGAAATCAATGGTACATTCGGTACAGCTCACTTACTTGCCCCGTTGGGGCTCGACAGTCTTTTGTTTTTGAATAAATATAGAACACGGTAGAAGGAAGGTACACACAGTTTTCATTCTTTTGCAGTATGTCAAAACGGTCATAATGTCATTTTCAATTGTTCTCAAAATTCTTTTATCGTCAGATTGCCTATGATTATTATTAATTATTATTATACCTAATTACACATTAGCTTTTCACCAATGACTTTATATCTCATCCGTAAGAAAGACTTGTTTCTTTAAAAAATAGCCTCTATAGTTTTCTGACTGCTAAATTATGCCATTTTATAGGAAAAATTTATATCCCACAGAAATATCTATCTAAATCAATGCTAGAGTAAAATGTTTTTTGTATAAAAATAACCTCTGTGACTCCAGATTATCAATAATCTCTGTACCAAATATCATCCAGATCTATATAGGCGATCCGGCGTAAAAGAGTAACACACAAAAACATCCATACTCACAAACTTTCGAGATGTACCAATAAATCTGATGCACACCAGCATTACGCGCATCAGCATCAACATCATTACATAATAATGAACCTAAAAATAACGGGTCTATAAGCCATATGATCCAATTTTTTTTTCAAGTGTTTATGTCATTATTCTCATTAACGTCTGATGTTGGTTATTTCTGTCGCCCTTGATCAATTTTCATAGACGTAATAAGAAAAAAAAACACATATTTTTTCCTTTATGTATATGAAGATGTCACAATTTTTGGAATAGCAAGGTTGAATAACAACGATGGTATTAGCTCGCTTGAAAGCGAAACATCAAAAGGGAAAAATAGCGAGGAAATAAGTATGTGGACTTGTACTTACGTATAAAAGGTATTACGTCAGTAACATACTTACATTTGGCAGGTTTTTTGTATTGAATTTACGAGTATCTAAATGTTTATTTCGCAAACAAAATGGGGTATTTATATTGTTGTTTTTATATTCTCTATATATAAACTTATAAAAATTACGTGTCCTGTGTTTGTCTGGGATGAATTTTTAAACTACCGAAATGATTTTAATTTTTGGTGTTTACTGTGTATAGTTTGATCTTACTTGAAAGATAAGATTTTTATATCTCAATTTATGACAAAGGCTACGTCTGTCAGATCAATTAGTAGCTTATTAGCTGTTCTCTTTTTCAAATCCATATTAAAGTTTGTCATCGTGCTCGTCATGTTCGTTTTGACATATTTCATAACTGTTTATATTTTTTATCTAGGTATGTATATATGTACGTAAGTATGATACCATAAAACAAATGCTTTATATTACATCTCTTTATCTCGAAGTCAGGCCAAAGTATGGATGTTGTATTGACTTATTTATTTAAGGAACAACTTTATTCAAACGTCTCGACTAATCTGAACGAGATGGACACCTCTAAGACATAAGTGGCCATCGTTTGAGATAACTGCGGGTGTGGACGGATTATACCGCACTAGTGTAATCGTTATTCAATGGACGAATTGTTGGACGAATGAATTAAAAATGGACGTTTACGAACAATGGTATTTTTGTTAACGAAATAGCCTACGGTTTGAACTTAGTAGTTCAAACAGGTGTATCATCACTCGAGTTTGAATCCGCATACATTGTAGGAAATATAGGCGAAACTCCGCAGTCATGACGAATTGAAGGGATATATTGATAGAAACGATATATTGAAGCGACGGTATAATTCCACTTTAAGTCACAAGGTTGGCAACGTGCTAGTGATATACGACAAACAAGCATACATACGAACATTTGTCACCTTAGTTATAAAAAAAATTAATAGCCTGAAAAGTAAAATATTGAGAGCATCTTCGAGAATCAGCAAAACAAGAAAAAGTTAATGAAGATTTTTTTGAAACAATATCTCAAAACACGGTTAAATGTTTTAAATTATGGGTAATATAAAAAGTGAGCCAGGCCTTAAAAACGCCATATAAAAGGTATATAAAGTACATAAACTTTACATATGATCTCTAAATAGACTCATTGGTGTAGGAGGCCTAGGGTTTGGTGAATAAATACACTGAATTCTCTAGCTTCTAGGTATGTTCTTAGAAACTACTTTCAACCAAAAATCCTTTGTTCCCTAAAATTATTAGGCATTCCTGGCGTGGAGCGACACACTGATTGTTATTGGCAAAAAAAAAAATCCTCTTCTTTGAAAGGCCTTTTCTGTCCGGCAATGATTCGATAAATAAAACAAGATCTTAAGCTCCTTTGCTCTCGATCTAATAAAATGAAGCATTTGTTAGATCGAGAGAAAATAACTATATGTTCCTATCCAACTATTTCGTAATGTTATGTACTGTTTTCGTATATATACAACAGTATTGCCATATTGTTAAGTGCAGTCGAGAAGTGGTTATTTTCGGTATCAGTAAATTGCGGGCCGGTAATGCATTGATCAGTTCACAGGCGGGTGGTGTTTTTGCATGAGTAAAAGGCAATTGAGTAAATGCATCATTTCCATGGATTGACTTCCTGTTGTATGATATTAAAATTGACTGGAGAATATTCTCGGATTGAATAAAAATTTTAAATCAATAATGTGTATGACTTTTTTTGATTTATTTTTTTTTAAATGCCATATTTGTCAAATATTCTTAGTTCTTATCATTACTAAACTGCTATAGATATACAATAAGAAATTATCTAGTGATTTATTTAGTTTCTATTAGGGAAACGAGACTCGTACTATTTTTCTAATATCATGAATATTTTATACTATTAGAGATAGTCATTTTTATTTTCACCAAGACTGTTTTGGTATATAAAAATAGCAACTGATAATTTAACATCTCTGAAGCGTCAATGTTATTATTATATTATATAATTATTTGCACCACATCTCAAACAATGATCTGACTTTGAGATAAATCGCTTAAAGCACTTGTATAACGGGCATCAGATAACAGAAATTTTACATTAAAAGTTAAATATATATTTTACTGCCAGACACAGAACTATCAAATATCAATCATACATCAATATATTTGTCCTGGGCAGCAAGCAAATACTGCAGCTGTATAAGTCCAACCTCACATGAAGTACTGATGCCATCTTCGACTCGGTCTAGAAACGCGCTTTCAGAATTGTTGACGATCACAAGTAGTATTGAGCCCTTAAGTCTAAGTAGAGACCTTGCCTCCTTTTGTGTGTTCCACCGCCTGTATCATTGCGCTGTGGTCTTTATTTTAAGAAACAATTTGGCATGAAACCGTTACCTACTTTTTATCATTGCACCGTCGCTACTAACATGGTGTTCACTCACACACTTTAGAACCAAAGTGGTCGTGTACCTGGTTTCAGAGGACCTCCCGCGTACGCGTACCATGGCATATAGGTTGTGGAGGTAGGATATAGGTTGTTTTTTAAGAGGACTATATTATACGGTTCTCCAAAAAGGAAGGAAATAGGTTTATGGAGAGTCGGTAATGCGTGATTTGTACTTCGGTGTTGTAAGCGTCCAGCTGTAACCGCCTACCATCAAGTGAGCCGCATACCTATTGCCACCTTTCTGGTGTATATATAAAAAAAATGTACAAAATAAGACCATTAACAAATACACTATTTGATCCGTTAAAAAACAAGTCCATAAATAAAATGTTCTAATGGATATTTATACTTACTGTCTTGTAATGGTTATTTGGTTATTATTAAAGGCTATTTTGTGAGAAAGGTAGGTAGTAAATGTATTAAACTATGTAGTAAATGTATTTGTGAGTCTATCTCATCACTTTAAGCATTGAATAAAAATGTTAATTCTTCGAAGTTCAAAATATCACTTGTCTAAATATTTGTCAGAGAAATACATATTGATTATTTTGATCGAAGTTTGCCAAGGCTTGTTTTTACCTTTATCTAAAATAATAATTATTTTACAAACAGTATTATTTACTAAATAACGAATATGCTGTTTAGCCGAAATTTCTAAATGAAATTAATTAATATTAACTATTCACTCTCTGCTAAATAATTATAAGAAAACATCAAAGGGTAAAAAATACAAAGAAACTTGAAACGTGTAATTTTAAAGTTTTCGTTTAAAAATTGTAAGAGTAGATTTTCTTTATAATTCAATATCGTTGACTTTATGAATTAAGAGAATTTGCTTCTTGATTAATACTTTTTAATTATTATATTTGAAATTTATTTTCAATTCAGAATTAATTGTTATTTATTATAATAACCAAATAAACAATTTATTGATAAAATCTGGTTTGATAAAGTTTAAAAATACATAACAAACACAGTCTTCAAAAGTTAAATTGCACAGTAGTGTAGTTAGTATATTCTGTTAAGACTAAAGTTTTGTAATATGTTTACGATTTATGAGCACATAATTAAATTATCATTGTTGAAAGCACTTAACTATTTTCAATGCTTCGAAAAAACACCATATTGTAATTTCGCATTAAATAACTGCACCGCATTCATGTTTCCAATACTTTTCTAAATTATTAAAAAAATCGTACGTTAGGCATGTAAAATTCTTAAATATACTATATATTAATATTTTACTTAAACGTAAAAAACTTAATAATACATAATGAATTCTAAATTAATTATGTATTATTAAGTTATTTTTATTAGGTTACCAATAATTCCGAATGCCCGTTAAAAAATAATATAAAATATCTGTAAGTAGCATCAAGCAATGTGCTATTTGTCCCCAAGCGGGTTCGATAATGAAATCGTAATCATTTCGCAATTTGCGTTCCGTTTCCCGAAGCAACGTTGTCAATGAACAGAATATTTCTTTTCAATGTCGGTAGTATCAGGGCCCAAGTAAGGGGAATTGTAAGTTTTATTATGTTATAATATAGACTTTTGAAAAGTTACAAAATAAGATACTACTGTAGATTATAAAGTAACATTTTTTTTTAAATATGATTTACTACAGTTAGATTTAATAAGTGTTAGATTTTATCCTTAATTTTTAATACTTTTCACATCATAGCATTTACGTGTTAAGAGATGCTACGCGTTTAGAATACGCCTACTTAAAAATGTTGGACTGGTAGTGTAAGCTTATCTAAAAACTAAATTGCCGTCATTTGATGTAGCGAATTCTACTCTGCCGGCATAGAATAGTACCATCCCCTATACTAGGTTTCGTAAGAGGTGACTGAGGTACCAGAACCGACAGGTGGCAGGTGCACAGGGCAGGGATGGGCAGCAGCACACCCGTAGAGAAGCTACGCTCTGCGATTGCCAAGACGCTTTCCTAGCGCGGTAACAATAGGATAAGTTCCCCCATTCTTGGGGAGACCTATATCCAGCAGTAGAATTCCAATGGAAGATGTGGTGATGATAATGAATGTCTTTGAAGATTCAGTACACTTATCGTAAATTTGGAAAACTGATGGCGATGAAGACTTTCTACCAAATTGGTCGGTTGGACGTAACTTACATTAGTGATGTTTCGAAACTGTAGCGAAGTTTTGGATATTGTTTGGCTTTATTAAGCTAAACAATATTAAATACTAAAAAATCTTAATTTCTTCATAAGTAACCTGTGTATACATTTACATAGCGTCGTAAAATATATACCAAGATGTAAAAAAAGTTAATTTAACTGCGCGTAAAGCTAGAAAAGCAAGTATACAAAGCGAATGCGTAAAAGTTAGAAATAGTATGTATAAAACGTCGAAAATATTACAATAAAATCCAAGTTAACACTAAACTTACCAAATTATAGCACTCATAAGCAGAACAGTCTCTTCTGGGAACATCCGTTCACTAGTACGACACAAAAGTCAGCTATCAGCCAACTCAAACATAGTCAGGGGAATGGGATGCCCTGACACATGACGCCGCTCCAACCTGAGAAATATATCGTCTGGGATAGCTCAATATCGCGTATTTATTTGGCATTAATGTATAAGGTACAAATTTACGTTTAGCAATTGAACAGTTAAAAATATAGTGTTGAGTGAACGACACTAATATAACTCTTTCTTGGGTATTGCTTCATTTCTTTCACATATAACTTTTTATCTTAGGTGCGTACTGCTTTATGTTATGATTTCAATTTTTTAATTGGTAATCACTCTTCAAATTATTTTTAAAATTAAAATGTATCAGTTTGTTAGTATAGACCCGTTTTAACGTTGGTAGACCTAATAAATAAAATTTGAAGTTCATTGACATCGCTACTTACGCGATTTTGATATGAATGATGAAAATTAGGACCAGCTAGCCAGATGCTTGCTGGTCAATTGATAATTATTGATAATAATTGGTAATTGATAATTGACACTAATCATTTGATACATAGAATGCAGATATAATCAGAGTTGACTGGCCATTTATTACACGTTTGATATTTATTTATCCAAGGTCTGCTCACAGGCTGGCTGCGTAAGGCCTAGCCTATTTGTTATAAAAATATAACATGTTTTAGTTACCAAAAATTATCGAAGTCTAGAATAAATATGGAAAAGACGACATGATTATTATTTTTTGAGCTACGTGTAATTATAATGTTTTCATTCGTTTCAGTGACCTTATTATATATATACTGTAGCATTATAAGTTAAATTATAAAACAGCAATGGTTAAATTATATATTTCAATTTTTATTTAACATAGCTAAATGTTAATTACAAGTAGACAATTGGTTCAGGATTTTATTACCCTATCAAAGTTCAAGTTCAATGGCACGCAGAAGCGGTTCTGTTTTAATTACTCGAAACCTATAAAATTCAAATTATATTTATGGATCTTATTATGGAATACTTAAAGAGTACGAGTATTTGAGTTATGAGTAAGCTGGTCTATTCTAGTTCAGATTTTTTTTAATAGTAAATTATCAGTTAGCAATTCGTTCGTTTATCAAACATTTCTGATTCACATATTCTGTCTTAAAAAAATAATTTGTGAGTATGTTTACAAATGTTAAAGCACTTGGTATGGATAAAAGCTTAAAGCCCTTGTGGTATGGATATCAAGGGAATTATGCTTTAACTTTTATTGCAACATAATATGTTCCTGATAATATAATATGTGGCTGAATTTACTCGTTTGTCTATCCTAAGATTTATTAAAAAACTTGGTATTGTAATATCAAAAATAATTATATCATGGTTAACTATTTTTTATTTATTGTCTATAAATGCTCTTTTACTGTTTATTTTTAGTACTGTTTATGTCATTACATAAGCATTTTCATGCACTTTAAGATGATTTATAAAATTAAAAACGTTTTTTTATAAAATACTGAAGTAAAATTGCTGCTCGAGATAACCAACACTTTTACTAATAATACTTGATGAAGACTGTCAAAATAAAATAATAATTATAATAATGTCAATTTTAACAACAAAAAAAACCATTTCATCCCAAATAAATGATCTTAGAAAATACCTACAACAGATTGATCGTGCCTATAAAAAATTGAGGGTTGCTCTCGATTTCCCTAGGATCCCAACATCTGGCCTAGACTTGGTGACAATGAGATCATACCCCGTTCGAATAAAAATACTTTTCAAAATCTATTTATAATTTTTTAAAGTCGGTTAAAAGAAGGAATAAAATGTAGCTTCTTTCAAATCCAAAAGATATATCCTAAATTCAACACTGTTTCTAATAACGATGTTTCTTTTCTCACTCAGATTTATCACGTTGATATTTATTCAGTTATAATATCCTTCTCATAAATATAAATGCCAGGAAAACAGATGTAAGATTTAAATGTACAATTTGTCCAATGATTCAGGATCGGCGTTCGAGCATGTAATTAAAGAATTTATATAATAAATTCCTTTTACTGCTGAGTGAATTTTAGGCATAAAATATTTATGTGTAAATAAATGTAATGTCAACAAGCAGACTAATTATTTTTTTTTAATTTAACGAGAGGTATTTTATTCTTATCTATTTTTCCTGCCTTAAAAAGTCCCTTTGTAATATCAAAATAACAGTTTTTTTAGGATTTTTTTAAATTGTTTGCAAATATACATTGAATTTTTTTTTATGTTTGAGATACATGCCGAAACGGATAGACTAATTTAATTTTAAGGGAAAAACTACTGGGAAATAGTTTCTATTATATCGAGTAACTAAGGCTACGTTATTTGTGTATAATTTTTACGGGAACAGGAACTGCACAAGTGAAATCGCGGGGCACCGCTCATTAGTAATATAAAGTTCACTGACCTTATATTGTCAGATTCATCTACACACGTACAAATGTAATACAGAATTGGCAGCATAAAAGCAAAACCTTTTCCAATCTCAATTTGAGTATTAAAAATAATTCTTATGTCGAATGTGTGGATGGCGGGCGTACACTTACATGAAAATGATTGTAGCCGATTGTTTAAAGTTAAATCTTAATATACTTGTTTATTATCTGTGTCTATATAGTATACTAATGCGAGACGGTTTTAAAGAATAATGACACAAAATAAACAGGGAATCAGAAATAAAATCAATATTAAATATTCATTAATGTTCTTTTAGAAGAATAAGTTAAAAGTACGCGCTTGCCGAGCAATGGTTGCGGTTAAGGAAATTTTGCTAAAAAGGAAGTTCATATTTTTAGAATATAAGAAAAAAAATTGGATAAAATTGCGCCAGTATGTCGTTAAATATGGCCTAAAATAAAAAAAGTCATTGTACACCTTTGTCCTTAAAAATTATATACAAAAAATTTCCAAATACATAATATCAGATTGTATGAGAGTGCGTAGAAGTAAGACGTATTTTTGTGTCAAAAAAGAAATATTCATCATATATACTTTCTCTGCTGGAGATAGGCTTTCACAAGAAAGGGAGAAAATTTAGCATATTTGCTGCTCTGGGCAGTGGTGTTAATCGTAGACAGTAGCTTTATTATTATTATTGCATTTGAGCAAATTTTGTCGGGTAGATATACCGCCATCAGTCGGTTCCGGTACCTCAGTACCTTTCTTGATACCTGGTACATTAAGAGGTACTCTAACAGGCAAGGCAAAGAAGAAAGGTGAACATTTTTTGTAGTCAGATTGTTTCGTAAATATTTTGTCAGAGTTATTGTGACGCCAACGCCACTAGTGGCGGTGAGCAGGAGTAACCAGACGCCAGCGCCTCCTTGAGGCGTATGACAGAGTCTGTAACAACTTCTGAAATGTTAAGTAAAGCATTGCAACAAGCAGTAGTGAAACCTTTTACATATTTGAAATGATGCCGGGTAATATCGCGAGCCGATACAGTAGCGGTGCCATCAAGGCATTCTCTGTCGCCGTGAACACGAATAAAAGTGAGCGGCGAGTAGACGTTTGCACCATCAGGTGCGTGACAGGCTGAACAGTAGCGAGCTGAAGAGGTGTCTAAGATTATTCAGGAACTAGAAAGTGGCCAAATGAATAATCAATTGGGTAAAACTTATGTACGATGTTCAGCTATTCTTTATCGTAGGATCCAGGGCAATGGAGAAAGCTCTAACACATCTATCATGCGTATTAAGATGGTCAGCCATCAATAACTTTTATGTCTCACTTCTTAATCTAGTTTCTGATAAGACATGAGAAAAGCTCTTTGATTTTTATTGGTTCCCAGGAATGTCCCAGTTTGTCAGAAACTTTGATGTTAATCAATCTGATATTGATGAGCCTGTGTGGCAACCATTTGCCTGTGTGGTTACCATTTGCCTGTGTGGAAACAATTAGCTTGTATGGCAACCATTAGCTAGTGCGGCAACTATAAGTCTGTGTTTAAAAAAGCGAAGAAGGAGAGCGCGTAGGCGACGTCGCGAAATGCGCCTGGATTGCAATCTCGATCGGCGGCCATAATTACGGCCGCTGCGTTGGGGCGGTGACTCACCGGCGGTGTCTATCAAGTTTGAGGGAAACCTCGTCATTTGGGAGTTTAGATCTTTGAGAAACCAAAATCATATTCTTTGATTCTTGAGAAGGACGTCATCTGTTGGAATCCTCCATGGAGCCCTCAGTCAATACTACTTTCTCACTGAGCGTGCGGATCATGTTCATGTCCCCCATCCAGCTCGGAACGGGGGACATGTTTCGAGCGATCACAAGATTGAAAATTCGCCTCCGACGTTGAGACGCAGCCGACGTCGACAGTCGAGCAGCTGGCACATTTTTTTCTCTGCCACGGTCCATCCGTTACTCCGCACTCGGGCGACCGAATCACTGGGAAGAATAAAAATAAGGAAAAATATTGTAAAAAGTTCGTCTGTGCGTTTTCTAGTTACTGCAACATTGTATAAGAATACCCACTGCAGATCCAGCAATTGCATGACCTTTCCAGCGAAAGGCGAGGAATTCACTGTGAGTTGTGATCGTGTCGTAGCGGAAATCAAAAACGATGTACGTACCGAGCGCGTAACGATGGACTGATCTCCGATAACACTATTGCGACGCCATCTATAGTAGCGGCGGTAAACAGAAGTAACGAGACACTAGCGCCTCCTTAAGACGTTAGACGGAGTTTATGACGTATCGGTCGTTTGCATCGAACCACCGAACAAAGAGTACGCATAACAGAGACTGACAGCGTATCGTTAATATTCTGCTAAGTGCCTCCGTGACTAATCATTGACTGTGTAACAGTGGGATTAACATACAGTTTCGACTTAACTATAGTGGTTTGTAATTATTTTACGTCAAACAAAATTATCCAAAAAATGCCCTTTGTGGATACCTAGAGATGGCAGACGACAGTCTAGTATTTTAAAATCTAATATTAAAAAATATATACATTTGTTTCTACTAAAAGAACATGGATCAGTCGGGAGTCTGGCTGCTAATAACTTTATTTTTCTAAATAGGGAAGTTCAAACGAGCGCGGATGGAGAGCATATGGAAATTATAAGGAAAAATCACGATGATAAATAAACAGAAAGATCTATGTTCTGGGTTTACCTAACTGATCAAATCAGAAATGAGGAGATCCTTATATATAAAAGTTATTGATATAGCTCACTGAATCGCAAAGCTTGTTGGTAGTGAATGGCACATTGTTCGTCGAATAGATGGCCAGACGACCTAGTGAAGGTTTCGGGGTAGTACTTTATTCTGTATTAGATGTCGTAAGAGAGGAATGAGATACCGGTACCAACAGATGGCGTATACCATCTTTACTGGTGTAGCACAAATGCTAAAATTAAGTAAAATGGTTCAAAGCCATGACTGTCCTGTGAGGCAATTATTGGAGAAAGACTAGAAATTATTACACATTACTTCGAGAGGCTTATGTCCAGCAGTGGTCATGAGCCTGATATGACGATGATAATGATTACTAACAATAGTATTCGATACTAACGAACCAACCACTTGAGAATTCTGATTTATATTTTGTGATATTTATACAATTGCTTGGTTTGAAGTTTTGGACAAAAATCGTCTACTTAAGGTCAATTCGTCGTTTCTAAATTAACTTTGAAAGAAATTCGCTTTCCATTTATATTCGTCTGTAAGCACAATTTGCAATCAGTAAAGCCTGTTTCTGTACTCCGAGGATTTATTTGGTGAACCATTAAGCTTATTGTTATACATTGGTTATGTTTTATTCATGTCTTCAAAATTATGACAATATTGAAGTACATATGGATTACACAGGAGCAATTTTAACGTGACAATATAATCATTACCCTTGATTGCCTATTAGATAAATACTAATATATAAATACATAGTATTTATCTATTTGCAAGGCTGTCAAATAGATAAATACTCTATAAATTTATATGTTTGACAGGCCTGATGGCGCAGATGGTAGAGATCCTATCTTGTGCACCAAAGGTACAAGATAGGATCACTACAATCTGCAAACTTGGGTGCGTTATTTATTTTTAATGCATTGATTAATGAGCCTAGGCATCACCTGAAATATTGGGTTGCGTACTTATCGATTCAAATTAAATTATTTATTTATTTGGTTAAACGCTCATCGATCGTTTTTTTTAAATCGACATTTTAAGAATTTCCATTTAAACTTACACAATACAAACGAACGTTTGATAATAATAATATACTCTTTACTGTACACCAAAGAAAACAACACAAGAACATCACAAAAACATGGAATAGCGGGTACGTGAGGCGGCCTTATCGCTAAATGCAATTTCTTACAGTCAACTTTTGGATAGAAATAATGTTTAAGCTGGTGGAAGTTTCAGGTGCATTTAGCACATACAAACATAATAATAAACATGCATATATACATATACTACACATACATTCAAATACATATAAAAGGTAAGTTACAAAACAAGGAAAGTGACAGAATCAAAGAGCAAAATCAAAGTGACAGATAATACTCCTTCACCATTCTTTTAAAAATAGAAAGAGAACGAGCAGATCGCACTTCAAAGGGGAGCGCATTCTACAAACGAACAGCTTGAACTGTAAAGGATTTGCTATAGAAGCTTGTGGAATGCAGAGGCATTTTGATTGATAAATTCTCTGTCGATCTTAGGGATTTTTCATGGCTATTACGATAATATTTACGTTATTTTTTAAAAGACTACAAAGTAGTAAGTTTTAAATAGAGACTTTCGTTTATAATTTCAGCAAGGGTTTTGCAAGTGAATTATGGTAACACTGGAAACCGCTTACATGATAAGGAAAGTGGTGACTGTGAGCTAGCTTGGACCTCAACCTTCACCAGTTTGCAGTTCTGGTGATAAACAGAAGTAGTAAGTAACTTTAGGTTGCAGGCAGCTTTTCTAAAAGGGGGTATATCTTTGTGATGTCATGTGAAAGAGGCTCACTAAATATTGTTTATGTTACATTAATTGTGATTAAATTGCTATTACAAAATAGTCTAGACAATGCGATAAATTAATCACTTTACCTTGTATAAAATGGCTAGTTAACATGATAAACGTAATAATAATAATATTGAAAAATAATTATTTTACATACTTTCATTTCGAAAACTTATTACTTTACAAAATTGTTTAGCGAAATACAGGTGCCGTAAATGTTTTACTTAGGAAATATTTTTACTGTCAATATATCATTTTTCAGTTTTGGTCGCAGTTGTAACCTAACCTATCCACATTACGTTTCAGTTGACGCTACATATATCTATAAATTATGTGCCATTGATCACTTTGTCTAAATTGAGTAGACAATACAAATAACCGTTGGATAGTATACATACCATCCAGAAGATTACATTTCGCTGTAAAATATACTCGTTCCAGAAAATTATCCTCGGAATGCTTGGAAATATCTCAGCAACCGATTAAAGCGCAGTGTTCCCATGTATAATAGGTTACCCTGTCCTAAGTAGTGGTACTCTGTCCTATACAAATTATACATAGTTTTAAAAAACTATCACGACGAAACGATCATATTAATTGTAAGGTATGGTGCGCAATCCAGAAGCGTTGTTTCAAATAAATACTGTCTGTGTATGATAGTACATTATAACGTCAAATATTTAGGCGGGTAATGTAACGTTGATCGATGTGGGCCATCCGTCTCGCATCCATTCCACGTACAAACAAGCCTTTTAACGAACCGCTCAGTAATTATCTAAACCACCTTTACTGAATGATTAATAGTTGGGCCCGCGTATTAATGTTGTTATGAAATATATTGAATGAACCGGATGCAGTATACAGGCAAATTGAATAAAGATAGTTTGCTTAACGCGATAAGAAGGCGAAGCGTATTTTTTTAACATACTAAGAAAGAGTGCGATTCCTTTAATTCATCTTGAGTCTATTTTCAATTAAACAATGTGCATGTGTATACATATATACAATGTAATGGTTGTAAAGTAAGTCCGCTAGTCTTATAAAAAAATATACGAAATCGCATCGGGTCCATGAGCCAAATCGTTTCGTGAGCCGAATTCATTTTAGAACCATGTTTTTACGGATCCGACATATTATCTACTTAGTTGTCGGGGTTACCATACGATTAATCTAAAGTTAAACAAAACATCATTCGACAGCATGACATATATACATAATGGTAGGGTAAAATAAATTATCTGCATATCTATAAATACAAGGCGTTAAAAATATCAATCAATGGACAACATTAATTTTGGTAATGTCTGAATCTTTATGTTTTGACTTGTATTTTGTGATGAAAAGAGAAATGTACGAATGGTTAATGTATACACAATTGTTTTATGAAAAAATCTTAATAAACAACACAAAATATCTAATAAACAACACAACGATTCTGCTTCACACTGGTTTATTTTTCCTAAATAACCTAGTAAGCTGTAGTAACATGCTTGAGGTACCGGCAGAATAGAATAGTACTTTCCACTGCACCAGGTGCCGTAAGAGGCGACTGAAGTGCCAAAACCGACAAATGCGGTATATCCGTCCAAAACAGTGCAGGCAAATATGGGCAAAAGCCCTCCTTGAAGAGGCTTACATCGAACAATGGACTTCCAATGGCTGGTATGATGATGATAATGATGCCGTTATAGTAATATCGAATACGTCACGTTCATAAGACTCTAAGTATGTACGCACGTAATATAATTGATTGTATCGCTAGTGCCCAAAACCTCGGAGCCTCCGATAATGCAATTGAATATGTCAAACCACCGTTTGACAGTGCCATTTACTCACCAACTATTACCGGTTGGAACGCCAGTATTCGATATTCGTTCGCCCGGCAGTTGAAGCACTCCTATGTACCTTACCAGGTTTACCAAACACAATTTAAAAATGAACAACGTGAAAGTTGCTTTGTCTGGCATCTAACTTTTGACACCTAACCTGTAGAACGGATTCCGATCAAATTACGATTCAGGTACAATGTACCTTGAGAATAATGAACGATTTAAATTTCCTGGAGACACAAAAACTGGAGTTCTTCGATAGTTATGAATTTTCTAGTATTATTAAATGCAATTCATAGTTATATCGTACGTACGAAACTATATATATGTGAATAGTATGTGAAAAAAAATACATGTCGATAGCTCAAAGAATCCAAAAGAACGTGCTTATGATCGCACGTCAACATCAGACGTCGCGTGCAATAATATCAAAATATTACAAGTTAAATTAACGTTGATAAATAGGCTTAAATTCTTTTTCGACTGACAAAACCTAACGTCAAATTAAAAATATTTGCGAACATAAAGTTTTTCGAATAATTACGTCTAGAACGAATAGAGTTATCTGGTATACTCCAATTATAAGTTTTATCTTTAATTTGTCGTGCCGCTTTTATCGTATTTGCTAAGTTTCAAGAATATCAACGTCTTGTACGTTGATATTCTTGAATATTCTCTCAAGGATATAAATGAAAAAAAAATAGGTAATAGGTTGTATATATAAAAGTACATAAGCATTCAGTAGTGTTCCTCTCTTATGCGCTATGCTATGCTTATGAATTTTGAGAAAAGACAGATAGAGAAACGGGTAAAGGGATAATAACAATAAAAAAAACAAGGCAATCAATTCAACCCATTCAAATTTGTTTAAAAAATCTGTATTTGTATTGAATTATTATTAAAATTGGAAATCAGTTGTCAATTCAGGTATTTCCCAGTATTACTTGATAGAACACTTGGTAAGGGATACCGCCTTTGGCGCCATCCGTTAATACGTATCGGTTAGCCGATGAAATGCTTTGTTCAAATGTACATCGGACCAAATGAGTTTTCACTTTTCTTTTTAATTCATTGCAGCTGTTTTCATTTTAAGGCGATTTTCAGAGAGTTTAAACATCACACATGGAATTGACAGTTTTTAAGAACCATAGTAGACGTTTTTTATTGACTTGAAACTTTTAATCTATACACATAAGATTAAAGTGTATGTTGCTAATGGTATAATTACAACTTTTTAAAAGTATGTACAGTATTTTTGGTTGTTCCATGTAACAACACGTAACATTCAAATTTGTCTGTTTAATATAACCTGCACTGAACCTTTTTTTTCATCTTAACCAACACAAAAAGGAAATGTTACAAGAGAATTTTGAGCTTTTGTTATGGCAGGGATTAAATTGCAAAAACTATTTTTGAACCTCAAATTGTATTCAAACCTAATTTAATTAGGAAAATAATATTAAGTTATGGCAGAGGACTCGAAATTTTCAGGTCGTATAGTCAGAACTAGTCTGTCAATATAGAAAATAGTTACCGCAAATGTCCAACAAAAGATGTAAAAATATAAATATGGCCGTTTAAATATGTTAAATAATAAGTAGTTTAATTATAGCACATTCGTAAAAAAAATTCGTTCAAAAATAGTACATTCTAATGATATTAATGTTTAATAAAAAAAAAAAAAATATATATATATATATATATATATATATATATATAATGAATGATAGTAAAAACCACAAAGAACTTTAGCTTGAAGATACTTTGTTAGGGACTTAGAGGATAAACAACATTTTAACAATATTTGCGACAAAATTCTTCTTAAACACTGCTGTACATTTTCCCGAACCCCAATATTAGCTAAACTTGTCGGTTTTATGGCGAGTTCCTTGTTCAAATTAATTAATACTTACAGCGCCAGTAGGTGTTTTATATGTTAAACATGCAAATAAAATAGATTAAATTGGAAAAGATTGGTACAGAAATTTACTTTCTATAATATTACTTTCTCTTTCACAAAACTCTGAACAAATATCAATATATTCAAAACAGAATGGTATATATGTTACAACTAAAGTAATAAATGTGGCAACATGTAAGATCAACTGAAACGAGTTAGTGGTTAGGTAAGGTTAGAACTTTGACCAAAACGCCTAAACCGAAAAATAATAATATTATTATTAGCAATTGAAATATTTCCTGGGTTAAACATTTGCGAGACCTGTATTCTGTAAAATGTTTCTTTATAAAGTAATGTGTTTGCGAAATTTAAGTCTAATAATAGAATAGAGCCGTG
>JACJUM010004390.1:8502026-8640076 GCA_020976665.1 Heortia vitessoides
ATTACTTTTTTACATAATTAAAACACTAGCACTGCCCTCGCCCTGAAATAACATTTACATTTATGTCAAACTTGAGAACGGTTGCGAAGTAACCGAAACGTGAGTTTAAATTTTTAAATTACATAAACCGCAATTGAAAGCAGTTAAAAAGTAGTTTTTTTATAATTCAAAATCAATAATTTTAAATAAATATGAGGCAAATAATGTTTATCTTCGACCTATCCAATTCTACTGCATCTTGATTAACGAATAGGAAATATGCCATGGTGTATAGAATATCAAGATTTTGAAATCTTTCGTTTTTTTATTTGACTACGTCCACGTACAGGCGTATACTCCGCGTGATAGCGTCACCGCGGTCTATAGGCTCATATTATCTCATGAATATCAATAGTAAGTTTACAACCTTGTGATACAACTAGCGCGTCTACAATTTTCTCATATTATGTCATATAATCCAGTAATATACAGTACGATACAATTTTTGTCAAGCTCGATGGCAGAGGTAATGGTTTCTGGCAGGGTTTCTGTCTTGTGCTGTGTGGGTTCAAATCCAACCCAGGACAAATATTTATATGCTGAATGTTTGTTTTGTCTGAGTGTTTGATTATGTATATAGGTATTACATTTAGAATTTTATGTGTGTTGTCTGTTATCCGTACAAGTACAAGTGCTATAAAGTACATATCACGGAGTCAGGTCAATGTATAAGATATTGAATGAATGTATTATTAAAGTGAGATGAATTACCTTCAGAACCACAATTGAGAAGTACAAAATATTAATGCACGGTAATGTAAGACCGCAACCACTTATCACTGGCAAGTGTGGCTACGGGCGAAACTTAAAACTATTAATACTTTGTTTCACGGTAATATGGTTACTGCTGTTATCCCTAATGAGACTAAGCCAGTTTCTACATTCGAAATATATTAAATATTTCGATGTTCGTACAATGAGTTTGCATTAAGGTCTTTAATCCAAAAAAGTTGTTTATTTCCTCTTTCAAAAAAATTTAAATACTTTTAAGCTCTTATTTGAATGTTTTTTAAGCTCTTATTTACCTTTTTAGAAAAAACGTATGCGGATTTTTTTTATTTATGTAGGACGGGTAACTTTGATTATAACTTCTTACCTCCATTGCTGTGGATGTCATTTTTTTTACTAAATAACACAGTTGGAATTTCATGTATTTTTGTATATTTCGATTTTTTATTGACTTTGTCGGGCCCGATGACGCGGATAGCAGTGATTCTAAATTGTTCACCAAAAGTCGTCATGTCGATCCCCGCCCAGGACAAACATTTACTAAACAAATATTTGTGTTTGTTCTATGTCTGGGTGTAAAACATATATTCAATAATTATATTTCTCTGTTCTAATGTCCGTAACGCAAGTGCTTTAAGCTATCTCAGAGTCAGGTCAATGTTATTTGAACTTATTGATACTAAAAAAAATTTTTCTTAGCAAACATTTTAGGAGTTAAACTTTAAAAATAGTTTAACTACACTTATAGAAGTTCCTTTTTGATCAGTATTTTTTTTTATGTTTAATTTGTTCATCAAGTTTGGTCAAGGTCTCCTTCCTATGATTTTAAGTATTCTTTTTTATTTTTATGAAATAATTTAGATATAAACTCAACCATTATAAAGTATTTTTATAGCAGAAAAGTTTATATTACTCGTTATTATATCTCCAGAATTTTAAAGTTACCTTTATTATATTGGCACTGTGTGAAGAATTAGGGCAAGTGGCGTCTCATCGTCGGCCAGGTCAAGGAGAACATATTTTAGAGGAGCAGTAGGATTACCAAATACTTGCATGCTACTTATAAAATAAATATTTGGTTCGATTTAAAATCATATAGGTAAATATCCTTGGATGGCATAGTATTTAGTTGTTCCAATACGTCACGTTTAGTGTAAGCACGAGAACTTGTTTGTGAGAACCACAGAGTTTTATTCCTACTGTGGAAGTTGTTATATTTCAGTTAGGTAGGTATGATTATATGTTAAGTAGGTCCTATAAAATTCCGACCAACGAATCTGTTTTATATGATATTTAGAAAGAGATTTTTTAAATTGACGGGCAGTGGTGTAATATTGTATTATTCCGCGCAAATTTTTGTGGCCGTGTGGTCACGACAGCAGAGCAGAATAGTATCTCCCCCTGTGCCAGGTGTCGTAAGATGCGAATGAAGTATCGGAACCGATGGTGGAACCTTTGTATCCATCCAAAGCGGTGTAGCTCAAATACAACAGGGCGACATATGAGCAGCAGCATTCCGCCGTGAAGCTTCGCTCTGCGAGTGTTTCCTCCTTGCATGGAAAGGCATATGTTTAGCAGTGGACGCTTTACGGCTGCAAGAAATTTCTTCAATTGTTGGTGTGCTAAAAAATATCCTCAATACTTAAATGTCCAGGAAAATAGGGATTTATTGTATATGGACATGAATCGTGTGTCATTATGGCAGCTATATAACTTATATAGTTACAATTGTTAGTAATGTATATACTTTTGTCACTTACTAAAAGTAAATCAATACTATTATGTTTGAACATTTTTTTTCTCTTTATTGACATATCGATTATTAACGTTTGTTGGTCAAACATCCACTGAGCACAGTCGGCCGATGTTTGCCAAGTTGCCTCAGCTTGATGTTTGCGCCACAGTATAATCATAACATTGCCTCGCCGCCGTAGCCGTAATTTGGCCGACTGTACTCTGACGCATGTGTTTATTAGTGGTCAGGATATTCAGATAATTTGCACTGGCCCTGTGCTTTCGCTATATACAGTACGACCACAGTCCACTGCAGACTGTACTGATTTCTGCTCGAGTTTAGATTAATATTATTGTAGATTGATATGCCCGGGCTTGAAGTAAATGCTAGTACATAAAGTGTTATATCATAAATGATGTATAATGTCCTTGTAAGAGGTAAGCAAGAATTACCCTCGTGGTACGAAGGCCAGAAACAAAGGGATGACTCAAAAACCAAGAAACAATTTAGAGAAAGCAATCAACCAAGAACTTTCGCATCTTATCTTGCGCTCTTGTCCATCTCGCTACCCGGCTTTATTTGACAATAAATCTTGTATTTACAGTAAGATAATTTATATACATATTTGTCTACATTTCAATATGTCGGTTTTTTCAAAGATGCTTCTATCATACGTAATTAGATAAGTATAAACATCTTATAATAACTACATGGGCATAGTTATTGTAAATTACAAGAGAGACAATCAACAAAGTTCCAGTTCTAATTAACTGCGGTTGGGGAAGACACAATGGCGTTACGGAAACCGGGTGTTATTGTTTGAACCTTGTTAGTCGACTTCACTTAATTATTCCGGTTGAATCTAAAGTTTCTATTTTTGCAAGTTTAAAATGTCCGAGTTGAAAGAGATACCTAGGTGTATCAAGGAAGTAGGGGTAAATAATTTTACATTGTAAATAACGATACAAAAGTTGGCTGCAAGCCAAACGCTAATATAGCTAAAACATTGTAAGCGTCTTTAGCAACTATCATCGTAGTCTTAAAAAATGACACAAGTATTTAAAAATAATTTCATTTACTATAACCACTGACATCTGTAGAAGTAAAGTTACAAACTTAAAACACATTTAGATTATCAAAATAAACAATATTTTAGCAACCAATTTAAAAACTACATATGTAAAATTGCCTTGTGGTACCGGCTAGTAGAATAGTACCTCCCACTGCACCAGTAAAAGGTGTCGTAAAAGGCTACTAGATGGCGGTATATCCATCCGAAACAGTGCAGCTCAAATGCACAGGGCAGAGATGGGCAGCAACATCCCCGTCGCGAAAGCTGAGCTGTGTGATTGCCAACACGCTTCCCCAGCGAGGCAACTATGGGCGAAATACCTCGTTTCTTATAGAAATAGCCTATGTCTAGCAGTGGACTTTCAATGGCTGGTATGATGATGATGATGTTGATATAATTTAAATGATTGATGAGCCTGATAGTGTATAGAAGTCATCCAAATGAAATGATAAATGAGAGGCCTACCCTTAATTCGTTTGGCAGCAACAGATGGATCTTAAACTGAGCAAAGCAAGAAAACTGGTGGTTATTAATATTACATTTACACCTTTTGGTTAGTGCCAATGGGGTATTCAACGGCGCTGGAGCCATCATACTACGGTCTAAATAGATGTAAGAAATTCATTAAATGTTTTGTCACAATTGATATACATAAATTATTATAGAATTAACCGACAAGTGACATCACTAACTAATAGTATAGGTATATATTATCTAAACAATGCCGGCGCAGAATTGTGTAAATTATGTTTAAACATAACTGTGTGCGAGGCACCGTTCATTAATCGGATTTCATACGATGTATCACGGGCTTCCGCCCATCGCGCGTCGGAAGGAGCCTGCCGCTGTCGCTCGCTCGCTCTGTTACACACGTGTGACGTCATTAATGCAATGTACATCACTATCAAACTACATTACCGCATATTTTTTTTAATTCGTTACGTTAATACGAGTGTTTGCTATGCGCTATATTGTTTGTAATATGCTTTTCAAAATGCTGACTAGAAGACAGTAGTATTTTTATGTTAGTATATAAATTTCTCCCCCTATGCCAGGTGTCGTTAGAGGCGATTGTGCTACTGGAACCGACAGATGGCGGTATATCCGTAACAGTGTAGCTCAAATGCATAGGACGGGGATAGGCAGCAGCATTCTCATCACGAGAGCTCTGCTATAGCCAATCGTGGTAATTATGGGCTAAATTCTCCCTTTCTTTAGGAGGCCTATGTTCAGCAGTAGATTTACAATGGCTGTTATGATAATGATGATATAAACTTACTTTTTCTTTTGGATTACGTAAACGTCAATATTTAAAATTGCAGGCTTTGATAACGTTGAAATGCAATAGTTTGTTTTCACATACAATAAAATATATACTACATAGATATAACCAATAGTATTTATGTTATTTAAGACGTTTTTGTGCCAGGTATGAACATACGTTTTTGACAAAAGAAAAGAAATAAACTGAAATTTTAATTTCACCTACACGATCAAAATGTTTTAAACTATTATCACTGGTTAATATGAAAGTACAATCTGATTTATTACGAGCTTCCGTTCATCGCGCGTCGGAAGGCGCCATGCCGTTGTCGCTCGTTTTGCTTTGTTACGCATGTGTAATATCATAAATGAAATTTATATTACATTGTCATTGCATTGTATTGGCTTCCATGAGGCAATCTCGGTCTTCAATGAGGTTCGCAATCCCGCAGGAATTATAATCTTGTGGATTGTATTGTTTTGTAACTTTGTAGCGTAACTCTTGTTTTGGACCATATGCAATAAAAAAGAACAGTACCTCTGTACCAGATGTCGTAGGGGGCAATTAATTTACCAAAACTGACAGATGGCGGTATAAGGCAGCAGCATCCCAGTCCCAATCATATTACAATGTTTATTACTAGAACTTCCTCCTCTGATTTTTTTTAACCAGGTCTAGAAATAAGCCTATAGTCCGCGTGATAGTCACTGCAGCCTACAGACGCTTGTGATATTACAAGATATCACTAGCGGGGTTTCCAACCAATTTTATGACTTTAAGAAATTATATTACATTACCCAGTTATTTCACTGCCTCTCTCACCCTTCAAACCGGAACAAAGCAATGCTAACACAGGCACAGCTATTTGGCGGTAAAAATAGAAAAGAGTGAAATACCAATGCTGACGACCTTTGCATTGAAAATACGTATGTATATAAAATATAATATACATACGTATATTTAATATACTAGTTAGTATATACAATAAATTTAACAAGTTAATAAATAAATAAATTATGGCCCCCAGTCTTCGGCAGCTCTGCTAGTCTAAGCCAAGCTATCAGCCTGGGAAACGGCAGGGTAGAGTGGGCTAAAAATGCCTGGCAGAGATGCCGACGAGAAAATAGTAGAAGAAGTTACACGCAAATTATGTTGCAAACAAAGCGATAATGAGCTGAGGGTTGGGCTATTTAGCGTTGGATATCGGAACTCCATAAGGCAAATACTGACTGACTTCTTGAAGAATGCCTTCCCTTTTTATGATAAACTCTATCTTTAAGAAGCGCACTTAATGGAAGTTGACCTGGATGAGACCAGATGGTTGTACAAATAATTAGATCGACTTCATTATGTCGACCAGAGGCAAGTGTTCAATGATGTCTCTGTGATCCACACGGTCAACACCGGAAGCGATCACCGATGTAACCTGAGATTCCGAGTAATAAAGTCCACACTACTATAACTAGTAACATTTGATCCCCACCCAGGAAAACACATCTATATAATGACATTTGTATTTTTGCTGTGTCTGGGTATAAAAATATGTATTCTGATGTCCGTAACACAAGAGTTTTAAGTGACTTAACTCGGAGACAGGTCAATATATGAAATGCTGTGTGAATATTATTACATTAGATTTATTCTTTCACGTATAAAACAGAAAACAGGGTAGTATTTATCGGGTTCCCTTGTTAGTAACAATTTTCCAGCCAATATGTTCCCGAAGACGGCCCTTAGATCTATAACAATACAATAAATTGCTTGTATTGGGCGCGGTGCCGGCTGCTCGTAATGTGCGTGAGACCACGCCAACTTTATATCAACAGGGCCGAGGTGAAAAACGTCCCTTTGTAAGTTGTAGGTCTGCGACACAAACTACTGTCTTGGAATACGACGATATAAAACAGTTTATTCTGATAACAAATACACAGTAATTTATTCAAAGTTAATTACTTACAGTTAATTTGTAAAAAGTAGCAAATAAATCGATTTGTATGTTATTTGTTAAGAAATAAATAAATGTATACAAAAATGCTAAAGTACTTTTCTCATCTAAGATGAATGCTAGAGTACTGCTAGAGGTAGCTAGAGGTGCTAGAAGTACCTCACGGCCAATTTGTCATTAAAATAACATAATTAACCTTGGTAGTCAAGATCAACATCAAGTAGGCACTATTTCTTACACGGTGAGAACGCGTCAGCGTGTGTGTAATATTATTGAAGGCGTGAATAGTCGTACACATTGGCATGAGACAGAACACTTTTCACAATGTCAAAGACGCGGGAAAAGTTAGTACCTTAAGCGAAGCCACCGTCACGTTTCGCCTATTATTCACGGGGACTTACAAAAACCGTGGTCTCCACACTTGTATTAGAAGAACGACCGGTTCTTGCCAGACGTATTTACTTGGTTTTTTTGTATTTCTTGCATGCTACATGTGAAATATCGTTTACTTTCCGCCAGACTCGACTAACTATGCTACTTAATTCTCAAGGAAGGTAGGCAAAGAACGTCGCTTGGTAGTTCATAAGGTAAAATAACGACACATAAAGAGGGTCGTTTCCTTTTTTTAGAGGCGAGTGTCGGTGTGACGTACTTGCACTTGATGTCAAATCTGAATGCAACATTACATTGAGTTTAAAAGACTTACATTATTTTAATGAATATAATAATGAACAAATAAATTTACTTTAAAATTAATGACTGAATTTATTATATACTAATTTTAATTTACACACTACTTGCCGCGTTTCAGTAAATAAGAATTTTAATGCAAATAGTTTTTCCATCAAAAAGACATCAAAATAAGTAACTCGCCGCAATAACGGATGAGTTTCCAAAAATGGTTGTAAAATTATAGTTTTTTGTAACTTAATTAAAAAGCGTTGTTCGTTATATTGATGATGGTTTGTAAATTATTACTGGAATATCCATTAGAAATATATTTATGTAATACAAGCAGCGCCCCGCGGTTCCGCCTGCGTGTTTCTGATTCTCGTGAGAAAAATAAATACAATAAAAAGTATGCCATATAATGAAAGTGTACCATTACTTATAACCCGAATATATCTTTTTTTAATACGACTCTCGAATGTACGTGTGGTAAGAATCTAAACGACTGCCGGAGTCATGTGGCAAAATTTCCAAATTATTTAAATAAATGATTATCATATGTTACTATTTATTTTTGCTAATAGTTCTAAGTCTCGTGTTAATAAATTTTCGATCACGACCAGAATTTTGTTTAAAGTTAATGGATTCTATTTTTAATAAAAGTAGACTCACTGATAAAACTGATTGTGCCAACCCAGCCAGCTTTGACACAAACAGATATTCTACGTGTAAATAACTATGACAAATATACCGATACTGCATTCAGAAATTTTAAAAATCAAATAACACAATTTCCTGAAAACTTTCAACAGAAAAAATGATACAACAAAACGTGTTTTTGCAAGACAATCGTCCGAGTGAAAAATGATGGCCCCATTTACGACACTCGAAGGTACGTGTAGTTGGTATCTAAACGTCTGCCGGAGTTATGTGGCGACCACAAAAATGATACGATTTGCCAATATATCACTCGAGAACACCTGAACTGTAATAACAGAGAATAATAGCTATGTTTTGTTCCAGTTTTTATGGTCTCTTCATTGAAACACTTGTGTGCAATATACGTAGGTGTTTGTGTGTCGCTATGATTAATTATGTATTACGTTTGTGTCATAGTAAACAATGAGATTAGGGATAATATAGATCTATTAGGATTCCATTGGTGGTTTTGGGTCACAAAGGCTTTGGTTGCCAATTATTTTCTAGGACGTAAATTTCATTGGGTTTCTCAGGCGTGATTCATAAGTCCTTAATAACAGTACAGTCTTGGAGCATTATTCAATAACGGATTAGCTATTAGTAATCATTTTGATATATATTAATTCTGGATTTTTGTTTATATTCCGGAAATGCAAGAAAAAATTTCAGATCCCGACTACTTTCAAAGTAATACTTAAGAATTATGATTTTTGAATAATTAATAAAATAAAATAACTATCTTAATTTAGTTAATTCAGACTATAAATTATAATATATAACAATAATGTATACCAAATCAGGTTCATCCGACAGCACATGCTGAGCTTATCAAATTTTTAAGCTAACAAATATTCACAAGTAACTTAAAAATATTTTTGTCATTTATCTAAGGCATTGTGTGCAATGTAATAGGAAATGTATGCACCACGTTAAATTGATCAGAAAATTATGACTTCATAAGATCAAAACAAAACCCTCTTTAAAGATGTTAGAATGATTTCTATGAAGTAGATTTGAAATAGACGATGTGAATAGAGTGTTAAACATTAGCCCTTTCCAGTTATTTTCAAATGCCCCCAAATAATTTACTGTCTGATAGTGACAATTCGGTTAGTTATGTAACAAACCATATTTTAACGTTTTTTGTTATGTATGCTTTATATACCTATACAAATGTACCTATACTATATTGTGAAATATGAATAATCAATTTTATATATTCGTAAATAATGTTTATAGTTGAATATGGAGATTTAATATCACACAGAATTGATCATAAACTATTCGGGTAGAGGGTTATGTCTGAATAATAATTCATAACTAAATAACAGTACATTTGATGCCGATTTTACCTAAATGCACCCAGGTAGTAGAGTCTGAGAAAAAGCAATATATATTACATTCTGTTGCTTTTCGGTTTGGAAAAGCAACAGAGGCCCGAGGTGCAAGAATAGAATGAATACTAAAGCGCATATAAAGAACATCCTTTTCGTGAATTGACCTATTTGTGGTGCTTACTGATAATGGCTAATTGTACGCGGGAATCTCCGATTTAACAAAGAAGACATAATTCATATTTGAATAATTAAAACTCACATTAACGTAGCGATTAGTAAATTGTCATAGGCTTGCCATTAAATAAACAAAATATACATTTCAAACTGGAGTTCGAAATTTATCAAATGTTTAATTTGTTTAATAAGCTAAAAGAACCGTTTTAACAATTTATAACAAAATATGCACCTTAATTGACAATAATATTTAGCACGTTAAAGTTTTTATCTTCAGAACAAGTTGTCAATATAAAACACGCAAACCATATGGAAACTACTAGTTGGCAAACCAGGATTGGTGTCATGTTTGCATAACAAGAAATAAACTCGTAAATGTGCAAAAATTGGAAGCAGAAGAAAATATTGGAACATACTTTATTTTTGTAAAGCCAATTCACACGGTCGCGTGTTATTTTTGCATTTTAATATTTTTCCCCGCAGCCGCGAGACCTACTTTTCAGAATAGATTGTGACTTTCAGGAAATAGGTCGTGAAACACAGAAGGTTTTGTAACTTCATAAATGTAGGTTTATGGGAAACCTACACACATTTGTCTGTCAGATAAAATATCAGAGTGCGGTCGGATGACCCCAACACGGGAAAGGTTTTATTGGTTGCTACGCATGTCGTGTACAATATTATGTCGAGGTTGATACAAAACATACATTGAAAAATAGAAGCATAAAGAATTTTATTTATTAGTCCTGTTTTACAGTCATCCCCTTATTTTTGTGCTTGAATTAAAATTAATTGTCTGATTTATGGGTATCAGCGTACGTCTGCATGTGGTAAGCGTAGCAAACAACTACTTTTGTTAAATATAAAGAAGAGGCATAGAATATTCTGAGGTATAACAATAATAATTCCTAGTTAAACAAACGGTGTGCTGGCAATGTCCCACAGTCGTCAACATCTTTCATTACGCAGTTTTCTAAATTCATTACAATACTAGTTGAGCGAAAATTTGCTTGGAATTTTAGAGTTTTTATGGAAAAATTATTTTAAACTAGAAAATCTTTCTGTATTGTATTTTGGATCACCAAGTCTTCCATCCGCTTTTTATTTATTAAAAACGAATAAATCTATCCATCTCACATGTCACACTATATCGTGTGTGTCTATCAACATCTGTCTCACATGTGCCTCTCAACATCCACCTCACATTTGCCTGCAAACATCCATCTTACATATGTCTATCAACATCCATCTCACATTTACCTATCAACATCCATCTCACATTTGACTATAAACATCCACCTCATATGTGCCCATCAACATCCAACTTACATGTGCCTTTCAACTTCCATAACTCATATGCCTATCAACATCCAACTCACAAGTGCCTATCAACATTCATCTCATAAGTGCCTACTGACATCCATCTCATGATATAATTTCGTAGTAGTTGGATGACCTAACAAGTAACGTCAATCCTGCCGAGACATTTACGCCAGCTATCTTAATTCATCCGATTTAAATAACATAATAATAATAAAACAATAAAATATATTTAGATTAACAATAATATATATAATAATAAAATGACATAATATATTTAAATTTATTATGCGTTATATTTGATTTAATGTATCACAGTACCATAAAAGTCTAAAGCCTCATTAAAATCCAGTAACTACATAATAAGCTGTCTCCATTTATGTACATTCATGTGGCTTGCATTCTGATTTGACAGTATACTTCTCAATCTATCATGAAGTAAGCTCTTTAAGGTATTCTCAAATCCGAAGGCTGTGCGTCCGGGCCATTTATATTTAAATATTAGATTTGTGTTTTTTTACATAATAAGAGAAAATTCGTTTCCAGCCGTTTAACGTCGTGAGCGAATGAAAAGACAAAGGATTAGTTTATAAATAAACGGAATAGAATTTAGGGTTAATTCTTTGTTGTGTTTTAATTAATAAAATATACAATTATTAACGTCAGTATTATAATCATAGCAGCCACAATAGACGTCTCAATGATACGTCCACTGCTGGATATAGGCCTCTTGTGTTTTGTCTGTGCTACTTACCGTGGGTGTGCTATTTATTTTTCGCTTCTTACGACATCTGCAACATGAAAAGGTACTACTCTGCTGGAACCAGTTGGCACAAAGCCAACGTTAATAAAGTGATAATAGGTTAAAGGAAAAAGTTGACATTAAAAATATAGTTAGGTTCTTGTAAATTGTCGCGGATAATTAAAGGAGGCGGACGCTTGATTTAAGATATTTTTATTATTCAATAGTCCTTAAGCTGCTCTTTTGAAGTTTGAATACTATTTCTAAAGACATCGTAAGTGCGCGCAACTTTTATTTGTGGAATTTACTTTATAATTAATTTACATTAGATTAACTTTATAGGTACCTAATTCACACTCTGGTGGCGTTGGAATTGACGCCTGAGTAGTCTAACTAGGTGCTCCTAAAAAAAAATAGAAATAGTTTACCGCCAGGTTTGCATTGCAGTGTTTGAGTTTAAACAGTGAGAGAGAGAGTCAAATTACTAAGTAATGTGCCAAAAAAACTTGACGTCACTTGGTTGGCAACCCGTGAGTGATATATTTGTGATGTCACGGGCGTCTATAGGTTGTGGTAACGCTTACTATCACACTCAATGTTTGCTTATTTTTCGACTTTGTTAATATAAAAAATCTTACGTACGATACGTAACTTCAGTAAAAGTCCTTATAAATAAATAAACCGTTCCTGTAAGATAATTATTTTCCAATTTAGAAACTATGGAAACTGTATATTTTCAGAATAAGCGATAGCATTTTATGTGTTACAGCAGTGTTACAAATATTTTTGTGCCAAGTTTTATCCAATTAAAACATTTTTTATTTAATCCGTTTAGCATTCGGTATAATTGTAAAATAGATCCATAAAAAAATTACCATTATAAATATTACTAGCTTGTTCAGCCCTGATTTCATTCCGGCGGACTATGACTGCCTAAAATATCCCCCAAGATCTCGTCAAGGGTAAGAAATAGCTTATGTAATGTATGTATATGTGTTGTACCGTGAGGTTCCGGCAGAGTAGAATAGTATCTCCTTCTGTACCAGGTGTCATAAGAGGCGACTAAGGTAGCAAAACCATCAGATGGCGGTATATCATTCCGAAACAGTCTGCGATTGCCAACAGATAATGATGATGTATTTACATGAAAACGCAAAGAAACTATTTGCTTTTCAGCACTTCTATTACTAAAGACTTGACAGACGTTGTCCTTTCCTAACTTATCATGAAAAATAATCATATATCTTTATCATGAAAAAATATTAACACTAAACTAAAAATATATTTTTTTTTAAGTATGTGCAATACAAGCAGTTTAGAATAGACTTAAATCAAGGAGAACAATATTTCTGAAATAGGGAGTACAAGGTTTTGTTATACTCATAATACTGATAACCCTGATGAATCTATGGAATCATGTGAGTCATTTATCTAACACATGTAAATTACATATTTCATCCCGGATAAACAACATGATACGACATTTATTAAATATAGTTAAGATTCATAAAAAGCTTGATCACTCAAACAACTTTATTTTATATGAACAAAGACAACTCCGTACTGTTAGAATGGAGACGGAGATTCTTTTTGAAGAACTGAATTACAAATTTATGAGAGAGCATTTCTTTCAAATTGCTTCGTCAGTCCACAAACGGACACAAATCAATTCAATAAAAACTAAACGTTTTATATCGTGTCTCGTTTTTATGATTCGAATGAGACATGTGGCCCGGCTATAGCCGACATAATAACGGCATGACAAATCACTTTTATGCGTCATTCTTTATAGCAAGGTCTAGAACTGAAATATGACCAGAAAGGAAATTAGTTGGACTACCGTGGTGACTGATGGAATAGTTAATCATGTTTTATGTGTAAGTGATTGATTAAAGTTATGCTAATTTAATGTAATATTGTGCTTTGGAATTGGTCTCAGGTTCCGATGTTTAAAGTTGGTAGTAGTCGTTATTAATTAACGCAAGTAAAAACTTCTAGTAATTCTAATCGACAGTAAATATAAGTAAATAATATCTTCGAGCTGTATTTTAGTAGGAAAATTGCGTTCCGTGTGCTGATTTTATGGTGATACTTTCCTTTCGCAGGACTCCGTTATCTTTCTATTTGACATATACATTTGGAAGCCATGTAAGTACTATGTTACTTGGCGGGGCCAATGGCATGTTCGATAGTGACTGCCCTATCTGCCAAGAGTTCCCACCCAGGACAAATATTTAAATCTGTGGTGAACATTTGTGTTTGTTCTGTGGTGTGTATGTATGTGTATTATATTTGTAATTGTTTGTGTTATCTTCTGTCCGAAACACAAGTGCTATAAGTTACTTATCCGAAGTTGGGTTAATGTACAAGAGGTTGGGTGTGAAAGGAAGCTGGAGTGAGGCCGGATTAATGTATGTGATATTGTGCAATATTCATAATCTGTCCAATATTTATGTATTGTTACCTAGGGTTAGTCTCGAAGAGATTGCCTTCTAGTGATAAGGGCCGTAAATTGCAACTTTATTGTCCATAATACCAAATGTTATTGTTTTGTGCAATAATAATAAAAAAAAAAGAATACTTATTTATTGACCAACTAAGTCTCAGGGTGGAAACTGTACTTATAATTATTTTTAAGTTATAATTAGCTATAAGTTGTTATGTAAGAGGCAAAATGTCTTTTATGAGAAAAAAACTGAAGGAAAGCCATCTATTGTAAGCACTTTTTTCAATAGATGTTCAACTGTTTACATTAAACGTTATCTTTTTTATTTGTAGTAACATTAGCTATTTTTATTGTTTAACGGTCCTTATTAAATTAATAAAATTATTACAAACCTCTTATAGTATAAGTAAATTATCAAAAACGTTTCAAGGTTTTATTCAGAGGTTTACATCAATTGAAATAGTTTTTAAGATTTAAAAAAGCGTTTGTGATTTTATACTTTATTGTTTCAATTTACCACCAACAAAATATAAATAATCTTTATTTTCTCACCTCAGTTGTATTTTGCAAAGTAAAGAAACAAAACAAACTTAGTGAGCGCCTGAGTTCGTGTTAGTAGGGAAATTGCACTATAAAATTTGCATAAAGTGTCGCGCTATCTTAAAAAATAAATGAAACAAACATCTCTTTATAGCAAACATTGAAATCCTCTGGGATCCCGTCGGCCTGCATGGGCTTTGATAACAAAGCAGGGATGTACTTTGGGGACAATCAATCAAATTGTATTATTGTGGTCTGGCCAGCGCAGCATGAAACGGATTCTGTTTGACGTTCCACTAGTGATATTCAGCGACTCTTTCATTAGTTTCGCTACAAATGATAAAACATATTGTGGATTCATTTTGCTTAAGCGTTATCATTTAATAAACTATTAAGTCAGTTAAACTCCCTTATTATCTGTATTCTAATGGACTTTGTTTTATTTTTTAAATAAATTCACAGAACGCCTCATACATACAGCTGACCCGAAATAAATAGCTTCAAGCACTTATGTTATGGATATCAGATAACACAGGAATCATAGATATGATACTTAGATACTTCTAACTAACACCCAGACATAGAACAAATACAAGTAATCAATATACTTTTTTTTCTAGATGGGGTTAACCCACCATCTTTGACGCAATAGATAAGATCTCTACCATCTGCGCCACCTGGGCCTGCCATGTACTTCGGTAATTACAATTTTGAAATGCAATGAAAAATACAAAAAAATATATAATGATATTATTACTATCCCCAAGATTTTTTTGACGGTACCTTAATACCTTACAGCAGCGTAGTCAAGAACATGGATATTCTTATAAATACTGATTTATCCTGCTCAGCTGAAAAAGGAAGTCGAAAATTGTTTGCTTCGGCTGCGTCATTGAAGAAATTGCGTTAGTTCCTGACATTTGACACCAGTATTAACAATTATAATAATAATATTAGGCTTTCCATAAGAATTCGTAAGCATGCTCACATGCTGTCTTTATTATAGAAGATTATGTTCGACTCTTCCCACCCTTCATATCTTAAGACGCTTTTAAGTTCCTAGATGACAGCTACGAGAAATCTCTCAGGTCATCAGAGAATATTATACTAAAAACGCCTGGGCATTCCACAACGTTTTTTAGTAAGTCCTTTACAGCCCAGGCTGTTCGTTTGTAGAATGCAATCCCGCTTAAAATTAGATATACGCAGTCCCTGCCTGTGTTTAAACGGTTGGTGAAGGATCACTCTTTATCATCTTAGTTATATCTATTTATATTTCCTCATATAAAATCTATTTATATTATGTATGTAATATATAAGTAAATTTTTTTATCTATCTTATTTACACTTCTTAGTTTCATTCACTTTATTTAACCAAAGGTTGCCTGTAAGAAGTCGATATTTTCGATAAGGCCGCCCCACCTACTTACTCACTTACGTACTTGATAATTACTGTATTTTTTCATATATTTTATGTTTGGTGTACAATAAAGTATTTGTTATTGTTATTACTACGATTAAATATATCAACGAGCATTTAGAATGGACACAAAATGGAGTTGTTTACAATATGGAAACAGTTTGGAGGTTTTTTTAAAAACATACTTTACTAATTTTCGGTACTTCGATTAAGCATTTGATCGTATTTGTTTGACAGAAACGATAAAATTGTTCCAAAAACTTTCTCCCCACATCAAGTTACTAATTCTAACGCGCGTCAGTACTAACAAGCGCTGGTCTTCCAAAAAGTTCACGCTGGATCGTACGCGACGCCACTGTAGCTTTTCAGCACATCAGCCTTATTTTCACATGGGTCTTATTTATTATATTATGTTTCTTTCCATTTTTCTGTCTTGTTTGTGTCTTTTCTGATGTCTAAATATAAATAAGTGCCGGTAATTATGTGGACCTTTATAGTATAGGAATATGATGTAATATTTCACATTTTTTAGTACATAGGGGAATATGTAACCAGTAACTTAATAATAAAACATACTAAGAAGAACATTTAACTTTATGGAAAAACGTACTGATTTGGACATGTAACTTTATAAAAACAAAAATAACCAACAAATAAAAACAATTATAATGATTACAAGAAATAATATTTACCTCCAATAAGTATATAGTATATTTTTAGTTTTTAGAACAACTAAAAGCCTAAAACATACGGGAGCCTGACTACGTGCCTGATCGAAGCTCACAAATTTTCATCAGTAACTGGAATGCTCATTTAAAATTAAAAATCTTATTATGCTTCCTAACAACCCCACATCCACGCCAAACGAATCAAAATATTTTTCTTTCACATTTTCCGAACCAATTACGCCAAACGAATCGGGCAATATTTGATCGAAATGTACAAAGGCAGTTGAAAAATTAGAATTTCCATTACATACTTCTTCTGCTTCTATTTGCAAATGTAAGCGTTTATTCGATTTGCGCCTCAATTATTATGAAATAAACTCTGAAATTTCCTGTTATTTTCACTTAAAGCGGTGCCTCAATTATAAATTAGGAATAAACACGCAATTAGTCTAGGCTTGATTTAATTTTACATTAAAATTTTTACGATATTCATTCATTCGTTTATTTATCAAAAGAATTCATCTGAATTGATTTTAAATGCTTTTTAAACTGAATAATGATTACTTTATTTCTCTAGTATTTAAATAAGAATAAGAAAGGTCATAGGGTATTTATATATTTATAATGAAAAGGTCTCCCAGAATCAGTATAAAGGATCAACTCAAATGATCTCTGTATAAAAATACCTGTTATTCTGTATGAGTGTTCATTGATTATTCACATCATAGGATAATGAAGTAGATTGGAATCGTCTGTTTTACCAAATTCTCCCAGCTATCTCGGTAATTTAAAGGTAATGCAATTCTAGTTTTGAATGTTGGGTACCACGGAAATGGTGGCTACATTTTAAGTTTATTAATTCAAATTTACATTGGTACGTTTTATCTAATCTAGGGCACGTAATGTAATATAAATTAAGCACAGAATACTAATGAATACAAGTGTCTAATGGATTTGAATTTAGTACTACCGTACCCATTGTTTGATAATCGTTATTACAATATAAAGACTTAATATGAATTTTATTTTACTAGACATTAATATAGCGACTAGTATTGTAGCCGATTCAATTGTACTTTATTTATTAACACATCTATGGTGTCGTACTAAAAAGTGACATACAAATCATAAGCGTAAAAATTATACTATACTAAATATTTATCCAATGATTTTTATTGTATTCGTCAATCCATTTAACTATGACTTTTAGGTATAACTTTTTCAATTAAATTAAACAAACAACAAATTCAAACTAAGATTAGTTAGAATAGATCTAGAGGATCACGAACGTCTACTATCTACTTATGGGGGTTATCTTAGTACACTTTAAATAAAACAAACATGAAGGATGGTATGAAGAATTAGGTACGGATAAGCTTCTTATCCGTATCGATTTCGTATTACTGGATCTATGTCCTTAAACTCCAAGTATCATTGCTAGTGTAGACCAAAAACCTAGAGACGATAAAACAAGATAAGGAATGGAACGGATCAGGAAGTTGATGTACAACCAATCAGTAGTAGGATATACTTCCTAGTAAAGGTTTAAGTATTTAAAAAATATTCAATTATCAATACATATTGCACCTATTAATTATCGTCATTATATTATTTGTAGGCATTTACTTTTGGACATAAGATTTTTTAGTTCGCAGTAACAATCGCAAAATCTATCTTTGCGTCGGGAATGCTGCGATTTTCACCCTGATGCATTTGAGTTACGCAGTTTTGGATGTATATACCGCGATCTGTAGGTTTTGGTACTTCAACTCCCATTTTTTTCACAATTATACTATGCTGGTACCGCAGTAGTTGTTAGTTTGCTCAATTGATTATTATTATTTTTAACAAACAAAATTATACAAGAGATCTGCAAGTATAGCAACATAGTCAACAAAACGTGAGTGTTGTGGTTGTTTTTTCTTGTGAATGATAAGTTTATTAAACTAATCGATATATACTGTATTAGTAATATTTATTTCAGTTACCGATAGACACGGATTTACGACTTTCAATGTACAGTAGGTTTATGTATTGGTCTTTGTATTTATCTGCTATCGTCATCGAAGCATATTTATTCAGTAAGCGAATTTAACAAACAGAAATATAAAGAGACGGTATATAATGAACACCAAAATATAATTCGAATTCTGTAAATAAAGTTTCCATATCTGCAACCTCCGAAAAGTCTGGCAAATTAAATCGTCGATTCGTTCGTTTCGTTCATTCTCAAATTAATTAATACAGGAGCACATCGGTTGTTTTGGAACACAACCCGCTATTCGGGGTGTTAATCCCCCGATCAAAATATGTACCAAATTCGGCTGTTTGAATGTCTAATGAAAATCTCGTTTGAACGGCATTGGCAGGGTTGTGGTCAGGAAATTGAAAGGGCGCCCGGAAAACTTGATTTACAGCAAAGTGCCTGAGAAAAGGGATGTTTTATTATGAAAATTATCTTGGGACTGCGGGTCGGGTCCATCCATTTGTATGTTGCCACAATAATTCACACTGGCTAGAATAACAATAATGAGTTATACAAAAAAAAATGTAGTTATATGCGAATTCCGATAAGGGAAAACGCTTCTTACTTTTTTCATAATATGGACGTCACAATGAGCCGCCATTACGTAACCACGATTACCAACGTACGCCATCAACGATTTGTCTAGATGCTTGGGCATCTCGAATACGTAGGGCACTCATGCGAACGTGTATGCACACACGTATTTTTATATATTTTTCTGTGTAACTATCGCCAAAGCTGCTAAAACTATAACGTGTATTAATATGTAGAAAGTCTTTTGCCCTTATGTGACATAGCATTGGATTAGTGCTTATTCCGGGGCCTACACTGGCAGGCTGGCACTCTTTTTATCTTCAGAACATTTAAGCTCCTTTACGGAACGGACCTAGGCTTAAGTGGTTGTCGTATGCGCTGAGTGATGTGTTTCCTGCTTAGATGATGATATGATAAGTTATTCCTACGGATAGAAGTATATACCTCCGACTTTTTTGTAAACCTTTTTATAGTGTACAATATATATGTATATCAACGATTAACCCTATACCAACGGCCTGCAAAAAACGACTTTGTTTTATATTATGCAGTAATAACAATTATCATATTATAAAAACTTCAAGGATTTAGCTTTAAAATATTTATGGATATATATTTAGAATAAATCGACGAAAACTCCAAATCTCTATTTTGTTTTTGACATAAAATATTAAAAAAATCTTGTTAATGTTCAATTTAGGCATTTTAACAAATTACAGCTATTTTTATTCCTACCTGGACTCATTTAACATATTTGTTCATATATGGCCATGATATATATAAACTTTATAGCCGTTATTAGACCTTAGTAAAACACCGAAATATTCATATAGTTAGAACAAATATTTCAAAATACGGATGCCAGACCATGTAAGAAATTATTTGATAACAAATGGGAGTTACTCGCAGAGTCTTTGTTACAGCATTCGCCCACGGCAAGATTCCTGTTTTATGTGCATATCAATAAATGCCATATAAAAGTATAGTCTGTAGTAGTAATGTTTTTTTCATGCTCGATTCTGGCAATCTGAGACTGCTACTTAGCAGCAAAATTATGAATAAGTTATCTGTGCAGGCAACTTCTACCCTTTAATTATTATCAAAACGACAACAATATTTAAAAATTCACGTAAATTTTTCTCGCGCCCAAAAGTGACTCGTCTGCTAGGCCAGAGCTATTCAGGCGCTTTCTAATTTAGTTTCACAGGTCCACTCGGCCTAGTTTTGTTTTATATCAGTGTGCACTAATTGGAAAGTCTGCGAGTCGCTACACCTGTAATTGGAAACTGCCAGTTTGCCCGCCAACGGTGTCTCCTAAACGGCTGGCAGGATTTGATTCTTCAGTTCGACCATTAGTGGTTGGCTTTGACTTTGGTTTGTGGAACTTTATCGGGTTTGCAGCCTCTGTTTTGCTCCGAAGATTCAGCTGAATTACGTTCCATTTGAATCAAGTAATTTATGTGCAATTCTTGCGGAAATTCGAGTCAACCATAGCTGGGTGTGTCGTCAATGTTTGAATATTAATTGTAACGGAAATTGAATTCAACTTCTATGGTAGTCATTTAAACACAAGAGACACACACTTATAGAAACTGTCGAACTTTAAATTAAGAAAGCCGAGTATTTGTCTGTGACTAACAGTACATCACTCGTAGAGAATAAGAAAATAGAGAATAAAGCTTGCATAGCGAGGTTTTAAAGCGATTTTCTGTACAAATATAATGAGAAAATCTTTTTAGTATTGTACAAAAAATTGACTGGTTTTGATTGGGAATAAAAATAAAAACAATTTTGGTTTTAAAACATATTTAAATAAAATATATAAAACTACAAACTCCTAAACCTAAAATATTACGGATAAGCCTGATATATATCCGATATATTACCGTGAAAAATGCTCTATAATAGCTAAGATTTTATCAACTAAGGAGACAATGTATATTGGGCAGTAGTGACATTTTTATTAGGAAACATAAAAGGGCCTATAGCGGCGGCGTCGACCCATTATGTCCCATTCGCCCCACTGAGTGCTTAATGCAGGATAATGGACTCTCTCACTATTAATTTTGCTGTTTTTGTTTCGGGGAAAACCGGAACAAGTGTTCGCTTATCGCCCGTCTAATATGACAAGCATTATTTATGTATGGCTCCGATGAATTACGGCCATTAACTGTGCTTAAATTAAGTTGTAACTTTTTACAGTCGGTTTAAAGCTACTTTGTGTTATTAGATTTATTTATGACAGTGGAACTTGTAAATTGATGATAGTTTTACTCAAAATGCCTTTTTTTCACTATAATAATAAATACATTTAATTCACACAACATCTCATACATTAACTGTTTGAAAAATTAAGTAAATTACCGATAAGTAAACACCTCAGTAATTGTATTCGCTTATACCGGAAAGGGCTGTCAAGTGAAATTATGGTAGTTTTTATTGATTGTAACTTATACTTATTGGGTTCGAATATTCAATATTTTAAATACTTAATAATACTCAAGCAAGTACAGTTCATATTAACAAAAGGCAGGTTTTTGTTTCCGAGATATCAGAAAATATTCCATATATTATGATGAGAGGCCACGGCTACTTTCATCATAATATACGGAATTAAAAAGCAAAACGGAGAAAAAAAGAGTTACCACTAGTTTTGCTATTAGTTTGTGATGTCAAAGAACATACTGCTATTTACTTTCCATTGAAAAATGTTTTCATGAGAGGAATATATTTGGTATTTATAACAGTAAAGCTGTTATACTCGCACCTTGCTCATCTTCTTGTTTTAATTCTGATATTGTTGAAAACCATGTCAAGAATGATAGAATAAAAAAGTAAAATCTTTGTAATAACAGGAATATAAATAGTATTTACGATGTTTATTAAATTGCGTAAACACAAAGCCATTATATCAAAATTTCGGTATAAGCTACTGACTTGAGAATATCTTATTTTTTATTTTTCTACGTCGCAAAATTTAATATATTCTTCCTTTCTAACCTACCGTTAACGTTTCCTTATAAAAACATTTTTAAAATTTTTCGCCTCTTGGCATTTCATCATAAATGTGACTCGGAAAACTACTTATCACATTTTTCTGTTGGAAGTAATTAAGATTTATGCGAAATGTTTAAAGACGTAGCAGTCGCTCAGTAAAATTCTTCGGATATTGAATGAAGAGAAAAGTTACGTAAAATCTCATTACAATTACTCCGGGCTAATATTTTCCTTGTTCTATGTGGATTCCAGCAGAATAAAATCTTCTTTTGTACCAGATGTCATAACATGCGACTAAACTACCAGAATTTAAAGAGATAGCCAGTCTTTCCATCCGAAATAGGGAGACCAGATGTAACAGCTACCAATGCTCTTTGTTCGTCACTACATCTTACCAGCACGGCAATTACAGGCAAAGATACTCTTTCTCCTGAGGATGCCTTAGTCCAGTTGACGTAGAATTCTTTGTTATTTATTTATTTTCTTATTCTGCGCATGTTGCTTTACTTAGTATCTCTGAGTTGTGTATAAATTATCATATAATACAATGATTGTTTCATTATGATACCGGTGTAGATTTTTACCTCATTGCAAGTTTTAGTTCTGACGAAAAAAAGTCCCGATGGCACGTACCAACCCTGTTCTATCTTGACCATAACGTTGATGTTCTTTTTTTATATAAGTCTTAAAAGACATCACTTTCATGAGGATAAATATACAGACATATCTAATCTTGCAAAATGCATCTTGTGAAATTTTGAAACAAACTGATATCGAAAATTCAGTGCTTATAATCTTTTTCCTTATATTTTCTAACGTTAACTTGTAGTCGGAGCAGAGTAACCGTGTCTGCGCTACCAATTGTCCTACAAAAGTAATAAAATGTGCAATCTATACATAGTATAAAATTCCCGGTTATGACAATAATAAACGATACTTTCGTATAGAACTGAGCCATCGGATATAGGAGTAGTCGTAAACCAAATAGCTTTACGAACAGGAGCGAGCACAAATATTGGTGGAACGTGGTCTGGGAGACACCCGCTAAGATTTACTCCGCTCTGCATTACAAGTGTGGATCATAAAGTTTTGTTATACAAACTCAAATATAACGCAATCATGTGTGCATTCGGTGACATTACTCCATGCAAAATATCTCCTATTAATTGTTGCCGTGGTGATAGAAATCGAAGAAATTCTGCTTACACTGCTTCAGATGGATGATAATAATTATAATTAATTATTAATTGTTCACCAAACAAAAAATATAAGACATAAACAATAATCACAAAGTACACTCTTCCAGACAACCTTCACCGTCTTTTACGATACCTGGTACAGAGAAAGGTACTTTACTGTTTTTTTTTACTCCTACAACCATTTTACTGTAATCTCACTAATTTGCATAAGTATGTGGAAATTGCCAGGAAAATACAATAATGACAGTAACTTTAATAGTGTATTTGAAATATTTTTTTGAGTATTGCTTCCTAATACAAAATCTTATTTATTCAATAGAAAACTGCTGACATTACAGTGGAGTACAGTTAATTGCCACTGTTATGAGAGGCACTCAAAGATGTATAACAATCGGTCTTATGACCTTAACCAGATTTTCAATCCACTTTGTTGAAAGACTTTATACACTTCATTGTCCAGTCGATATTCAAGAACTTTTACTTCAAGGAGTCTTTATTTTATGGTCTATGTTATTTGGGTTTCTTCCTTTTTTTTTTCAGACGAACCTTTTGCTGGACTAGTCAGACGTCAATTCCAGCGCCACCGAAAAAAGAGGGCGGGGCCTCTCATAGATGAGAGGTCCGAAGCCCGTATTCATCCTGCGTACCCCGCGGCCGCGACCGCGCGTTTAGCGCGCGCAAAGCTCGCGAGGTCGGAGCGGGACCGACGGCAAAAGAGAACGTACAGATTGAGCCCGATAGCTCTAGGGCTGTCGGTTATCGCTCGTGGGGGCAGGGACTGCACGCGTTCGCTGGCGAACGTGGTGTACTGCTCTGTTTGTAGTTTGAAGGAGAGGTCGCGGTGTCGGCCCGAGTCGTACAGGGCTGTGTCGTCCGCGAACAGGGCTAGCTCTACGCCAGGGGACCTAGGCATATCGTTCACGCAGAGCATGGATAGCAGTGGAGAGAGCATGGATCCTTGGACTTGCTGACGGACTGCTTGGACGCACCCCTGACGACGTCCGTCAAGTGACTCGTTAGAGCTTCGATTGCGAGATCCGTGTCCTGTCTAGTTACTATCGTTTCCGGGATCGAATTCAATAGGGGAGCGTCGGTATGTCGGGCCTGTAATCGATCTGTCTAGGGAAATGCGTCTGGTTTTCTTGTTTAGTTTTTGCTTTATATTTCAATACGAAAAAATATAAAGTTTAGCACAATGTAACACCGTAAATATCCTCACCGATATAACGTCAGATAGCAGATATGATATCTGTCCTTTTTTCTAAATATTTATTTAGAAAATAGAACAGCAATCATAAATATGTATTTAGAAAATAGGACAGCTATCATAAATATGTATTTAGAAAATAGGACAGCTATCATATATGATAAATTATCGATTTCTGTACCAAAATATTATAATTGTTATAGCGTCCAAAATTTACCGCTGCGTAACAGTTCAACAATTAAGAATGATATTGTATAGATCGCAAAATACTTTCAGATTAATAAAATACTGAAACTGTAAATAAAAAACATTCTGTGGAGTTTGTGTTTTATTTATGTTTAATATAGATCAGTTAGTTTAAAATATTTACTAGTGAAGGCTGATGCCGAATACTCAAGCATTATTCACACACTTAAAACATGTGTTCGTAAAAAGTAAAAAATAAATATTGCGTTTTAAAGATGTTTTAATACAGTTTCTAACTTCATGTTGTCATGGATTGAGATGAGCTTCATATTTAGTTTACGGCCAGCTGACGCGAGCAAGCTTAAATAATTATCATATATTACTACGTGTCAAAAATATCATGTGCCTTGTATGTTAATTTGGCTAACATTCATTTTGTTCGTTCGAGTCATAACATTCTGTGATTTTCCTTATCTAAATTTAAGCCTGTAGTACTTCCCTCTGTACCAGGTGTCAAAATAGGCAACTAAGGTACCAGAACCGACAGATGGCGGTATATCCATCTGAGGCAGTATAGATCAAATGCATAGGGTGGAGATAGGCAGCAGCATCCCAGTAGCGAAAGCTACGCTCTGCACAATTCCCCTTTCTTTGGGTGGCATATGTCCAGCGGACAGAGAGTCCAGTGGAATTCCTATGGCTGTAATGATTATGAATCTTACATAAATTTAAAATGTGAACATTTGTATATATGAATCTTTATTACTATTTCAACGCAAGAAGAAATCTGGATTAACACATAAGTAAATCGATAATCTGGATTAACACATCGGAATAATAAGGGCTCCTTGGAAATAAGATGATATCATATTTTTATGTAATGTATCGGGGAAAATAAAGAGTATTATTATTACTAGAGGGTACTATTATGAAGTATAGACTTCGCGCATAGTATCACAGATTAATACCTACATATAATTTATTAATACAATAATAGTTTAAATTCCTTATTTAGACAAAAATAAGAAGACTTTTAAAAGACTATCTATAAGAAACTAGTACTATTTCTGCTCGATACTGAAAATATATTGATATAATAGTAGCGAAGACAATCGCTCAGGAGCGCAGTAGCAGCGTTCGGCTGAAGGAGATATATCGCGGGCGATACACGCCGCTGCGCGACACTTCAACAAATTATAGTCGTTCGGGGAACGTGAAATATCGGCGCTATGAGTATTTCGGAAGCTTCTAACGGATATGACTATTCTAAACAAAAATATTATCTAATACTAATATTCTGAACATATGAAATTGGATATTTGGAATATATCTTTGAAAAACAAATGGTTTAAACAAAATAATCAAATGTAAATGGTTATAATGAATATTTTAAAAATAAATAAATGTTTTTAACGAATATTGGATATTAACATGACACGTTAGTATTTTGTTGGTGGTATTTATTTTTCAAGCAAATTTATATTAGAAAAGTGTCAAGTTGTCTCAGACTTTAACACGGACCCTTTCTATTTCGGGGAATTCACCACGAATAATTATTTTTTATTTATTTGAATTTACCGAGACCTTAGCTGACATACTGACTTTTTTGTGTTTTTTTTATGCTTTCTATTCATTGATATAAGTAGACTTACGATTTTTTCTTTAAAAAATGTAACCTAACTAGAGTAGGGTAAAAGTTGGGTATAAATTCGGAGCGAATAAAGGAGAAATAGTAATATATATTATTCTGTGTAGCCGTGATGTAAAGGCAGAGTAGAATAGCATCTCCCTCTGTACCAGGTGTCGTGAGACGTGTCTTAAGTACCGAAATTGACAGATACCGGTGTATCCATCGGAAACAGTGCAGCTTAAATACTACAGGGTGAAGATGGGCAGCAGTATCCTCGCCCCGAAGTTGCGCTGCGATTGAGACCACATCTTACACTCTTATGGGCAAGAATCTCCCATCTTGGAGAAGCTTGCGTCTAACATTGGATTTTCATGGCTGATACTCTATCAAACTTTTGAGTGACATATATAAACCAACTCTACCCTTTATTATATTTGTATAGATTACTTTTAACTCGCGTAGTTTCAAAAGTGGAAACGACGACAACCGTCATTAGGCCCGACACGGCGAGCGACAAATTATTGTCATCCTGGGAGCACGGAACATCGACGTCTAAAATACAGTGTTTGTTTGAGATTCACTACTCTTCGTACAAATATTTTGTCAGGATGAAATTAAATCGTGTGAAGTAATTATTTATATAATAAAAAATGCATTGTTAAAAAGTTTTGGAGACTCGCTTTTCCGCTTATAAGACAGAGGTTTTGTAGTGTATTCAGGTTCCGTTAACCCTACAAAGTTACACGGACCTTTAATTGCTATCTTAACCCGCCTAGTGTAGTCTTAAAATAAACTTGCTGTATGATGACAGATTTTATATATGATTCTGTCTACACATTTTAGCACGTAAAGTTAGGACATGTATTATTTTTAACTATAATATATGTCTGTGGTTAAAAGTGCTTTTAACCACAGATACTTTGTGGTTAGGCCTGAATGAACAAAAACTATTTTAATTTTGCTATAAAAAAAATGAGTGGCAGAGTTAAAGATGCACCATTCGCATGACAACGCACAATTTAGGTATTCCATGCATTCTGTTCTACTTGTATACGCAAGCAAGCTTACCAATTTTAGGCGCACTCTTTCTTGTACCGTCTTATGCCGTTTCAGCGCTAAAATGTATCTCCGTGTAAGAAACAATAGATTCATACTAAACCAAGCTATTCAATAATCAGCTTCCTTGTTCTCTAAAACTAAAATGTACGGACGAAAATTACAAAAATTAGTAGCGTTTGTTGTAATAAATTAAGCTAAATAATTAAATAAGAAAATGATAAAATAATTTCTAGATGGCGGCGCCCAGTTGTTTTTGAGCTACGCAGTTTTGGGTGAGTATACATCGGTTTTGGTATCGTCGCTTGGTAAAGAGTGAGGTTCAGTTCTACTATATCGATAGCATACTGATAATGTGATATTTTTCTAATATTTGCTTACTATCAATTCAATTTACTATCAAAGTCAAAGATTTAGTACAATGTAGGAGCAAATCATTAAGCCGTTTCTGACTTTGTTCGTACCAACCTCTTCTCGCTAATGAATCTGTCGTAATTATTTCTTCCGACCTCTTCAATCATTGGCAAATTTTAAATAATTCACATGATTTTTTTCTCTTTTACGTATGTATATAGTTAAAGTAATTGCGCCAGGGCAGACCGCGTCATAATATTTGTAGGTTTTAAATATATTTAGTAACAAAACGCTTCTAAGAAGATACGACTATTTCACAGGTGATAATCGTGATTAGACTCAATTGCAATGAGATTTACAGCAATATGGCGACGTGCTGCGCGACGGTGCAACGAATTTTACTGCCGTCCAGGGGCTACAAAATATCGCCGACACCAGGGCTGTTAGAGCAGCTGATAGAAACATGAACTTTCGTCCGACAGGGCTTCAAGAGTATACTTCTTGCTAAGTACAAAACTGTCGTATAATCTCAACCAATTTTACACTCTTTGCCGAATACCTAGAGCTTACTGTGAATTTTGTGTCTTGATAGGTTTATCAGTATCCGTGTGAACATGTTGGAGTCGAGTTAAATATCAAGGTTGACAGACTAACAGAATAAAAAAGAAATTTGCCTTTAGACTAGGATATATGAGTATAAATGTATGGCATTTCTTTTGTTAAATCACTTATAACTGTTTAATAACTCTTTATATTCTTATGCATCATTTTCTATCTTAGTTTTGTTTGCTATGTAATTTGAATTAATACATATAAGTTTTCAACTTTCACATCATATTCATTTTCATAACGCTCTCAAAATTAAACAGTACAGTGTTTGTTATATCTAAGTTTTATTATTTTCAGCATTTTGCAGCATCAATAGGCCATAGGAAGGACATACGTCTCCCCAAGAGAGGGGGGATGCTGCTGCCCACCACCACCCTCTGTATTTGAGCTACACTGTTCCGGGTGGATATACCGCCATCTGTCGGTTTTGGTATTTTAGTCGCCTCTTACGACACCTGGTACTGAGGGAGGTACTATTCTATTTTGCCGGTACATCATGGCATTTGCCGGTACCTCACGATACAAGTTTTTTAGATGATGTCAGTATCTGTTCTGTGTCCGAGTGCTGTAAATTGAAGTAGTATAGTTCGTTAGTCATCCCTCAATTTCGAAGTCAGGTCAATTTATGAGATGTGTGAACTTATTTATTTATTTAATCTGCTATTCATGCACGGTAATTGTACATAATATAGCATATCTAGTAAAATACACTGCGTTCCAATCTGGTGATCCAACACAAGCTCAGATATCAAAATAATAGTCTCGATGTTATCTTATCAAACATTAATATGAAGGCAGAAATAAAATAGTCGTTACCATTTGTGACGTAACTATCAAAATACCTGAGGATGAGTTCAAATAGTAAATATGTTGAAAATAAATATTTCTATTTATATTTTTTGAATAATGTATAGCCCTTGTTTTTGAACTTTAAATTTGCTTTCATTTTAGTAGACTTATTAGCCAACAGCCAACGTCTTTGTTCCTTTAGGTTCAAGTAATGCAAACATTTATCCATCAAGTTGAGGTTAGTTACATATCATCTGTTCATCTTGTGGGTTATTATACAAAAAAAAACACTGCCAGAAATTGTGGTGACTGGAGAACAAGTGGTCAGCCACTAGTTTTTTACGTGTCCCCTTATTTGTTTGTTAATTTGATTCACAAAAGAAAAGATACAGTCCTAAATAGTAAAAGTATTTACCACTTGATATTTGTGACAGTACGCGCTAAGGTTACCTTGACAGTTTTGTCAGTTAAAACTGTGTTACAGCTGTCAGCGCCTTTTTCTTCTTTAATTTCTATTTTGTAAATAGTAAATCTTAGCAAATTCTTATTATCTGTTAATTACTGATGTTGTATACCTACGTTTTGCATTCCATTGATATTTATTTCATTTATTACGATTGGAACACTGTGAGATTCATATGAATAAATAAAATGCGAAAGTATAAACTACATTCATGGATACTTATTCTGTATAAGCTTGTGAGTCCCTGATCAACGAATCAGAGTCAGACTTAAGCGAGGTAAGGGTTAGTTGGAGGCGCCTGCTCAGGATTAAATAATCAAGAACATCTCAGGATTCACTATGTACGCGTGGAGCTATTAGGTAGCATGGTACGCTACCCCCAAAAAAATAAGACCGGTGTTCATTTGCCAAATTTTCGACTTTGGGTTGATATCATGCCCAACGCAAAGACTTTCAGTTAGAATACTCTCAGTTTCAGAATGGTACCGAATAACTTGGAATAATAATGATATTCACATCAATACTTTAATTATCCCTAGGGTATATGTATAGCTTTCTCACCTCAATATACTTCGTACATTAATACTTATGTATGTTATATATTACGTAGGTATATACGTCTTGGCCGAAGAGTAATTGAGGTTTACAGGGATTTTATATAGAAGCAAATTGATTTTCCTCCGATCTGTATTTATAGTAAACTCGCAGGGTCGTTACTCTATTCAATTAATATTTCCAAGAACTTATTCGATGGAAAATGTGTTGGAACATTTCTGTTGAACGATATTTGTTAATAGTTTTCCTAGTTACATTGTTAATTTTTTTAGTTACGTGGTCGAAAACCAAGTTATCTCATAATATAGAGTTCTGTTCCTTTTTACATTTGGACAAAGCTTATAACATCAAGGGATGCGTTACCCTTTCTGGGAGATCTAATTGACTCACATTGTGAAGTAAAAAGAGATGAAGATTTGATACTGGGGTCACATACAGGAAGGCAGTAACTTAAGTTTTAAATTCGTTGAGAGATCGTGCGTTTAAAATGCTAAAATACCTTTAGTAATCAGTTGGTATGACTAATGATTAATCAAATTAGGACCTAAATACTGCAGTATTCAAAGCAGTACTTTTTCTTTGCTCATTTGTTTATTTCCATCGGAAGTGTACTAGACATAGACCACCCCAAGATAAGTAAATGTTTGCCACTAATTGCTGCGTTAGTCAAGTGAAATTATATTGCTATATACATTAGGTGTACTAAATTTAATGATGACGGTAAAGAAAATACGGCAGAAAACGATCAAACTCTCATTCGTTATTATATTATATATAATTATGGATGACATAAATATAGGTACAATGCTAAATATTTCGATTGTTATTTCTACTGGTAACTATGACCTGTAAAAAATTAAAATTTGACAGCAAAATATAAAATAACAATTAACAAACTCAACGAGTTATAATAGCTAAAAATACCGGTGAGTTCAAAAACTGCTGAGCTCCAGGTTCACGTAATGATAGAATCCGCATTTAATATACCACTCAGTTTCTTTTCGGAAATATTAATTCATTTATATCTGATATTAATATCAAGATTTTCTATTTTTCAATTTATATTTTGATTATTTATATATTATATACATTATGATAATGTGCCATATACATTGTTTAACATTATCAGTAAAAATCTTATCGCAATCTTTTTTTTTTTTTTTAATAATAAATTCCCACAACATCTCATACATTGACCTGACTCCGTGGTAAGTCGCTTAAAGCAGTTGTGTTACGAATGCCAGACAACAGAGGAATCACAAATATACTACTTAAATACATATATTTTACACCCATACACAGAGCAAACACAAATATCATCATATAAATATTTGCTCTGGGTGGGAATCGAACCCACGACCCCTGGTGCACAAGACAGGATCACTACCATCTGCGCCATCGGGCCGCATCTATATTATCTAGTTATAATATAATCATTTAGACATCATCTCACATATAGACCCTACTCTGAGATAATCAATTTAATATTACGGATGTCAGACAACAGAGGCATTACAAATAAAAGCTACTACTACTCTAGAGTGTAATAATAGGAACAAACATAATGCCATGATTCTATATAACAAATTTATATTATCTTACTTGATCAGATTGGATCAAATATACGTCTATTATTTTCAGCAATGAGAAGCACAATAATTTTTTGGCTCATTACACAGTGCATGACACCTCATCGTTTATTCATTTTAGGTTGGGTCTAAAAACGATTTTAACTATTAAAATAATATTACATTTTGCGTCTGGGGTTTGATCCCCACCTAGTACAAAAACTTATGTGATGAACATTGCCTCTATGTATGAACATGTGTTTCTTTATCTGGATGTAGAAAATATGTATTGAAGTATTATATTTGTAATACCTTTGTTGTCTGATTTCCGTAATACAAGTGCTTTAAGTATTTAAACAGAAAAATAAGAATAAGGTTGGTCGTACTTGAACATGGGTCTCATTAAAACTTACACATAGATAACGTACAATTTAATTTAGAATGTCGTTGATATATAAGGCAAAAGAAATGTTATTGTTGTCGTCAAGGTCAAGGTGAAGCCCTGAATGATGACAAAGAATAAAATCTTACAGAAAAAAAATTCAAGCCGTTTACTATTCTTCAGAAACAAATTATTTTTATTAATTAAAAGAAAAGCAAAGAGAGTATTTTACGATCGAAGAAAATGTTAGCAATAATATAGTATTTCAATAATATTATGTACTCTAGGTGGGAAATATGATTGTATATGTGTATAAATAGATTTATCATTACAAAGTTAATCATGCCGTTGATACTTACACATTCGATAAGAATGATGATATGGTAAGAACTATCTATAAGACTCACTTCTGGATTTTACTAATGATGCCACTGGTAAATACACATATCTATTCGTATTCGTATTTTAAACTTTATGTATTGAGTACCATAACTGAACTTGACAATATAAATGCAGCGTATTATATTCATGGCAGACAGTTTCCGATATAGCTTGGCTATTACAATATACAAAAGCTAAGAGCTTAGTTCAAACTGCAATCGTGGTATGTGGCAGTACGTGGCACGAGATTGACATGTCTGGACAGTTTGCCTCAATGTTCGTACAGAATTATTTACCTAAAAATGTTTAGAAGTTAGATATCGTTTTTTTTATAATAGACATACTAATTCTATAAACGCATTTGTCAATGGAATTTAGAATATTCCGTGTTTAGAATTTGTTTTTTTTTGGATAAAGATAAAAATCATAGGTAATAATATGGCAAAGATAAGAGTTAGAGGCCAGAGAAAAATAAAAGAGATTTTATCGGCAATGTTAAACTATGTGCTATCGGCAAAGTAGAGTAAGACTTTCTACTAAATATTGTAAATGGCGACTGAGTTACCAGAATAGATAAATAGAATACACATAAAACGTGGAATTTATCGGTAACACCCTCAAATATTTTTGGAGGGATTATTTCCAACAATGAATGCATAACGGCTTATATCGATGTTGAGAAGCGGAACTTAATGAGTTGTTAATAAAGCCCTTTGACTTAAAAATAAATCAATAAATAAGTATATATGTCAATGGAAGTTGTAGACTAAACGACAATTGTTATTAGACTCGACCTGAAGTAGATTAACGATACACGGCGCCGCGCAACGGACCAACAAATTATTGTCGTCCAGGGAGCACGAAATATCGGCGTAGCAGCGTCGGTCGAACCGATAGAAATATATCTGCTTGCCGCGTCTGACAGGGCCGTAGGATGATTTCCCCTTTCAAAATGCAAAATAGAAATACTAACGCTTTTCAGAGACACGTTTGGCCATGACAACCGCTTTGAGAGCCATGCTTTTACTGAATTTATATTTGAAACGTGTTAAAATGTGTCGTTTATCAGAATGCAGTGGAAATTTTATTTCTGGGTGCAACTATACTGCCAGGTCCTTGTTATATTACGCAAGGCAACCAACAACAAACTAATTTTAAACGCTGTCTTGTTATTTGAATTAATTTGGAAGTGGCAAGTCGATATTAAAATCCTGTTCCTCTTCTCCTCGGACCTTTGCTGTGTGTGTGTATAGACTAGACTTTTAAGCAAAAATATTATCAGTATTTTAATTATACTACTAAAACCTCAATATGAAAATCAGTGCTAATAATACAAATATAGAAAATCCAAGAGGCTAACGCTAAATTTTGACAACATCAACAAAATATCATATTTATTATAAACAAAGTAAAAATGACATTACTTCAGCCACTCGTTACTCTATTATACTCGTAGTTAGAAAAAGACAATTGCTAATTATATGTTCTCCTGCAGGTAGCACTGACACGCAATAGAGGAGTCAAGTTTTACCAGCGGATAAGAAAATTGTATGAAATCGTCGATCGGCAACCAATAAATGAGTTCGAAGTTCACAAGATCCAAACTAAAGAAGACTTTGGAACTAAAGCAGAGATGTATCATCATAATATCAGCCATAAGACGTCCACTGCTGGACATAGGCCTTTTATGTATATATATATACATATATATATATACATAAAAGGTATATAATATATATAATATATATGTAATATATAGTTTTATGTATATATATATATATATATATATATATATATATATATAATATAGATATATTGCCTACTGTCTTGTGTTGCCTATATAAACAGAACATATTATTGCATCTTCATGATCATATTAATTCAAAAAACGAAAAAATGGGTGATATTTCTTTTTGTGCAGCAATTTTGTTGACGACCAATGATATGATATTAAGTCTGTGTGACCGAATTTCATAATGTAATCGTTTTACGTCACTAATGATTTTTAAAATGTAATGAACCGCATCCTTATTGTTTATATTATAAACGGTGTTGCCTGCAAGCTAGCCCCAGCCGCCTCCAATGCTGATTTTGATACTGTTTACATTTGATAAATAGACCTATTCATGCGAGTGGTTTACCCTGTGGTAGTTAAATTAATTTCGTGCAATTGCTAGTACATTGCCAATTAAAATACTTATTTATACCATTATAAGAATATTTACCGCAATGAACTGAAGACTTGAATTCATTTCGGCCTATCGCCGCTTATTAAGCCTATGCACGTGCACCTGCTCGCTTTAATCTATGCTTGAGGTTGCGCGCCGATTGAATTCAACCATAATAATTAATTGAATTTTGTAAAATCTCTTTTATCATTCAATTAGATCTAAGAGAACGTAATCACTTAAGTCAAGTATGTGTAATTTGAAAAATAGTTAATTTATATTTTTATTAATTAAATATATTTCTAGTGTATTAAGAAATTGCTTTATGCACTTCGTCTTATCAACTTTAATCAAATTTCACACGTAATTTCCTTAAATATTGTAAAAAGTATTGGTTTCGCGTATTATTATATAGATAATCACGACGGCTCATTATTACAACCGTCTTCAAATTATCCTTTTGCGAGAACAACAACAAAACTCTTAAGTAACCAAGATTCAGAATAATACTTTTACAGAAAGTAACATAAATGCTATTTTTGATATAAATTTATACTGTATTGTGCTTTTATTGGTGCAAAATATCTAAACGTTTATATATTTTGCTGAAAAGTTATTGCTGCTTGTTTAGTTGCATATGCTGGGCGTCCGGATAATACGAGCAATATGACATTTAGAAACTCCTGACAATCATTACCATTTCTGATTCGCTTTCCTCTCATTACCGTTTTTAAGTAAAACACGAGCTGGTCGTTAGTATATAATATACATATATTGTACACTACCAACCACCCTCTACAAAATTCTGAACCAATTTTGAATTGAAACATATCTATAGTGGCTAAAACTGACTAAAAGTTGAAACATTTAAACACAGTTCCTTGGGAAAATAATAAGCATTATGTACTCACTAGCTACATAGTAACAAGTAGTTAACAACGCATTTGCGGCGGTACACTCTATAGACCACTTTCCCCAACATATTAGCGTTTTTTTACGTCAAAAGGAATATTGGTGTATAAATGGTAAAGGCTGGCATTGTCACCGCCTCTGTATATCATCGGGTCGCGGAAATTCAAAGAGGGCTCGGAAGTACTTGATTTATGAGAGCGGGCCTCGTGTATGCGCGAGTATTAAAAATTTCATAAAAATATTCTTTATGAATTGCTTGCATTGTGCTTGTACCTGGATTCAGAATTAATTTCACAGCGACACCTTTGTCGAGTAGTAACCAAGATTTCTATGTATACGTCTTGTATTTTGAGTTAGACTTGATTTGAATAATAAATTCAACGACTTTGACAATTCGTCCATGATTGGGCTACGATATTTTAATTAAAATTGAACTTTGAGCAAACCGTCTGTGAAGTTCTATTAGTTTCTTTAAATTCTAGTATTTCAATCAATGTAGTAATTCACTAACCATGATGCAGGTGGCCGAGACGTATTTTATTAGCTGTGAGGTTCCGGCAAAGTAGAATAGTACCTCCTTCTACCACACCTGCCCAGCGTAGCAATTTTTGCGCTAAACCCTTCAATAATAGCAAAATATTGCATCACTTTTGTTATACCTGGCTACGTACTGGCGATGATAGGGGAACAAATGATGCTATCAATCTCCGCAAGACACCAACGGAGAACTGATCCTGGCATCACTCAAAATATCCACAATATGGACTGACAAAAAGATTTTTGAGCTGGTGAAAAAGTTAAGTAGGATGTACAATATGTGTAAATATTTTTGGTTGTCCAAAGTCCGTAGTGAATGAGGACTCAATAACCTTAAAATATGCAGCTTATTCGACTGCCGGGAAGTGAGCGGGAAGCGAATCCCAAGAGAGAGACTTCGTCGTCTACAAGTCTCATTAACAATATAATTACCAGCGATATTGTGTCAAATGTACTTGAAAGTAAGTCGGATCATGCATATACATGTCCAAGGCTTCACTGTTGTTATAAAAGACTTTAAAACAAGGTTGGGTAAAAATTGCGGTAATGAGCAGATAATTTGTCAGTCAGGATACAAACAAAAGAACCCTGAAGTCGAAGGCTAGCTTACTTTCCGGAAAAGGGGGATTTTTAATCTGAATGAGACTCAAATGGCTCCTTGCAAACGTTAAACTATAACATCTTGACCAAATCTTTAGATTTGATATACTAGTACTATGTTGTATCCGTGATCAATAGGGTAAAAACTGACAAAGACCATAGTATGGTATAAGGTACATTGAAAATTAATAATAAGGTCTCGACTGATGAAATCCGAATTAATTGCTTGAGCTCAAAGCTTCTAAAAGCAGTTGGAATACCGACATATAACACATAGTGGAGGCGTGGTGGTGGTATTCTTTAATAGAGGCTACAAGACTTATCAATGCTTACTGAGGTTGAGATGCCGAAAAGGCTACAGTACCATAGATTTCATCCTTAAGCTGCGGCAAGTTATACAATAAATAACTACAGGGTATTTAGCGTTTATGGACTGTGAAAAAGTCTTCGACTTGGTCGAGACGTGGACTCTCTTTGAATCTCTTCAGAGATGCTATTACTATTATGATATTTACTATCGATATGGCAAGTTTTGAAATTTTTGCATTACAGTACCACTATTTAGGTCTAATTACAAAGATCAGAGTGCAGTACAAACAAAGGCGTCTTATGAATAAACATAATAAATCCGAAACTGTTGAATGTCACTTTATAATATGATTTAAAGCTAAACTTGCAAGTTATTTGGCATCAATAGTCTAAGAAAATAAATAACTTAAGATTGATTTTCCGATAATTTAGTAGTTATGGCGAATGATAAAAGAACCGGGTAAAGTTCTAAGCTTGATGCTCCAAAATCTCAAGCAATAAGAACGAGCATGGAGAAAAACAAAGTAATGTACAACTTCCAAGTACCAGTTATGAACTCGTTTATTAAACTTTTTAATGAATACGTTCGTGCTTAGAACAAATCTAGCTAAGTAAATACAATGAGGTCAAATTCTATCGGTCTCTAAAACGTGGTCTTCCACTATGGGCCTTATGAACTAATACAGAATAGCCCAAAAACAATGGATCTATTATTTTATTAGTCTCTTTGTGCGTCTTTACAAAATTAGGCATGTGACCATATACCTTGTTAGCCATTGTAAGCACTCTGCTAGACATTGGCTTTTCAGAAAGAAGGATTTGTCTTTAATTGCTGTGTTGGGTAAGCGTGTTGGCCATCGCAGAACGCTTCCGTGACCTGTATGCTGCTGCCCATTCCCGTCTTGTGTGCTTAAGCTACACTGTTTCGGTTTGAGATACCGCCATCTGTGGGTTCCGGTTGCCTCTTGCGAAACCTGGTGAAGGGAGTTTCTATTCTACTCTGTCTGTACAATATAGTGTAGTTTACGCGATTAACGTGAAAAAAACACAGTATTGTAAGATATCAATGCAGTAGACCTCAAACAAAAGTCGTCTGCATTAGTAGTAGTAGTATTTCTACTACCAAATTGCAGTGTTCGCATTGCTGTGTTCCGGTTTAAACGGTGAAAGAGGTAGTGAAATTACTGGATATTGTGACTTGATATTTTCCAGTCACAAGGTTGGCAACGCATTAGTGATATCCTTGTCTACGAGCGTCTATGTGCTAAGGTGACGCTTATAATCAAGCGATCTATATGCCTGTTTGTCAACCTTTTCTTATAAAAAAATAAAAAAAACTTAGTATTTTCTAGATTTCATATCAGTGAATGAATCATTATACGTTGAAACATTAAGCCAATATTAAATTAATATGTAAAAACTGACTTGGTTACACAGAAACTATGAAAGATTTTTTTTTATATTTCATAAAGCATGGGTTATATAAAAAATAGTAACTCAAGTGTTATTTATAAAATTATATCGCTATTATGATAACAAAAAAGGTCGGCTAGCTGTCACTTTTGAAGATTAGGTCTAAAAAGACGAATATACAAATAATGATGTGCGACTTCGAATTCGCTACGAAAACCTTAAAGATCGAATGAATATCCTTGAAAGATTGAAATGATGTGGATATTTGTTACTCTTTCACGCCAGAGAATGGAATTTCATTTATCTTAACTCTAATGTAACATTATAATATATCAAAATAATATTATTGCTGTAATTTACATTACATACTTCGAAATAAATTTATTTTAGAATAGGTTAACTGAGGAAAGGTAGTAATGTCACATTAGTGTTTATTCGACTCATTTTTGTTTATTTGTATAGATTTGCTTCCAATTACTTACGCAATTTTTTAAACATGTTTTTCTATCCATCTGATCCAATTGTTTGACCCACCTTATGCGTGCAATGACCCATACATGCTGTTTGGTCTAGTAGAAAAAGTATTTTTGATAAAAATAGAATCCGTGTTTTGAAAATTAGGGATACTTCAAAGATTCAACATATAAAACTTTGTGTTGATTGTAAGAAGTATTTTTTTAGATCGACATGACCAAGAACTACAAGAAAGGTAATGTATTTTAAGGATGCTAATAAAATTGTTAATATTATGTTTACTTGTCAAAAATACTAAGCTGTAGAGGTAGTTGCATAGAGGGTAGGTTATATAAATCTTAATTTTTTTTGTTTGGATATGGCAACAGAAGTAAGATCAATGAGGACGAGAATAATAACACCGCGTATTTCTTAAATCAAGTTTAATAAAAATAATACATTTCTCCTCCTCTGATTAGAGAGAGATATGGTGGAAAAAATAAATGTTAATCCGTAAAGAGGGAGTATGAAGCAAATATTACAAAAGTGATGTAAGTTATCAATGGCCGAATGATCCTTAAAATTTCAACGTCCCACAAAGTATGCACGCGTTATCACTTGAAAAAATTCAAAAAGAATATCTGGCTATTTTTAACCGATTAATAATTATAGAAAAAACAAGGAATATATGTGAGGAGTTTTTATGTTAATGTATCTTATTTTTTTTAATACATACCTCAGCTTATAATTGAAATAATCCAGGAATTTATATAGGCTTAGATTGATTATTACATTAGGTAATGAGACCTGGTATATAAAAGTAAGGGTTAAATAAGACAATTTGTTTTAACACTTACTTTTATATACCTATATAAGACAAGTTGTTATTTCTTGTTAAAAAATATTTAATTTTACCCATAACGCGACTTTACAAAGATTTCTCCAAAAAAATATGTTTTTGTTAGTGTCTAGAGGTTAGTGGAGTAATGACTAACAAACATCTAGAAATATAACTAAGTTTACAAAAGGTGACTTTGACAAGAGTTGTTTTAGGATTTATTTTTGCTTGGCAACTCAAGGTGGCATCCAAGATTTAATGTCTAGCCTTGCCCACTGGAGATATTCTCATCTCGTCTGGGATAACCACTATTACGATCTAACGGCTTCGCAAATTGCAACCATATCATGAAAATGTTTGATCTACGACCTAACCTAAGCTTAGAGGTTGAGGCGTGGTTTTTTAGACTACACTGCGGTATTTTTTAAGTTTTTCTAACTCCAAGATATTAATTTATTTACTAAACAAATTGTTGCTTTTAACAGAATAATCATATATTTTGTGAAGGTGTAATTATGATTAGATGAAGCCATAAAATCGTGAGATGATCGTATGACATATTGCAACTTTATGACAAAGTGCTGATATTTTAAACATAGCGACCGAGGGGAGGTTTACCGGCACCTTGTGTAACTTGAGTGGATTATTTGCATAAATTGCAGTGTATTTTAGTACATAAATTATGCAAAATCGTTTTGACGCAAGTCTCGGTGGCTCGTTTAAGATGGGAACATCGCAACACCATTACATAAATATTCAGTTTAGGGACATGACTGACTTATGGACACGTTTATTTAATCGTGGAATGAAAATTCTGTTTAACATTTATTGCTGGTTTTTGTTTCCGGAGGTGAAATAATGATTTAGTATTTGCTTTATTAGTGTAAGAAATAACGCAAGAACATTTATTTCTATTGATTCCCCTTTTTATCTAAGTTTACTTTTATATTCCTTAAATAACGCAAACAATGTTGCTTTATTTATTGAACCTCATTTTCTAAAAACGATTTGGTCTCTTTATCGTTGATTCCCAAAAAAATTGTCTTTGTCTGATCTCAGACATTAATTAAAATGGTGAATGTGTACATATCGAGATCTAAGGTGATATTATAATTAAAGGAGGCTTCATATCATTTACAAGATAATTCATTGATGTAACTGTATGATCATTAGTTTTTTTTGCGTCAGCGTCGGTCATTCTATCTTTATTAATAATTTTAGTAATAATGGTAAAAAAATAAATTATAACATGGTTAACAAGCTGATTTAAATATTAGAAACCATTAAAATTTCAGAAATATGCTTTATATGTAGTTAAATTCACCTGATCATAATCTTATAGTGTCAATTGGGAACCATTCGCGTTCAAAACATGATTGCAATTTTTGCAAATTGCAATCATGCAAATTATTTGTTTTATCCGACTTTTATTTGACTTTAAATTACATTTTAGTCTACCAACATCATTCTAGGAAATAAATTAGGAAAATTTGTTATATGCTACGCATGTAAGGATAATCCCAAATTATGATCTTAAATAAAAAAATGTGTAAGTTATTTTTTTAAGATTACAAAAATAATAAATTCCTTTGACTAGCTAACCTGACTTCGAGATTGGAAGCTTAAGGTATGCATTACGGAAATTAGGCAACAGAAGAATTCAACATTAGACAACAGCATTGTACTTAATTACATATGTATAGTACCTAAATATTGATAACATGATCATAGTCAGCTAAATAGACGAAGCGATATGTTATTGATAAAAAAGGACCTAAAAGCTGCGTATTATACCTGAATATCGTTAAATGGCTGCTGCTCTTATGATTTCAGTAATTTTCGTTGTGGCGGTAGAATGTGTTGACGACGTATCGTTAGTCGTGACATTCTGCTGTCCCAGTCAGCTGTTGTAAAAGTTTTGTCACTGTTTCGATTGTAACATTGATCTTAATAGTAGTGAAAACAATATATGTATCGTACTTCATAAATTGGGTTGTATAGTTAGAGAAGCAGCATCAGTAAATCCATCCTGCGATATCAGGCTAATGTCAAGCGGAGGACATCCGCTGATGGATGCAAGTCTTTTTTGGAGAGCTTTGAACCTCGCTATGTGTGTTTTTGGCTTAATAGCAATCTACCACCAGAGTAAGGTCATTTTATGCTTCCTTAGTTAACTCTTACAACAGTTGGCAGGAGTCGACACAAACAGACAGGACCTCTGTTGACTTTATAATATTAGGATGTAATAATATAAGAAAAAGCAGACTCTAAACTTTATAATACTGTTTTTTATTTCATTGCTAATTTGATCCATTATATATACAAAAAAAAATGTTAACAGTCACCATCAGTACTTTTTGATACCTAACTTAGTCGGAGTATAACAAAAGTTGCAATAACAGAAAAGCTGGATATAGTAAAGATATGACATCGTAAAGTCGGATTGATAACAAGATAATGGGTTCTAGTATTTATCTTATATAATATATATTCATTTTTATTGTTTATATGACTAATAAAAAACTAGCTCACTAAACTTTTAAAGGCTAAATATAAGGAGCATGTTTGCAACTTATTCGTGCAAAAAATAAATATTCACGGATAAAATTGCGAGCAGTCGGCCTGTACTAATAATAATATATTTCTGACGATCTGATTACTTCAATTTGACCTAGATCTGCCAGTTTTTTAACTAAATGCGTACAAAAAGCACTCGCCTCTGTGTGTTGGGTCCGTTCGTTGTTTCCGTTTCGAATCCCCTCTACTAGTAGTCAGCGGTCTAATTAACGTTTTAAGGATGCTTAACCCTGTATAAAGATATTGTTAAACAATGAATAATGTTATCGGTGTCTATAATCGACAGCTGATCTATCATACGGTAAGGTTGTCGATTCTGTCCTATGTCTTAAATGAACTGAAGGACACATCTCGTCTCTTTCTCACTAGATAATGTCAAGTTGAACATGTTAAGGAAAGGGTATTCTCAATATATAAAAAATAATCCATGTATATAAATTATTCAAAAACTTGATCTTATTGAATATGGCTCGGAAGCAATTCGTATTGACATGTGTGTAGATATAATTTATTATATATTATTGTTACTGGTAGTTAAATTTAAAAACTATGCACCTATATATTAAGATTATAGAGTTACAATGTACATACATATGTTAAGACAGTAACATGGGTTTTAACACATTGGTGGAATTAATACTGAAATTGATCTGTAGAGTGTTCTAGATATTTCAGTCTCGTTCAACTGTCTCTTTTTCGTATAAATGTTCATGTTGTTGTTATTGATATAAGTTTGAATGGGGAAGTAATAAAATTAAGAAATATGAAAATTGTAATATGAGTGCTGAATATCTGTAACATGGCATTACAACGTGGCAGCTGTAACACTGACAAAAATTTCATCTTATTACAAAAGGATGTGTAGGAAGTTTATTTAAGTTCCATAATCACTCTCTCAGTCATTCACTTATGTTCATTTTCTACGAAAGCAAATGGGATGTATTGTAATGAATACCAAACAATTAAACTTGTATTAATCAAAATAAAATGGCGTCGTTAATTATTAATATGAAGCAATTTTACTGATAGGATTTAATCCACCGGGTATACCGTATTTTTGTATAAACTGATTCGCGTTTTAGACAAAAACTGTAACCAAATTGTAGTTAGTGTGAGATCTGCCGTTCATAGAGGTTTTCTGAGAATAGAGTTCTAGTCCTAATACTGATAAAGCGATCCTGGCGTATTGACACTATAAATATTACAGCAAACCTATCACAATACATCAATACATTCTCCATATTTTCATCTTTTAGATGTCTCAGTTGTCAAAAGAGATCAGAGTAGGTACTTGTTGTTTGCTATAACCAAACTACAAAAGGTGGTTGGAACAAGAATACTTCCGACAATGTTGTAATATTTTGGACATTTCTTATATCTTGGGTTTTAAAATAGATATTCATTATTGAAGTTATCGGATTTGGGACGAAATATGTTATGATATTATAATTTTTATTAGTAAAGCCGTGGGGTACCAGCGGAGTAAAATAGTACCTCTATATGTAGATATCCTAAGAGGCAACTGGTGTACTGAACTGACAGATGGCGGTATATCTATCCGAAACAGCCCATTAATTACTACAGGGTGGGGATGGGCAGCAGCATCCTTGTTGCGAAATTACGCTATCCGATTGCCATCACGCCTGCCCAGCGCCGTAATAATGGGCAATAATCCCCCTAATTTGGGGAGAACTATGTTCAACTGTGGACTTTCTATGGCTGATATGATGTACAAAAGTATCCGATTCCTTAAAAAGTCTACTTACTTATTTTATTTTTAAATTAGAAACTGTAGATGCCTTTTATATATTGCTTGTATTAGAATACTTTTATAGAATAATAATATAATAAGAAATACTAATTATTTCATAATTTTCATGGAAGAGGAAGGGCAAATAATTGTCTAATTAGGATAGCTTCCAAGCTACTTTAGTTAATTTTGGAGTTTGCAATGATAATAAAGGAGGCATAACAATTGAAAAAGGGTCGCTGCGCATGCGTAATTTTCTTCTAATTTTTTTATTCGCTTTGCAAACCTATTTCAGTTTGAATACTATGCTCCTTCTACTCCTTAAAAACAACAATATTTATTTTCAAATATTTTACTTATCGCAATTAAAATAATATACAAAATCATCATGCTATTGGAAGTCCACTGCTGGAGAAACTCTTACCCAAGAAATGCCTGAAATAAAATTTGCCCGTAACTGCCGCGCTGGGCAAGCGTGTTAGTAAGTAAGCGATGCGCAGCTTTCGCGGAGGGGACGCGGCTGGTCATCCCCGCCCTGTGCATTTGAGCTACACTGTTTCAGATGGATATACCGCTATCTGTTGGTTCTGGTACCTTAGTCAGTTAGAAAGTTACAGAGAGAGGTACTATTCTACTCTGCCGGTACCTCACGGATACAAAATTGTATATTCGAATAAAACAGCCTTTTACAGATGTTTACATGAGAACAAAACAACATCATCCATTAAAAAAAAACCCGTCGCTCGTACGATGCGGCTTTGTGCAAATTACATGAAATACTATCAGCATATTCGATATATTAGGATCTGCTGTGAGTACCTACCTAGTAGCATTTGCTAAAGTAGGTACCGGCAGGGAACAGGGAAATGCATTCTGCGAACTGCCAGCACGCCGGCCAGCGTGTCCAACAATCACTGTATTAACTTAATCGATAGTCTTTACAAACACTAAGTTCCTAAATTAATGTGGTAAACTGAGCTATTTATTGTATTCAATATACAATACAGAATCACAGAAAAACAAAACTTACTGTCAACACCTATGGAATCTTGGCTGGCTGTGATTCCAAAAGTATGTGTGCTCAGTATGACAAGCCAAGCAAGCGTAACTTTAATTTTCAACTCTAAACATAAAAGAGAAAATACAGAATTGAAACAGGTCATTACCCATTAAAAATATAGTTATAATAAAAAAGAGGAGGAAAAAAAGGAAACCGCTCATACGGATAGTATGAGCGGTTTCCTTTTTTTTCTATATAATAGCGAGTAAAACTTTCGACACATGAGAGGTAAATAGAATAGTAACCTCTCACTGTATCAGGTTTTGTAAGAGGGGACAAAGGTACCAGAACGACAGATGGCGGTATATCCATCCGAAACAGTACAGCTCAAATGCAATTGGCGGGGATAGGCAGCAGCATCCCCATCGCGATTGCTGCGCTCTGCTATTGCCAATACGCTTGCCCAGCGCGGCAATCATGGACAAAAACTTCCTTTCTTGGAGAGGCTTATGTCTAGCAGTAGACTTCCAATAGCTGGTATGATGAAGATAATGATTCTAAATATGGTACATATTACAATAGATTGGTAAAGTAACCTATCTTATTATCATTACAGAACACGAGTATATTAGCTCAAGTTTATAACATAGTTCACCACACAATTTCCTTAGAAACACACGGCTACAGAACGATTTGTATCGTGATTTGCATTGCTCAAGGGCTCGGGATTACATAGGTTTCAAAACTTGGACCGTAACTCTCATAGCCAATGTTGAGCAAATAAGTAACTCCCAAGTTTGAGGCAAACACCATTAACTGCTTAGTACCTAGTTTAAGAAACGGGCTCAATCCACCCTTAACATAATCTAGTTTACGCTTAATCAAAATTCTGGGTCAGGTTCAATATGGTGAGGGGTTGTAATATACTGTAGTGGTTTATACTGCCGTACCTGTACTGACGCATAAATTATGATTCCCCTATCTACAAACTCTGTGGAGTACAAACATACATATTGTTATGGATTAGGTATACCAATGCCGAGCTCAGATTTGCAAGACAAAATCAGCTTATACCGGCTTTCAAATTTTAACGGCCTCATTTATCTTTGGTAATAATCATGTTATATCAAATTTGACGTTGTGTATGCTAATGAATAAAGTGATATGGCTCTTAATCGGCCCTACGGTAGATGTGTGCATACCTTTATATCGAATTACAAAAAGCCATTTGACTAATCTAAAAGCATATGGAATTATTAAAGCTTGAAAGCACCGTTTCTAGAATGGAATACTCTAGTTCCAATTTTCTGTTTCATCAAATTCTCTCATCCATTTGTGTACCTCATATGTAAATGTCATCGCAGCAACGTTGACGTATTCATGTCTAAAAAGCATTGATTCGCCCAAAGTCAAGATGTGTTACGCCAACTAAAAAATTCAACAGTTGCACAGTAGCGAGCGGCGTTTAAAATTTCAAGAGCGGGGCGGGGGCACCTCCGTTGAAGTATCACGAGTTCATAAATTAGTTACTTTACGAGGGAAAGGTCGTGCCCCCTTAGCGGGTCCCGTGTATAATTTTCATTTAAACAGGACCAGCCGCAGGTCCTGGCAGTAAATCAGCGCCGTCGGTCGCCCTTTGATACTCCATAGTGACGTGTGAGCTCGCCCGAGCCGCGCCGGCATTGTAACAATAATAATAAGTTATCTTCAAACCAAAACCAGTGCCAGTCCGCTTGTGTGAGTTCTGTGCCTACACATAACACCCATCGCATGGGACCACAAAACAAAACATATCCAGAGCGATGTGCGTAGATATAATGCACACACACAAACAAATTGGGAAACGTGTAATTGTTCGAAGTTTATTTTTCGTCATGGGCGCTCGTCCGCCCGTCGTACGCAACAATGTAAAGACATTTCCATTGTACCGTAATAGGGCATTGTTTGTGACGTAAATTTTACTGCTGAATATGCAAATTCCGCTTTGCGTCGACCCCCCGAGAGAAATATTACAAAAGTTTTGCGAAAAATTAAAATCACGAATCGTGAACAAGTTTTTAATAACGATCGTAATTGCTTTGGTAATCGGTTGCAGGACGTCGATTGAGTTATAGGATGCTTTCAACAAAAAAAAAAATATATATATATCCTAACAAAATGGCTACACCATTGCTCATTAAAAGCAATTCTATTATTCGCTCGAGGTTTGAAATTCTTTAATGATTTGAGTGTTTAAAACTATAGTAATATCATATGTCAACTGTCTGCATATTATTCTGCCTGTACTAAGCTCTGTATACAGCACTTTCCCCTGTCACTTTTGGAGGCGAAGGTCGTTTTCAGGATTAGCATTGCTTACATAACACAAGTACAATCTAATAAATTCTCTTGCGTCAACCACGCGTCAGATTAAATGCTTTAATAAGTGACGTTTACATATTGAATCATAAATATTCATGTTGAAGGTTCCCGCGCATCTGCTTCGGGGGCGGCGGGCCTAACCAAAACAGAAGCATAACTCCACTCGAATTTGTTTGTCGCTTAATTACGCATTACTGCGGAAACAAGCTCCACGTGTCGATGACAATTTACGAAAACGCCCGAGTATGACAGTATGCTTTTGTTGGTGCAAACTCTACCGCCTTTGTAAATATGTCGTATAAAAGACTCTTTATAATTAAGCGCGGCGTCTTAACGGTTGGCTATAAACGTAAATTCGTATACAACCTAACACCTTGTATAAGTGGCTTACTGGCCGAGTTTACGGGCAGTGAATACAGTAATAAATAACTATATGAAACTCATTACTAGGAAATAAGAAACCTCATTATACAGTGGGTGGTATATCTCGTTATCCACAAATAAAAAGCCTTTTTAGGGGCTGGAGGGGGCGTTAATATTTAAGCTGCGCGCTGAGACGGCTGCTCTAATGTGCTATTAGGCCGCATCCGCGTTTTGACTCGACTGACGTTTACAGCAGGTGTACTTTACTGAGGGATAAGTTATTTCTGCGGAAAAGTTCACAAAAAGAAAATTTTATTTTATTTATTTTCTGTTGTATATTCATGTCTCCGCCGTAACGGTTTCGCTTCACTACATTAAAAAGACACTCCTGTGGAGTGATGTCGCATCATCCAAGTCCATTGTGGGACATAGGCCACCCTAAAAAAAGGGGAATTTTACCTATAATTGCCGCGCTGGGCAATCGTGTGATGCTGTTGCCCATCTCCACCCTGAGCATTTGAGCTACTCTATTTCGGATGGATATACCGCCATCTGTCGGTTCGGGTAACTTAGTCGCCTCTTACGACACCTTTTACGGAATGACTATTCTACTCTGCCAGTACCTCCAGGCTAACGAGAGGCGTCTAATTAAAAATAATCTTAATTTTAGAATGCGCTAGATTATATTTAGTTATGACGTTTAAAGATGTACCTAAATTTTTTATAACTTTAAAAACAGTATTAGTTTGTGGATAAAAAATACTAAACAAAGTGTAAAATACACTTTTTAATATTTTATGTTATTTTTATAATTCGGCAGTATATTTTTGTAGATATCACAATATCTGTCTCTAACGTTCTCAGTTTGTGCCACCTCTTATATATATATAATAATTGGAGCTAATCAGGTTATGTGCACTATTCTATCGGAGTTTAAATTATAAGGCGAATTCGTTCACAAAACCACAAACCACCCGTTAAATGTCGGAACCAAGGCTTTACCTAATAATAAAATGAAAATGTGTTAAATTCCTGTAGATTTAAGTTTACTTCCGAGCCGCAGTCAAACCACTCAAGCCACGTTAGACCGATGTAGCTATTCACCGGAGAAGTGAGGCTGCATTTTTACTGAGACTACCAGATACATCCATTAAAACCTCTGCATTTTTTGCACTTTAAACCTTTTCCTACTCTTTGGAAAACTCTGTAAATAGAACATTAAATAAGATATTTCCGATTTTTGACAACTTCGGAGAGAAAGAAAATGGTATAATATATTAAGGTTGGCAATTTTCCCTTTGGCATGATAGTAGAAGTAGGTATGTATATGTGTTACATTCAAATTAATGGTAAAATCGATTTGAATAAAATTATGTTTAACACCGAAATTAAAAAATATATATAAATTTAAAGCAATTGCTACAAAAATATCAACTTCACCCAGGACCCAAACCTTTTTTTTCGAAAAACTGCAATGCAAGTAAAAATATATCGAGTAAAAAAATAGGTTTAGATATGAAATCTACCATTTTATAATTTGTTCTAACATTTTTGCGTTCTTTACTTAAAAAAACTACTCTTTTAACGGCTTTAAAACGCGGTTTAATTATTTTTTCGTTCGACGTTTTGCTTACCTTGTGACAACCGTTCTCAAGAACATCTACTATTTTAGTGTACGAATTTTTATTTATTATATAAGAAAACTTATCATATTAAATTTTAGTGTTTTTTTAGAAATGTTTCTTATAACATTTTAATAAACACAACATCTTAAAAACAAAGTATAGATGTAATTAAGGTACTTCCTCTTTACTTAAAACATTTTATACATACAATTTCTCAATGAGCTTACTCGTTTTTTTCCCCCAATTAAGGAATAAAGAAATTTGAAAGGCGCCGTAAAATATTCAGACTGCCATGGTCCGGATGTGGCAATTTTACAACTGGTTGTTTTATTCTGAGAAGGCGAAGCACATAAAATAAGATAAGTATGCGAGTAGCACCTAATGTGCCCTCCAGCATTCACAAAGCAGTTTTCATGTTTTAGTATGTACCTACCGTTCAGTCACAATATAACAGCGAACAGTATGTGTTATTGAGATTTTATCACATCAATATTTTTTATTACTTTTAACTTCTTTATTCTGTGCAAATATACACTGAAAATATGTACGATATTCGTTTTAAACGTACGATTTTCGTTTTTTAGTAAATTTGTGTTACAAAGTAATTACAATACTTTGGCAATTATTTGACAAAGTAAACCAAAATAAAGTCAATTTTACTTACACCTAGTGATGGTGCTTTATCATAAAAAATGATGTAACTAGTACTAATTTTATAAAAGTGAAAGTGGGACTTGCTTTTCTTAAGTACCTACGTTGCACTTTTTACGGATTAACCGGTGAACCCATGTTACAACATTTCGTTGTGGATAGCTTGAAACCCTAATAATACGAGTAATATGGGATCTTGGAAGTATGGAATAGGTACACGCGGACAGAGTCCCATTCGGTAATATATGCAATAACTCTGCCTAACAAAGCTCAAATACCAAACATAAGATGGTAAGAGACAGCTACACAATAACTTATGTTTAGAGATCGCATATTAACACTGGAGAGATTTCATTTTGTACATTTGCCGCAATTTCCTCATGGGGACAACATAGGGAAGCCAAAGGAAATTAAGTTATTATTATTTTAAGACTAGCAGCACCTGGCGGTTTCACCCGCGTACTTCCTATTTCCGTAAGAAAACAAATAATAACAGAAGACTAAATTACTCCTAAATATAAGCTAACTACTAGAGATCGTTTCGTTTAAATCGTTCCTTCCGTTTCAGAGACTATTTGACAAACAGACAACAATTTTAATTGTTTTATTTTAAAAGCAGTTTCTTTATAAGTACCTTATACAGCTACTTTTTTATGCGTTTAGTGAAAAACTGTTGATTTGGAATTGGAAAAAACACTTAAATTTTATTTTTATGTACAAACATACACATTCTTCCATAACTCCAACTCTAGATGAGTTAGGATAATGGGAGAATATGTATGCTTGGATAGTGTATATATAACTAACTCATTTCCCTTTACTGTGTTTCATATGTAAGGGTGAATTTCGCTCGGTTAACCTTTTTTGTGTCCTGACCTCTAACCACCTCGTTCTTTATGAACGTAAATACGCGGTGGTTCATATATATACATACAAAGCTTTGTTTGATACATTAGACCTATTCATTTCATAAATAAAAATTGCCCGGATACGTGTTTCGACGTGGATATATTTTAGAGGCTGCTGAAAGATCATGTTTGATGTTTGATGTGGGGTGGAGATATCAGGCTTAAGACGCGTGTTTACGTATATTACCTGGCAAAATTAATTTTATTAAAAAGTAAACGCCAAATTATAACTTTTCAAATTATATTACAACGCCAATATTCCTACCGGCAAATAGCTGTGTTTCGGTTAGTGAGTTAAAAGCGGCAGTGAAATTTCTGGGTAATATGACGTAATATATTTAAGACACAAGGTTGGCAACGCGATAACATTGTTGATATCCTTGTGATTTCACGAGTGCCTGTAGGCCGCAGTGACACTTACTATCACGCGGACTGTCTGCTTATTTGTGAATGCTTATATGTAATCTATTAAAATATGTTTACTAGATATTCTCCCACGACTTTGCATGGACTTAATTCATATAATTATTTTATTGATGAGTTATTTGTGTGTAAAGTAACATTCCGCGTCCTGAGATTTAATACAGATTAAAAACAAAAAAGAGGTAGGGTGAGCGTTGTAATTATGTTAGCTATAAATAACTTTCAAGAATAAGTATTAAATACTAAAAATAAATGAATGTTGATTGGAATGGGAATGAAACTAATTTCGGACTTTCTTTATTTTGATTAAACATTTTGTAGATAAACATGCGAAATTGCAACAAGTGACGTCACACTATGATTGGCGTCTCAAATGTTGTGATCAGCTGTGTCAAAGACGGGGGAGGGGGAGTTAAATATCTATGAAATTTGTATGATGTGCTTTATGGGTGGCCCTTACGCTTGTAGTCCTTCCTTTTTTATCGCTTGGCCGTAGCGCGTTCAAATAATTTAAACAGAATCTACGATAGGGAGAAAATGTCTCACAAAAGTTGTGTCAAAGTTGGGGGAGGGGGGGTTAATAATCGTGAATTTGGTATGATGTACTTCATGGATAACTTATAAATATCAGTATTTGTCCGCTGGTTACATTCACGGCTAACCCGGAGAAATGATGAAATATTGCACGTGGATACATAGATCCGGGAAAGTTTCGATGGTGTAAAGTGGAACATCACACGAAATCAGAAGTTGGCGGAAGGTTCGTTAGTACAGATATTAAATCGAGAAATATAAAATAGATTGATTGAGCTTAGATCATACTACGAACATTAGTGCAATATGACTACGATTACGAGTATAAAATAATAAGCTAACCCAACAGACGTTGTTCTCTCTAAACTATGTTTATCAGGAAAAAAAATATTGCAACAATTAATTAAAATATAACCATCATATCTTCCAAGTTTAATTAAACTGTACACACTAAGCAAAAGTTCATTAAAATTAGTTCAGTAGTTCAGAAGTCCCGAACAAAGATCGTGGCACGTAGTTTTCATATATAAAGATATGGAAATGTGACAATTGCTGTCTACCTAACTGGAAACACAGTAAAATAGCAAAATAAAAGAAAGCAACAATGTATTTCCGCAATGATTCAATTTATTCAGCCCACCGCACGCTCGAACACGATTATTAGTTCCCAAACACGTATGTTAACGGCATATCAAATCCGATTAGGTATAGTTCCAATATTTTCCAATAGCGGACACTCAAATATTAGCCGAACGTGACCTTAATGTTGAAAATGGCTATTAGACGCCAACACCGCGCGCACTCGGCTGTGTCAACTGACCGTGCCGTTCTCTATAGCTACATCTATAAATGCTATTCAGTGTATTAGGGCGATTAGCACTAGTAACTTGTTGTAGGTATATTGTGATTGTTTCCGCCTATAACACCGTCCGCGAACTTTTTATCGGTTGTTCTAAAACAAAGTTCGTCTTTTGGGACGAATGAACTAGAATATGCTCCATTTTTGTCTATACTAACTACGCCATAGAAACACTATACGTATTTCTAGCAACATATATTGCTGCAATTAATCCGGCTATAAATTAATAGCTAAATAATTTTCCACAACATCCCATACATTGACCTGACACCGTGGTAAGGCGCTTAAAGCACTTGCGCTACGGACGCCAGACAACAGAGGAATCACAAATACAATACTTAAATACATACATGTAACACCTAGACATAGAGCAAACACAAATATGATCATATAAATATTTACTCTGGGTAGGAATCGAACCCACGACTTCTGGCGTACAAGATAGGATCACTACCATCTGTGCATGGGCCATGGGGTCCGTCATGATAGAAACTTCTGAATAATAACATATAATTCAGTAATTATAACGAATAGCCCGCAGTGACTACTACAATGGAATTTCAACAGATCGCACTAGTCATTATTTAAGGCGTTCATGTCCAAACCAAATTATGTATGCTATTCTATACTTCATTTTTAACAATGATGCCTAAGATTTGGTTCAATTTTAAGATGCGCATATCTGCTACAGTAGCATATCTATACGATCATACATATAGTAAAAATGCAAATCTTCACCATTTACATAATTAGCCTTTACCCTTCGACGGCACCAGCAACATCTTTCCACAATAATCGATAAATGTCCTTGTAACTTTCTAGTTCTCTAAGATTAATATTTATTATGAGAATTACGCCGATTTTTTACGCTGACAGCTTAACTAAACACTATTATAATCGATTAGCTCACGCTTATATTATCATTTCTTTTTCTAAAAAACGATTACAACTACAAGATATAAATATCTAATAGTTAATCAGTAATCGCCACAAAAGCGTTTACCAAGCGAGTCCGTCTCTCGTTATTATTATTATTTCTTCTATTTTCTGACATAAAACGTCAATAAAAACATGGTTTTCAAATAGCAACGTATAATTCTGTGGCTTAGAATATCATCTTTCCATTATTCAGTAATTGACATTTCACCAATTATACTATTCAAGTCTATTCATTTCTTTGGTTTATTTCTAAGAATATTTTTTATTATAATATTGGATTAGCCGTGGAATATTAAAATACTAATTAAAAATTAAAAAAAAAGCTTTGTTCGTCGATAACGTAGAAATTATATTACCATAGAACATCTTTATATTTTTAAGGATTTAAAAAAAATTGTGCACTTTAATATCAAGCTAATTAAGAAAAAAAATTGATTAACTTAGTCACAAAACTAAAGCATATATAACTATTTATATAATATAGTTAGGACATAAAAAATCTGTAACTCGTTATTAATTATACTCACTTGGAATTTAAAATATTTACGTAAAAGTAAGTTATTGCTTTCTTTCGCATTCCACTTAACTAAATCCAATCGACCACGAACTTTTTTCAAATCTTGTTAGTCTTCAAATACTTCTGATAATAATATTTATAATTACCTAGTTAAATTAGTTCTGTGCATGAATAAACAAATATCACCGAAATCAGATAGCCAAAGTAAACGTCGTTGTATTACAGATATCTATACAAATTACAAATAGAAGTCCGTTTCGTGAGCCATGGTGTTATTAGGGCAGTAAGTTTTGGGAACACGACTTATACTAAGCCTTTGCTTAATTGTGGGATTGTAGCTAAGTTGGCTCACTTATCGTATTTACCGCGACCCGACCCGGGCGTGCTGCCGTGTTATCACTTAATTATAACTTGTATAGAAATGTAAGTTTAGGTAATGCATTTTAGCATTGGTTCGAAACTCGTTAAGAAGTTTTTTCCACTTTTTCGAGGAAAAAGAGGAGTTTTACCTTCTGACGGATACTTATCTATATCTCTCACAAGCATTTAGATTATGTATACATTATCAATTTATTATTCTATCTATATATATATATAATATAAAACCTGGGCCATGCCCGAGAAATATCTCTAGGAACAGAATAGTTTTATAAATTTTCTATATATATATAAATAGTGTGCCAGCCAAGTTTTTATTCAATTTAGTTTTAAATATGTTATTTCCAATGAGTAAATATGTGTATGCACGCCCTGAAAATCATCTAAACTATTCATTATTATCAGTTGGGAAAGATAGGGCCCGTCTTATTTGTCAGGTTAATAATTATAGGGAGGACCATTATTTGGAATGGCAGAAAATATGAATGGCATGGTTAAAACGTTTATTAATTCAATTTACACATTAGTTTCTACAACTAATAAAAATATATTAAATATCTATATATCAACTTTTGTATTTTAACACAATTTCAAGTAACACATTTTTAACATACTTTTAAGCGAAGCTTTACTGGATCACAATATCCGCCAAAGAACTTTCACTTTTAGATGTAGTCCTCCCCAAAAAGGGGGATCTTGGTCCATTTATATATGTACCGCGCTAGGCAAGCATGGTGCCAAATTCCCGACGTTCTTTATCCTACATTACAAAATGACTGGCTGAATAGTAAGTACCTATACGTTATTCAACAACGTTGTAGCAACAAATAAGCTGTTTTTATTCATACATACATATACAGTTAACGCAGAAAATAACTTAAGATAATGAGCAATTGATGAGCCAGAGTCTCGAGACTGTAACAAGACATTCTTATTCGTATTAGTGAAGAAAAAATACTTCAAGCAAATTGAAATTCTAATGTCTCATGCATAATTGAAGGTTCCTCGCGAAGCCAACAACATTTTCCGCATTGTGAAATACTCTAATCTAGAGTGGAGTAACATTTTTACATTTCGTCGCTCTGGCAAGAACTCATTTCGCAATTTTGTTGGAACTAATTTTGCTTAAAAGTGCGGTAAGAGCCTAGATTTAACCGCTCCGTATAATTCTTTAAAGTACTTCCCAAATTTTGCTACAGAAACAAGCTGTGAGTGGAGATTTAGTCGTTTAATTTAAGCTAGATTAATTTAAGGATTACATTTTTATTTTATCGTTATCTTAGTACACAGATAGTTTATGTCATTAGTGAAATCTTGTGCAAATATCTAAGCTAGCTTGTAACCGACCAGTTCAGTCTCAAAACAGATAAAATTTTTTATGTAAAATTTCGTTATAGATAAAAGCAAAAGCTCAATTATATGTGTAAATATTTTATTAAAAAACTTACTCAAATTGACTTTTACGGTAATAAACTAGATATTTTAATGCATGTATATTCTCTTTTGTATATTTAAAACCCATACCTACAAAAAACTATTTTAACTGTCGTTTTAGTAAATCTTTGCCAGTTTTATATGAATGGCCAATTTGGAAGCCTAATTCATATTCAAAATAATTTTAAACTAAAATATTTTCGATCCTGTAATCTTTTTTCTTATATAGTATAACATTTTTTGAGTTATCAAGTTTTAATCACAAGCTGCGATATGTGGATGCGATACACATTACCTACAATTGTTTTCCTTCGACATCCTGATTCTCTTTTTATTCCTACTATCAAATACAAATAGTTATCACTCTAATTATCTTAAAACCAGTGTCAGAGTAGCACACGTCACTGTGTAGATTGCAATCCGGATACCGCAGAGTGTTTAGTTTACATCGTACTATCTCTAATTACCTTGAATAAATCTATTGAACTGTAGCTAATAGTTGTAATCAATAAGTATCGGATAACCAGATCCAACTAGAGCTATACTATATCGTTGAATCTGGTATTCATCAACATGACAAATGTATTATGGAAGAGAAAGTACGTAATAGGAAATAGCAAAATCCTAGCTCGTGCCGCTCCCGTCATAAATGTCGTAGAGATAATTTAAGTCGCGGTTACGGTGCTGTAGTCGTAAGACCGTGCTAACGTAACGGTATCATGTTTCATCCTCACACCCCAAGCGACAGCTCCGTGCGTTCCTATATCTGCATGCAGAGTGTTGGTTAGCTGACTAATGTTCCCTTGGTACGCGTCTTTTAGAATATGCAAATATGACGTCATCGCTCACAGAAACACATTTCACCTGGCAGCTGTAACGTTGTAATTTGTTGTTATGCGCTGTACATAATTGCGATGCCTCGACAATTGAGCGTAGGGCCTGAATTTTAATCATACGGCGACTGTAAATAAAATCAATTATACTCTATATTGTTACAATGTTATCTCTAGTGTGGAGGCAGTCTAATATACTATGTCTGGGTTTTATACGTTAGCAACCTTAATTAACTATATTAATCCAATGGGGTTCAACGAGCTATAAGGAACAATTCACTCAGTCTCCTTGCGCCATCGCGTCAGGAATAAAGAGATCGTAAATGAACCAAAGTTGCCGTTATAACACAACGGATCAGGCAGTAGAATTGGCAATAGGCAGGGCAAATATCAAGCAGAACTGGGGGTGAATGGAGTCTTAAGATTTTTAAATGCAAACCACGCGCTGGGAATTGCAGCGTGAGATATCAACCTATAACAGACAGACAATCTCACTAGAAATATAGGATCGATCTGGATCATACAACTAGTCTACTTGAAAATCAGGGAAGGTCTATGTCCGGCATGGATTATATAGTTATTTTTAAAAATACTTGAAGCTTACCATATCGCTCACAATTCTAGTGCCAAATCTTTCACAAAGTTCTTACAATAATGGATATATAAAAAAGGACATGGAAACATTATTGAAACATCATCAAATTTATGCAGCTAATATAACGATAATGTTGATGACAAAGCCTAAGTATTTAAATGATAACCAGGTTTCAGGTTTATTTGTGAACGTTATCGCTTAACTTAATCTGACACCGGACTACTGTACTATTACACTCATATCAGAAATTATTGCCAAAAATATTATAATTCATCCATTAATATTCATTTAAATGAATTTATCATTCGTTCCGCACCCACGAATTCATATATCATTGACACTGTTAGCAGATACTATAGCTATTTCCGAGCGAAACACATGGGATGGTTTTAATCTCGATAGAACACGTAATTCCCTTGGGGGACCGAATAACTTACAGCACTAAGGTAAATAAATCACCTGCCATAGACGGAAGTGTAGTTACATTGTTACACCGAGTACCCTTTGCTAATTTCTAGTTTAATAGAGGCTTTACGATCTTTCAGAATGGAGTTAAACTATACATTTATTATTACTTGTTGTTTTGTGTAAAAAAAAACTTTTAATTGAACCATCATGATAAAACTACTTTTTTAACGGCTTTAAGATGCGGTTTAATTAGCTTTTTACATTTTTTGTTTGAAGTTTTGGCTACTTTGCGGCAATCGTTCATAAGATTGACAAAATATGTTGTGTTAGGATTTGAAAGCTACAATTACTACATCTAAAATGTGTATGTTCCCATCGACGCAGTAGGTTCTGACAATAACTTGTTATCTGGCAGGGCTACGATCTTTGCCTTAGTTCTTGATCATAAATATGACAGAATCTTTAGCAGGCGGCATTTCCAACCAACAGCAATCATTATTCTTTTGCGAATTATTCAAGAATTTCCATACTGATTTAGTAATTGAGTTTTTCACCATAAACGGAAGATTTTTCTCGTCTCGTGAAAACACAAATATTTCACATCGGCTATATTTTTTTAACTCTTGTTTTGATATTTCTTCTGGTTTGGCTTATGTAAAGAGAGACTGCATTCACAGTAAAGCTTGTATACCTGTATCTTAAAGTTGTGTGTTGTGTTTGATAGATATTGAGAATCGTTTGACCTTCCTGTAAATTTTTTTACAAGTTTAAGATTTTCTTAATCTTGTCAGTAACACTCTTCTGGTATGGAAATACAGCAGGTGGAACTGTCGCTTTTCTCATCCAGTTTCCATGATAAAGAATAAAAAATTGTGTAAAGATGAATAAACCGCATTTTAAAACCGTTGAAAAAGTACCTTCATCACATTCATACTGTAAATGCGTAAATTTTTAAAAATATCTATATTAACCTTTGAAAGTTTGATTTAGATAAATATTTATTCCTTGCTTAGCAATAGCTACGAAAAATTGTACTGAATTTCTGAAAAAAAAATCGCATTGTTGTAGTATACTTGTAAGCTTAAGAGAATGTGAAGCGCCCCGAGAGATTTATGTTCCCAAAAGTTTTTTATGTGAACACTGTGATTTGGTGTTCATTCTAAGGATGGTTCTTCAGGATGCTTCAATCCTAAGTTTTTTGTTTGAGATAAATGTAGGATTCGTTTGTGAAACTCCTAGTTTGACAAATTTATAGAGGATTATTAACAGACTGTAGCAGTGTTGTGCGTGACGTTTATAAACTGCATTTAATATTATTATAATCATCATACCAGCTATTGAGAAGTCCTCTGCTGGACATAGGCCTCTCCGAGAAAAGAGGTATTTTGCCCGTAATTGCCGCGCTGGGCAAGCGTGTTGTCGCCCGTCGCAATATCACAGAGCGCAGCTTTTGCGACGGGCATGCCGCTGCCCCACCCTGTGCAACATTGTGCTTCGATATATAGAAATAACAACTAGACACAGAATAATTACAAATACTCATCTTAGACATATTTGTTCTAAGCGGCGGTCAAACCCACGACCATTGGCGCGCAAGAAAGAATCACTACCATCTACGCCACCAGTTCCGGTAAATTATTCGGGTTACAGTAGTATGATTTGACACAATACTTTACTTTAATCAAATAAAACAGTGGAAATAGACTGAGCCGGTAAATTATGACCAAAACTGTGCAATTGTATATCATTATGCGTAGGATCCACAAAAAGTGTAAGACTCGTTTCAAAAGTTACAAGTCGCAATGATCTGTATGAGCAAGATCAGTTCTAAGATGTGTTATTAAGGAGAGATACATTTCCGAGTATGAAATATAGCATACCGATCTTATGAAACTGATATGCCCTATGAAACTGCATGCATGCACATGCTGGCAAGTGCTGTGATCAGTGTGAGTAAGAACTAAATTTGACATTTACAGAATTGAAGCTATCAAGGGTAGGTTGGCGTGATGAGACTTAAAGTAAATATTAGTGTAACTATCTCTTTCATCTGATTGTGGTAAAATGGCGAGTGTATATAAGTTTCAACACGTACGTGACCATATAGAGACGAAATTTTTTTTACACCTTTAAAAATATATAAAAGGTAATGACACTACATAAGTAAAATATAAATTTTATTTATGTATTTAATCATAATATAATTAAAATGGTTATCCCAAAAACTTTATAGTAGTAAAAATTTTTTTTATCGAACTTTATTAATAATTGTTTGACGTTGTTATAAAATACGTAAGATAAAAAGCTTTTACAATTGATGGGTTTGTCGGTCAGGTCGATCCTTCCCAGGCAACTTTTGTTTATAAACTAATAACATGTAATAGGTCGGTTCGATGCGTATTATGTATTTTTAGAAAGTTAGAAAAGAATTGCGCTCTCATCATTGCTGTGTTATATCAATTTAATTTCAATGCTGTTTTCACAATATCGTATAAGGTTGTTGAGTGCAAAGCGTTACAAGTTTTACAAAGCATTCGTTTGTACGAAACGGTTACAGGAGATAAAAGCCTTCCAAGTACGCTTTTATTTGCTGTGAAAGCTTTATTTGTTTTATTGGATGTAAACAAGTGCAGGTTGTCACCGAGGCTTGTCGTGTACTGCCATGGTTTGATCGAGGAATGTGTCAAACGTCACTCTCGCCACGTCTTTGATGAACTGTTATTTAACATTACTGTTTTGTAAGAAGTTGCCAGTTTTATAAGAAGACCTTTTGAACTATCATGATTAGGATTTATCCACTTAGGTTGTTTATTTGTATTAGGCTATATGTTTCTCATTTGCTTCCGAAAATCGCACTTTTGTTAGTTCTATTGGAGAATCTGAGATCTCTGAGATACTCTGAGATAAGTCGCTTAAAACACCGTTGTTGCGGACTTAATATAACAGAAGAATCACATATATAATACATAAATACACATATTGAGTACCCAGACACAATTATAAATATTATCATATAAATCTTTGTCCTGGGTGAGCATCGAACCAAGAACTTTTCTTCTTCTTCTTTGACACATAAAAAATATTCAAAAGGAAGAAGTCGAATTTTCTCCAACTTAAACTTCAAGATAGGTATTCTTGATGAGACAGATGCATTGAAAGCAATCGTGACCATTACATTACGAGGCATTCAAGGAATACAAGCAAAGAGCAAGCTGCAATAAAAAGACTCTTATCACGTGTAAACAAGCAAGCGTCAACGACTGTCGAGATTATAAAAAGTGACGTAGAGGTTTTGTCAAAGCGGGCGACGAGATAAATTGGCAAGGGACGTGTTGCGGGCGCGTATCACGGCACGTATCCAATAGTGCCGCGGACGCCTTGCGTGACGCTATTCCCCGACATCAGCCCCTCATAAATCCTTCCTTTATAAATTAGAGAAAATGTAATCCAGAATCGCCCGGCTCTTAACACGTTCGCACGCTATTAGCGCGTTGCGTTTAGTTTTTTTTTGTGGGAAACTTTTGATTAATGGGATAAGAAAAAATCACAATTAATATATAGATTTACGCTAGCATCTTTGAAAAATTAGACACCAAAGTATACCGAAATACCTGCATTTTCGAGTACTCTCACGTTTCACAACAAATTTACACTTTTATCTTCCCAATACAATAAGTTTCTAAGTTATTGTTATTTACCGCATAAATCCGATCACGGGAAAACGAATAATATATTTGCAGAAATAAAATAGCGTTTCTAATCCCACCAAATGAGTATTAGGTGAATTATGACTGTCGAAGTATAGTTAATCTTGTCGAAAGGAAAGTCCAAAAATCCTTCCATGAAACTTTAAAGCAGTTAAAATAAAACAATCTAAGTACATCGTTTTTAGCTGTCACGTAGGCAACGGAACGGGCAACAATTTTCACTAACAAGCGATACTAAGCAATCCAGCCCGAGCAATCAAGAATCGCTAAAAGCAATCGTCCGCAAGATTCATGCTGGTTGTATATTTTAATTATTTGAGGGTTTAATAAATTGACATTAAATGTCGTACAATTACTATTTTTTTAATTTCACAACCAGTGTGTTGTTATATTTATATTAGTAAGTTGTATAACAAAGCTATCATTAGAAAATTTACTAATAAATAAAATAAATATATAGTAGTTAAGCTTAATGTGTAGGAAATGTGACTGTCATTTAAATCCATTCAGTTAACACAAACTTGACAGTATGATACGGAATTTCATTAAATGTGATATTGTATTGACCACAAAGTGTAAACTATTTTAAGTTTTATTTTAACAACATTGCATATACTTGAGAATCAAAACCAAGGCGTGCTCCGTTTAAGACAAACTATTTTAAACTACGCCTTTGCAGTCAATTCTTGAATACTAAACGTAAATTTTATTCAGTTTAAATCGTATTCTAAAATATTTCAGAACGGCCATCAGTCTAGTAGTACATCTACGAATCGTAAAAAACATATAGTCGGTTTTCTGCTCCACTAAATGAATAACTATAAAATGTGACTTTAGCTGACGTACGGCTGAAGATAAATTTACTTTCTGGTACACAGCAACATAGAATGACTGATCAAATTTTCCTGTAGTCATATAATAGTGTTAAGTAATACATGTATGTACTATTTTACGTTCTGTTATAAAACAGACCTGATGTGGTAGAGTTTACGTTTGATATGGCCAAACTTTTTTTCTTTTTTAATTCTCTATTAGAATAATTAGTTTTGAAATAGTAATCCGCTGTGATCGATAATTTATCGTAAATGTACTGCTGATCGATTTGTCTCGAGTTAGTGCAATTTTGTAACTACAATATAACCTAACAGCTAATTTGTATTATGACTCACTACTAACATTCAAGAAAAATAGATGAAAAGCTAAATACCCATTAAAATTGTTTTAATAAGTTGAGTCGCTGGTACCCTCATGACGTACGAGTATATAATTTCTCCGGCTTAGTACGCAGGAGTCTGTAATTTAAAATTACGCAACGCAGTTATAACTGGCAGCGACATTAGAGCCGGCGACATGAAACAGAAGCCTGCGATGCATGCAGACTTAATCCCAGGTAATGGGACGTAATAAAATGTAAGAGCCGTTGGTAACGGCAGACGTGCGCGCGTGACCTGTTATCTTTAGCTCAAACAAGACTTAAGTAAACACAAATCCTTGTACCGACCGCTCGCAAGGACGCGGTACTGCCAAGTGGTGGATTTATTTGTATAAATTGCCCTTAAGCTAGCTAGAATCATACATGTACAAAGTAACTCGACACAGCCGAAACAAGGGTGCACTCCAGATTATATCCTGGTAAATATTAAGTTGTTTTGTTAATCCAGCCGCGGATGTACTATGGCTGATGATGAAATAATTAATAAAAAAAAAATTACGACATGTGTTTGACGTGACAACGTCTTATAAATTGGTTTGCCGGGTGACACTTCAAGAAACTGCGTTACGCTCCGCTCACGTTATGCGCTGACAATGAGAGCGAGTGAGAGGCACGCGTCCCTCTCACTCGCTCTCATTGTGATGTGTGTATATATGTGTATGTATATTTGTATATAAATACGTATGTATGTGTAAAGGTAAAAATAAAATTTTGTTAATATGAAATTCAGTGCGAGATTCTTTGTATAAATTAATGTTTTAAATATAATTTTTTGTATAAATAAATGTTTTAAATTGTTACTATTATTTCTTACCTACCTACCTATTTACCTACTATACGAATGAATATTCACATTAAAATTATTTTACCACTCAAGGTCGTTGTCACGTAAAACTTTCGCCCGTATACCGACTTTACAGGCAACCAATTTTTTTCTTTATAAGAAGAAACATTTAGTTGAAAACTAATATTCACACTTCACTATGAGTTTTATTTTCTTGTTTGCAATAGTAGAGTTGGTGGATGTCTTACATTGCTCTGACTCGACACGATTTGTTAGTAAACCGCCAAGCTGTTGATATATGGAGTGTCGCACAGAGCTGGACAAGCATAGTCGTCAATATCCGTCGTTATGTTAAATTGAAATTTCCTCCACCCATGTGTAGCTGCTAGCTTTAACATATATATGCATATATATTTAACACATATATAGGAATTTTAAACCATACAGATATTTTTCTTCTAATTAGTAAATTGAGTAATCAGTCTATTAGTCCGCAAAACTCTTTAAAAGAGAAAGTATAAACCCCAAAACGCAATGAAATTTTTTATTAGTTCCTGAATTGTTAATCAAACTCTCGTAATTGGGCTACGTGAATAAGTCATAAAACATAAAACCATTGTGCCGTTGAAAATCTGAAAGGAAAAAATATTAATTGACACAAATTTTATTATTGTTGGAACTCTTCTCAGACATATTGCAGCCAAATGAAAAGAGAGCTCGGAAGTGTGCCAAGCTCGAGCCAAACCAGTAATCACACTGAAAGTTAACATGGCCCACTTTGGGACGAATCTAACCCTTCTGAAACTATATGTTGGTTATTATACATTTATTATAAAGATCGCATCTTTATCGTGCGTATTATTAAGTATTTTTCCGTTATAAAAGAAAGAAGGTACTTCAAATAAGTAAGTAATAAAATAATTAAAGAAAAAAGACAAATATCCTCATTTCTTTTTTTTAATCGCCACTTTTCTTTTTACTAAGCGCAGACCCGCGCCATTAAGTAAGCCGAGCTTAATGTTGAAAGAAATTGGCATAATGTCTATAACAAAATTAGGTGATTCAGGACTATAAATTGTATGCATATAGTTGGTAAAATGTTGAACAAATATTTTCAGCTTTGCTGCCTGATTTCACATCTTTCGCAGACTTTACTATAGCTTCATAAATGATGGAAAAAAACATTCGTAGAATAAGGTGGGAGAGCATCTAGTATGCCCTTTATTGTTATAGAAGATTCATATACCGAGTGCAAATGCTCTCCGGCATGTACTAGTACTAACTATTACTGCAATCGTGCACTCGGTTCAGAGTAAACGTTTATCGGTGTTTGATCTTGTAAATTACTGCGTCTGAACAAGGATGTTTAACTACGTCGATGCTAGTTTGACTTCCTTAGCTTACAAGCTGGTTTACTTTATGAGTCACGCGATTTTATATTTTGACCGTGTTAGAAAACTTTGCCTAAACTTTTATAAATGTTGTCAACTTAACACTTGTGCCTCATTTTCGTTTTTAATTATTTTATTTTGTACTTTATATAGGATCATCCACTGTATTATGTGTAGAATTAACTGTTATTTAAACTTTGATTCTTTAATTTGTATTGATGATGTTTAGTTATTTTTCTTAAATATTTTGTTAGTTAAAAAGTAGGTAATTCAGATAGTTTTAGATTATAAGAGAGAAAAACTACATTTTTAGTGGTACATACGATTTTGTTAAAAAATATTTGAATTCTCGACCCATAGAACTAAATTGTAAATAATATATGCAGATTTTGCACTTTTCGAAGCTACGCCTGTGTTAAGGGTAAAAACTTACACTAAAAACCTTTACTCTTCTACGTAACATCACGACGGAGTGAAATGGGAGATTTATGTAGTTAATCTATCTTTTAGAGAATCTAGTGGAGTCTCCATATTCGTTACTAGCAACACGTATAGTCACTTAGTAAGCTTCTTGTATTTAGATCTCCGAGAATAAGAAATTATATATTATCAAATATTATTTTCTTTTATATCATTAGGTAAAAAGTTTGTAAAGTTGCTTTGTATTCTTTCTTCATCTATATATCTTTGGTTATTTGTGTATACTCAACAAATAGAATATGTGAAATAAAACTACTTATGCTTGTGCAATACAATGAATAACTACGATGAATCAATCTCTGGCTCATAAGTAAAAAAGTTAGTAGCAAATTTGACAAATCAACATACTATTTTTATTATTTATGAGCGTATATGCAATGCAAATTGCTATATACAAACTCTGAAGTTTACTCTGCCAGTTATCACAGCAAAGCGAATACATACCTGGCACAGAGCTGGTATATGGGACGCGCTGGCGATTTCATAATCAAGTACCGACTGAAGGTAATATAATTTCCCGGTGTGCGCTAATGAACGTGTATTTTGTTTCATCTGCCAGTAGGACTGAAGCGCGGGAAGTAAAATCAACATTTCATTTGCCCCTAGTCCGGCGAAGCTTGCTCGTGTCAATTAATAATTTTTCCTTTTAGCTTTTGAACGACTAAATCGTAATATCATCTTGATGACATAATATAATTTGGTGTTAAATAGTTATACATAATAATTTTATCCATATAATGAAATTTTCAAAATTGTATTTTAATATCGGCTCTATCGGTTTTTATATTCATAAATATAATATTATAAATTTTTTGTTTTAACCACTGAATTCCTAGTTCATGCCCTGGGACAGACCGCTTTATCATTTTACAGTAACTACTTCTTAAATTGTTTATTTAGGTTATTCCCACGATATAATACGCTAACATTTTAAAGTACCTTCATTACTTTAAGCCAGCACGTTAGGCACGCTTCTCCCACGTGATTTCTTTTGAACAAAGAGGATTTAAATAGAAGCACTTTTCACAGCCTGAAGCAGTTTAATTTATTTAAACGTAGTTTAAAATGTTAACCCGAGGATAGAGGTTTGAGATAGACTAAAATGGTTTAATGTCATCACAAGCTCGTTTGCGACCTCACCTCACCACTCAGTGGGAGGATTATAAGAGTGGGAAAAAATACAGAGAATAGGTAAGTGGGATTAAGAGCTAACATTTATACATGTCACAGATATTTATAATTTATTAAATATTTCTGACTTCTTCAAAAACACATATTAATATGATCATTATATAAATTTTAGAATACTTAAAATATACTTCGGCCTCTTTTTTTATTATATGTAACTAGTATTAATGTGACGCACTTCTGAGTCACTCAATAATAATATATGACTGCGATTCATTAATTATAATAAATTACATAATAACAAAGGGAAAATCGACGTCTCGCTGATGGTGAAACTTTTTTTAACATTCCTACTTCATAAGAGGTTTATTTTTTGCAATCCGCTGAACACGAGTTTACGCACTCAATAAACCCCCAATATTTTTATTATAATTGCTGTACGATTATCCTCGTGGTTTAAGCATGAATCGATCCGTGTAATAGTGTTTAACGAACCATATTAATAAATGCGGGTTAAACTTCGGGTGCCAGTCAGCATTATTATGTTATCTATAATTTTTTTCACACGCTAAAAGTAACTCTATTTAAATTGTTCATTTAATAATTGTATGTCTCATATAAATTTATCAATCTTTGATAGTCATATTATATTCAAGATCACAATACTAGCTAATCAATTCATAGTATATGTCATTTACCGCGAGATACCGGCAGATTAAAATGGTACCTCTCTCCGTACTAGGTGTTGTAAGAGACGATTGAAGAACCGACAGATGGTGGTATATCCATCCGAAACAGTGCAGCTCAACTACACAGGGAGGGGATGGGAAGCAGCACCTCTACCGCGAAAACTGTGCTCCATGACTGTTAATACGATTGCCCTACGCCGCAAATAAAGACAAAACCATCCTTTCCTTGGTGGTGTCCTCCCATGTACAACAGTGGACTGATATGACATTGCATAATAAAAGTAGTTGCGTTTAAGCAAACACTTACAACAAATGCAACAAGGAACACTTTTTCATATATTTACAGTGTGCGGACTTGCTAAGATTCAGTATAACTTCATTACCAAATTTAGGATTTATTAGATAATACCTTTTTTATAAGACTTAATTAACAGACAGAATATGGTCTTTGGATTGTAAGCGACATCGCAGCTTATTGTCGCAGCAGTTCGTATTGTCAACCTGACTTAAAGATATTATGTCATATTTCCCAGTCATTTTATTGCTTCTCTCACCCTTAAAACCGGAACTCAGCTATGCAAACACTTCTGCTTGGCGTTAGAAATAAGTGAGAGTGAAGTAGTAATACAGACGAGCTTTGTATGAGGTCTATCTCTAGTAAATAATAATACTGGCAACACAGGAAATGCTTACAAAAAATAACCTAAGCTTGGTTAAGATAATTTTTATTTAAATATATAAACACTGATAAATAGGTACTGATAATAAGAAAATACTATTATTTGGGCCTCCAAACAAATCTCTTTAAATATAGGTAATATGTACATATTGCAGAGGATAAAATATAGACAAGCGTGTTGGATTTATTACTATCCTTTTTTTTGTGAACCTTGTACGAACGGGACGTAACATTGGACGACAGTTTTATCGTTACTATATTCATGGTCTATAGACCATTTATCAGGCAACGAAACTACATTAACGGGTTTGATTCTTTTTGAGAACCAATTTAATACAGCCAAAATGATGCAAATAAAATGCGATCAGCATTATTCTCTTCTGAAGGCACATCTTTAAAGATGTTTATGTTCAAAAGTTAAAGACTATCATGAATGAGTAATAACACACATTATTTATTAGATGCGATCTTTAAAGTATTTAGAGAGATTCAATGTTTCGACATCATCCACACCTTCGGTATTAGCTCGTTCACATTGTTAAAACTTGCTGTTAGACATAGTTTCCGCAAAATAAGGAAGGAAATTTGGTCTATAATCACTGCGTTGAGCAAACTAGGTGGTAATCGCATAGCTTAGCTTCGAGACAGGAAAGCTGCTGCTCATTCTTACGCTGTTGCTTTAGAGTTTTGCTGATTCAGGTGGATTTACCGCCATCTATCGATTCCGGAGAAGGTACTATTTAACTCTGGTGGTACCAGCGTACGTGGCTTAAAATAAAATCCGGTACCACTGTCGCTTTTAACGACATCGGATACAGTAGAAGGTTCTATTTTACTCAGTTGGAACCCCACAGTAAACCCTGAAGACCTACTCTAAGTACATGTTACAACCACACCCATTTTAACTGAGCAGATTATGAACATCCTATGTGTATATATTGCTGAGTTATTATCTTAGTCCCCTGCATTGCTGATTCAATATCTTGGAGTCTCTCAGCAACCTGGAACCGGGAATATACCAAGCATTATCTAATCTGAGTTCACCCTCCTGGATCTATTATCATAAAACTGGAATAATCACCAAAAAGCTTATTAGTGACTATACTGTGCTGTACTGTGGAGGATAGTTCCTTCTCAAAAATCTGTAAGACTTGCTGTCTCTTATTGATATTGCGGTATCATATGAGACAGAGTACATGGGCAAGTTATTTAGGTAAGCGGTTTGCTGCTGCCTATCCCGGCTCAGTTGCATTAGAGCGGCACTGTTTCAACTGGAGTTGTTGTCCACCTGTCTGTTACGGGACCTCAGCCGCTTCTTCCAAAACCTTGTATAGAGGGAGGTACAGTTCTACCCTGGCGGTACTACACGGTAATTATTGGAAACCTATTGGTTGAAGACTTTCCTCTTAAGAAGGTTATTGCATCGTCCTTGAACATAATTTCATTATAGTGCAGCAATTTATTACCCATCCCTAGACATCTATCTATAACAGAACAAAAACGATGAGACTAGTAACTATATCTTCATGTATCAATCTTCAAAATGGAGTCATCAAATGCACGTTCTTTTCTAACTTTTTCCCTATGCCGTCGGATTTTGACAAATTAGCGCGTCACCGAGTGATGCGACGCGGCCGGCGGCCCATCAATATCAAAGCGGTGACCGTTACTCAATATCACTCAAGTGGAACTGCCCAATTTGCAGGTACATTTAACTGATTTGATTGAATCCATCGAGTTATCGCCTCGCCACGCGTATGTATAGGTATGCAAATATAAAAATGTGCCATGATAACGGTTTTAGGGATTGGTCAATGAGAGGTGAAGTGGTGGTGAGTAAGAGAGGTGATCGTTTGAAGCACCGTTCCAACTGCAGATACGGTTACATAGACAGATTTTTTTACACGGCAGCCATACAGATCATTATATTGTGAGAAACATTCTAAGGGAACGATTTTCTATAATTTTAAGATCTGTTTTAGTAGAGCTTTACGTCAAAATATTTTATAGTACACAGTAAACTTAGTTATAAAAAGATTAACAAACGACCGAATAACCGAACTAAAAATGTAAAATTTGGATAAGCCGTTAAAACGCTGTTATATGAATCTATTGTTTCAGAAACAGCTACAGGTAAATAAAATCTTAGTTCATTTATCATGTTTATTCAGTTATCTTACTTCAGTTATCAACGTAAGGTCCTTGTACCATCAATTGTGGCACATTTCCGTTAACATTTATTTTTTTATTAGACTAGGTGTCGACCTAGAAAACTAACTTACTAACCCTTATAAACAAGCATACAGCCCGCGTGATAGTAAGCGTCACAGCAGCCTATAGACGCCCGTAATATCATAAAGATATCAATAGCACATTGCTAACCTTGTGACTTTAAGATATTTTGTCTTATTACCCAGTAATTTCACTGCAGTAATTTCAAATCGGATTACAGCAATGCAAATACTGCTTATTTGGTGGTAGAAATAGGTGAGAATAAGGTACTAATGCAGACGACCTTTTGTCAAGGTGACAGCTAGGTATAAAAAAGTGCCGATAACTCCTGAGCATAACGGTGCGCAGAATAACGGAATAGCAGATGATACTTTAAAAATACGTTTTCATTATAAATGTCAATGGTCGTTACAGGCTAATTTAAGAAGAAATTATTCGGAATTCTCGAACAATGTTACGAGTAACTAGGTGAAATTTGCGTTAACAGTATTTATTACTTTCTGTGCCAGACACTCCCTTCAATATTCGGATCATGTACGCTGTTCCCTATTGATTAATGAGTAAAAGGTCCTATAAAATACGTCACACATGGCGTTAGAGAGAGTAAAATTACCTTTATTATTACAACGCAGTAATTAAACTGACATCAAAATTTTTGTCAGGATATTACTTGTGTCTACTTGAGGTGATTGTGCCTTTTAAAGAATTCATGTTTTTGATATGTGAATAATTGCCCGTGCCGTGAGGTACCAGCAGAGTATGGGGATCTAAGAATGGAAAGCCTGGAAGAGTTCTTTTGCTGCCTTACAAGAACTATGCTAGATCGCGCAGATCATATCGATGGCCGCCGATCGACACCGCGACGGATCACGCACCGAAGTCGCCCTCGCGCAGCCTTGCGGCTGCGCGTTGACAACTCTGATAAGACACAGTAGAATAGTACCTCCCTCTGTACCAAATGTCGTACGATGCGTCCAAGGTACCGAAATCAACAGATGGCGATATATCCATACGAAATAGCGCAGCTTAAAAACTACAGGGTGAGGATGGGAAGTAGTATTCTCGTCATGAAGTTGCGCTCTGCGATTGCCACCACGCCTGCCCAGCGCAGAAATTATGGGCAATATTTCTCCTTTCCTGGGAAGGCCTATGTTCAAAAGTGGACTTCCAATGGTTGTAATGGTGATAGTTATGGTGGCAATGGGAATGCCCATGTGTGCCTTATTGCGTTTAAGCCACATGTCTTGGAAACTCAGTGGCCTATCCTGCGCGGCAATTCTGGCCAAAATTCTACCTTGGCCTATGTCTATGTATGATTGATGTTAAAGAGTTACCTCGTATCATGCCAATCATAGTAAAACATGTCCAATTTTTATGGAAATTGGAACAGAGCATGTTTATAGATATATAATGAGATCTACATATCGAAAAAAAATATTCCTCTTTTAGATTTTTTTGTGTTTTTATGTTTCAAATAATGGAACAGTAGGATTATACACATATGTAAGCTACTGTAAGTGCTATGGATCTCGTTAGGAAATAAAACTATTGTATTTGCTTTTTATATTATGTATACATAGTAAAAACTTAAATTAACTTACATGTTTTTAAATCCTATAATAATTATGTATAAAAATATTTTTTGGTATGTTATTCTAGTATGAAAAATACTAGAATATTTGCATAATTGTATTTTTGTAGCATAAATCATATCTAGTTTGTTTTTTTTGTTTGTCAATTAGATTTCCTTTACCAGCCAATCTAAAATCATCAGGCACACGTTTTATAATTGCTACTGAAGATCTAGGATTCGACATAGTTGAGCTGTAATGGGTTGAATCTTTCATCAGAGAGTATGTTGAAACAATATCTCTCTTGAAACATATAAGATCATGTGGCGTATCGTTACCTTTTCTTGCAGCTGGAGATATTTTATACAGCTGAAAAGCGTTGTTGACTGCAACATTTAGTGGAAACATGAGTAACTGCGAGTACGACCTCTTCAGATGAATCGCGATTCGGTAACAACCTACATTTTGATCAAGTCGGTCCACGCCGCCTATAAATGTATTATAATTTACGAAGCAACGCGGTTGGTCAACATCCTTCTTCTGTTTATCACAGTAATATTTGACTTTGCTCAAGGGTTCTGAACCAGATTGAGTCGATGCCACTGTGACAATCTCATTATACATTTGATATCTCGATACACTGTTATATACTGACAATGATAAAATAGCAATAAAATGTTTTATATCCGTTGTAGTAGCCCGAAACCCCGTGTTTACTCTTCTGAATCGCATTTTTTTCAGTTTCTAAACGCAGTAAATCGCACACCTTAACAGGGTGTATAAATAACCAAAACCGACAAAATTAACAAGGTGTTCCAAGTTTTCCAGGAAATCTGGTTTACAGTGCTCCTTCACAGCCTTTTCTGAAATATCTACAAACCGCCACTTTCTTGTGACTTCAACACGTCTTTTTTTGGCGGGGGCTGTGTCACCGTCGATGAGGAGTTGGGCTGTGGAGGCTGCGTCACTGATGATGTCGAAGCTATTGGGTCCACTTGTTCCTTATCTCCAACGAGTTCATTCACTATCCTAGACTCAACTTGAGATGATCTGGTGACCCAGAATTCATCAATTTCACTAAAAACTTCTATATAAAATTAAGTTTTATGTATTGAATAAAACGCGCAAAGTGAATTGACATTCATTGAACTGGCAGCTAGAAATATTAATAATACAAACATAACATTAAATCAAAGATGCGTTCAAAAATTCGAGTAAATAAATAAAAAAGTAATCGTTTTAAAAATGGATCACTAGGATGATATGGAAAGGTAAAGACTTCATCTGGTCATTTATCTAGACGACCGATGGTGGTAAAGCAGTGCAAAAAATGCATGAAGCATTGAAATTCCTCACCGGCTAAGGTTGAAATATAAGCATGGGGAAATGTTATAAATAAAAATAAATAATAATATATAAGGGGAAATATAATAAATACTCTCAGCAAGGAGTATGGATTTTCTAGGAATTCTGGGATACTCATGCTAAAGACAAGCATTTACTTCCAGATATGGTGAGAATCATCTGTCAATACCTTTAAGCTCCGCTAGAAAGTTATGACAGTGAGTCTCAAACACGCACGCAGTGTTAGTATCCTAAAAAACTTTTCTTAGGATACTAATACTTTGCGACTTTCTTTACTATTAGGGGAAGTTACATTTTCGAACGCTGGACCACTAGTGAGCTAATTCAGAAAAGTGCACCTGAGATAGCTTGGAGTGACAGTGCAGTCCGATCATCCTACTCGCGGATCCCATTTATGTCCAAACGCTGGATAAGGTCGAACGGCTAACGTCTCAGCCGGTGTCGGGTCCACCACTAGATCCAACACTGTTGATGAGGTCCAAACGGTCATCAGGTCCCTCAGACCAGAAAGTCACCCGGCTCCGATGGGATTTCGAATTGCGTAAATTAAAGCCCCCCCCCCCCCCCCGGGACACCTGAAAAAGAGGCAATTAATTCCTCTTTGTGGCAATTTTCAATGCAGTCGTGTCCAGCTGCATTGTTTTTTTCCTGAAATTTCCAAGCCTGGTAAAGATTGGGATTTCTACCTCATATAGACCCATCAGCTTACTAAAATCTTTAGGTAAACTATATGATCGTGTCATAGTCGGAAGTCTGAAGAAGTTTGTCTTTTCAAATGGCATTCTAATTACACGGTTCACTTCGGTTTTCGCCCACGGCACTGTTGCGTGCATCAATTTCACCGCATCACGGTACATATCCTCTTTCACCTCAACCGCAATCGATCGGTGAGAACAGCAGCACTATTCTTCGACGTAGTAAAGGACGGTGTAAAATGTCCCTCCGTCACAAGAGGACTATTAACAAAGCCTGCATTTACCTGGTTATGACGTCCGCAAGCGTCGTTTCACCCACGCGGCTTCGCCACATATTACAACCCTTCGTGTCATTCAAAATCGTTTCCTAAGTAGCTCAATCGACGTGCCGTGGTGTATTCACGGGTTGTACTTGCACCGCGATCTCGAGCTCCCTTTGATTCGTGAGTTCATTGGTGAGTCCTCTCGTCGTTACTTCGACGTAGTACGAAGACCGAGACATGAAATAATTTTCATATGCAATTACCGTAGTTTGCACACATACGCTAACATAGGCTTAGATCAGTACAACTCATACGCTAGTGTCTTTTATCCCTTCCCAGATTGTGCATACCGGCCGCTCTAGGACGGCCGGTTGCGTCCACCCTCTTTAAATCCTCTCAACGATGGCCTCAAGTCGAGGTCTGTGTTTTAAAGGCACCCTTGAATGATCACCCTCTCGTGGGGGAGAACGATCATGTAGGGTTGACGGGTTGTAGAACACTCCTTCCCCGGTGATCCTGGCGTCAGAGTCAGCCATCATTAGGATAATAAAAACAATTAGGTTTTGTTTGTTTATTTTCAATTTTCGAGGAAACTCCTTTAAATATAGCGTGATTAAAATTACAAATATCAATTCAGTGGGGTTGCATGAGTGATTTGATGAGTGATTTTTGGCATTATGGTATCCGGTATCATAATTTGTTTTTAACGTTGTTTATTGTTTATGTTAATGATATTTTTATTTGTTACTTAAAATTTAGACATAAACTCATTTTAATAATGTTATGAAACTGACTTTTTAATCAATGTCTCACCAGTGCTGATGTTTGCATATAATCCGTTAAATACATTTAACTCTCCGTTGGGAATTAATTATCGGCTATATAATAAAGAGCCTCAGCATAAAAAATAAAGGAAAACGTTCGCCATAGCTTCTAAGATCTCGATAATCGAGCATTTCATTCAGACATTTTGTTTCATTATTGTTAAAATTTGATAGAAATCGTAAGTTAGTCTTTTTTATATTTTTTTTCTTCTCGCTGGACATATAGCAATATAAAGTAGTTTTATTTACTCTTAGACCTAAGTAAATCCAATAGACCTAACCTTTAATTTAGTTAATTGAGATTTAAATTTAAAGATAACACGAACTCGGCGGTACAGTCTTTCCAACACACTCAATAGTTCCTATCATAACATTGTTGGGAACCGTTTGTTTTTATTAAAAGCGAACCTTAACTAGATTTATATTTTAATAGAATTCCATAGAATAGACACCGGGCTTATGTAATTTCCGGCTGACATAACCCTGTTTGAATTTAATTTCTAGTGGCAGGGTTAAGGATCGCAAAATATCCGGGAGTCGTGCGATACATAAAGAAGCATACCATCAACGACGATAGGGGTGTGTTCCTATAACCCTGTACCTCTGGTATAAATATTGAGATGACGCCAAATGTACTTGAAAAGCTGCGGCATGTTTATTGGTTACGAACGTTCACCCGAGACTTTGCCAGGGCAGGTATCTTAATAAATTACAGCCTACATATTATTTTGTTATATTTAATTTTTTTTTAAGTTTCATTCTTTTTATCAGTAGATTTTGTGAGAAAGTTTGCTAACATCTAAACATGCGTATATAGTTATAATAGGATTTTAAGGTGGATTTACCGGTATTACCAATGTCAGCATTATTGTTTTATTATAACAAGGCTGTCTTAAAAGTAACTGAAGGAAAAATCCAGTGCATTACGTTTGGAAGCCAGAATCATCTACATATTTATTATTACACACAATTAACTACACTAATAAACAAATAATTGAAATCAAATTAATATATTTTTCTAGGTGCACATATACATATACCAAAAAAAGCGTTCAGTTGTGGCCGTGTCTATTTGTTTTGTTTGATCTCAGGTCGAGTAATGTAAAATGAAATTTATTTTAAATTTAAATTTACAATTTATTTATTTAAAATTAAAAAAAGCACCTGTATCCTGCTTTGCAATCAAAATGTATATATAAATAATAATATAACTGCTATATTGACTGTCATCGGTTAAAGTCGTGATTATCAATGAGAAATATTAAATAATTATTAATTTATCTAATATTCAATTAATTCATACATTATCACAGCTTTGTTAAAATTATATCGACTAAGTTCAAAAGAGTACCACGCGTTATTACAAGGTCACAGATGTGAAAGTTGAAAGTCAGCAGATGTCATTAAAACTGATAAATCTATTGAGATCCGAATGAACAGCAGCCCTAAAGTATGAGACACGACAGGACGCGACTTTGATGTATCGCAGCGCGTTGGAGCCTGAATATTTACGAGGTGGAAACCGAGGATCACCGGCTCTCCTGCAAACCCTGCCTCATTATTCATGAATATCTATGCTTTACAATTCACTAAGTTCACTCACTAATTTATTTAGTTATTTATTATTTTTAATTAAACCTGAATATTAATAAAACCGATTTTTTCGGAAAGATCCAACCATTTATTTTCATTTTTTCCTCGTTTTTTCTCATTTGTCATTTATGTGTTTCCACAAATCATTTTTCATTTTAATACTCTAGTTTTTTAGTTTAGTTTATTAGTGAAAATGGAATACCTATCGTTATGCTAGTTTTTTAGTTTAAGGCTGACATGAAGGCATTTATATTAAAATATCATAGAGGCAAATATTATATGACATATTTAATCAAACTATTAAATGTATAAATGTATTGATTGTGTTGGTTTCGAAATCTGAGATCTTGATTGATTTGAAACTCAATAAAATGCTTATGAGGCTTTCAAGGTTTCATACTGAACTGATGGGATCTACGTACCTACCCATTGTGTACACTTTAAAGGTATCCTTTGTTCGGGAACGCTAATAACAAAAACTTAAAAATCTGGTTGTCATTTTTTATCTTCTTTTTTATGGCTTCTTTACATAATTGAGTTAGTTTACCAATAAAAATTCTTACTATCCAATTTCAATATATTTACCTCAAAATAGAAATAAAACGCCACTTTTTTCCGCGAATTGGCACGTACTATTCAATGAGGAATAAAGAAGTCAAACCTTTTTTTTCTTACACCGAAATTATCCTGTTTCTGTGTATGAGACAAGACGGTGTATTGGAGCGCACTGGAATTTGAATATTTAAGAGATGAAACAGAAATCACCATTTCTCTTGCATCGTATATTACAAAGAGAAATGTTTTTTTCATATTCGCATTGGATATATATAACATCTCGTTCTCAATAATTATAAACAAACTATATTGAAATACATGATTTTATTAATTTGTATTTAACTAAGCCTTCTAATACGTGTTTTATAGGAGTTTAATTTCAATTAAATTCATAAACTCTTGCCTCTTTATTTTATAAAACTTTGGCGTTGAACTAAGTAATAAGGCTTTGGCAAAATTTCTCTAAAGGTATAAAGAGAGAGTAATTACGTAATCAGGGATAAATTTGCTTAGCTAGTCTTTAATTAAGCGCAAACTTTAAGAGTTATTTCTTTGGCAAAATAACTACTAAGCAGTACTAGCTCATGTAGAATATAATCAACCATAATTACCTGGTAACGTGATATTCATTAAAATTAAATTTTAATGAGATGTGAAGCGTTTTAGGAAACTCTTTGCTAAACTTTGGCTATTTCCAAGAAAGATTGTAATCATGCCTCACTTTGAGAATTGTTACAAGAGTTTTTGTTTGAACTTGTTTCTAAATTTATATTGTGGTTACGCGGAAAAGTACTGGCTGTTTTCAACTTATTAATAGTAAGATATTCTTGAAAATTATAACATCATGCTGTTAAAAATATTTTGAAAGTCGATATTTGAAAATTACTTAAACACGAATTACATATTTAACGCCCAAACATTTAAAAAAAAATACTTATTATAAAAATCTTTGTCTGGGTCTCCACCCATCAACGCCTCTTGGAGCACAAGTTAAGAATACTATCAAATGCGCCACCGTCAGGAATAATGTGTATAGTGTTGTGACTAATAGAGATTTATTTTCATGTGATATGTTTTTGAAAGATTGACAAATTCAACTAGAAGTCCCATAAACAGTAGTAAGTTATTTGCGAGCGTTAGTCCAACTAACGCTTGTACTTACTACTTGTACAACATGAACAAACAACATATGAACCATAACGAACTATGTGTAGCTTGGAAGCTTGGAATTTCATTGCTTAAAATAAAATATCTGCTCTGTATTATAACATGGAAGGTTTTTCATTAAGTAAGTAAACAGTTTCGAATTTCAAACGCCGCAAAACAGCAGTGTGTTACTTTATTCCCCGTCAAGAAATTTGAGTGGAGGGTAAAAAATTGCTTGAAAAGGCGTTCGTGGCCCCATAAAGTAATGGGGCATCGACCCTCAAAGTAAAATTCTGGGATCGAGTATATTTTATTACTCTATTATTCACTCGGTGTTTCTGAGACCGGATCCATTTTATAGCTGATATTTGAACTGCAGAAGATCGTATACTTAATTATACATGCCACTAATTCGTCCCGACCAAAACTATTAACATATCTAATGACTATAAACCCACCCTTTAACTTTGGGGTTTTTTGGCAGATCATATTGGTACTATGAATTATGAGTGTTGACTTGTCAATATCAATCAAGTGATACTTATTTTGAAAAGTGAAGCGTAACGTTCGTACCTGTCATTACTGTAAATAACATATTGACACACAAATGAAGCAAACATGAACGGTCGATGGAAAAAATAGAAAGTCTGTCACTCAAACATAAAATATACTACATCGTTCACTAAAAGATGTTTCGGATTCCTGGGTAGTTTTCTATATAATAAAATAAATAAATTAATCAATAACTATCCCTAAAGTAAACATTAATGCAAGCGTAATATTACTTCTTTTTTAAAATAGCTGAATTATAATGCAACTGAAAAATTCTTGACAGTTCTCTCATAAATTACATTACACACACAAACACCAGCACAGACAAATAGATACGCGTGCGCACATACACACGCATACCGACACATATACACTCACATTCGTAATACTTATAATTACTTACCTGCATTGACAGGTGCAGAGAGAGAGATATGGGAAATGTATTTTCCTTTCAGTTAAATATATATTTCTTTTTTCTTCATTTTCATTCATTTGTATACATATATAGGGCTACAGTCGTAGTACCTTTGTAATTAAATATAAATTTTTATCGGTTCGGATGTGGAGAGACTGGTCATCTGTCATACAAGGTTTTCCTAGTACGGATGCCAGTCTTTTACATAGACTATCTTATAATCAGTTTATGTTTTAAACATTTTGTGATTCTGTGAAGGAGCAGAAAATAAAGAAATTATTATTATTTATTGAATATCAAACAAATGATGAAAGTTTTTTACAAAATTTTATGATTATACTTGAATTTTTAATTTTGACTAGCAGGGGACTGCTAGTTTTCCTTAATATGTTGTAGTATTCCGCTATGCAACTAGGAGCATTCTCAATATTGGTCAATATAATCTTTAGCTGAAACTATTTTATTAAAGACATGTAAAATATATTTTTCTTAGTTTAAAATTTTCCGCACAGTCGTGCGTCTAATGTCATTTAATTTTTCTGTGGTAAAATAATTATAACCTAGAAACGTCACACTGTCATAATCTGAGAAATTACTTGTTTAAATAAAATACCATTAAAATAGTTGTGATTTGGACCTGACATTGTGAATAATAACATTAAATGTCGTTTCTTTTCTTACAGGTATGTTAGGTAGCGTACATTTAAAATAACGAAATAAATCTTTTCTTACAGAGAAACTCAATTGTGTTTGATTGACTGTGTCGTCCAAATTACACATTGGATAACATAATATTATATTATATACATATATGGTTTATAGCTCAAAATATCCCAACGAGCTATGAAAGCGGTCTAACTCAAAATAGCCCAAAGAGCCATGAAGAAGGCAATGCTTGGAATATATTTTTCGGTCACGGTGGAATCACAAATGAGCAGAAACGTAATAGAACTCAAGTTAAAGCATCTTAATAAAGTTGAATAATTCTTGTCTCCCAAGATATGGTGTTGTCATTTTCTGTAATTTTTATTACGCCTGTTGGGCATTTCCAGTATTATTTTTACTTTGTGATTCACATTTCACATTCAACTTGTATGGTAAAATAGATGACAGGTTTATAATAATTAACCTAAAAAGTAATTTGTTTGTCTCATATTTAAATCTTGAAGAATTATATATTCTTAATTAAATGAGTATGGTCGTTTTTCAGACCAAGTTTATGTACAAACATAGAATCCGTGGGATAGTAAGCGTTACTGCAGCCTATAGACGCTTATAATATCACAAGGATATCACTAATGCGTTGCCAACCTTAAAGGTATTATGTCACATTACCCAGTAATTTCACTACCTCTTTTACCCTTCAAACCAGAAAACAGCAATTGGCGTGATTGATGTACTAATGCAGACGACCTTTGTACGAGATCTGCCTCATGTAAATTGGCCACGACATCAATCATAATTTATTATCAAGCAAGATTATCAATAAATCCAGGGCAATCTTGTAAGTTAAAAAACAGGTCACAATATTCAGTAATATTAATACTTCTCTAAACCATCTTAAACAAATACTGTGTAGTATTGCAACCTTTTAATTGGCAACAGAAATAGTTATGAATAAGTAACCCTTGTAGACCTCTTAAGTAAGCCGACACTGAATTATAATTATATTAAATGAAACAAAGTTTTCTTGTAATCCATATGAACCACCCTTTATATGGTAATTATTATTTAATGAACGTCCACTATTATTTAAATTCGTAACGTTTATTAAAATAATTATTACCTTCCAAGTAAAATACACATTTTGCTACATAACTACTTATTTATCAATGTTCAGATCAAAGTCACTTCCCTCTCATTTGAATAGAACAAACATTGTAAAGGACATAAAATTGCAAATAATGTAGGAAAATAAAGCAGAGGTGAGTTACGGAAACCATAATAATTTCTCCAGTGGACATTTTGTTTCCCTTTATTGGTCATATTTATCAATGCTGTGCTCGTGGCGTGGAATAAATCGTTTGCTTATTTCGAACGCTCTCTTATTCTTGTTTGCGGTTTGTCAAGCATGCATTCAGAAATTTTACTTCATTATAGCGACCACTGGATTTATTGTAATTGTGGTGATTGGTAACTCTTTAAATTTAATAATAGCTAGGTGTTTGGGTTAAAGGTATTTTAAATGTTTAATATCTTTCTTTTCTCGTCGTCCCTGTATGTGTTAAAAACAATTATTCCGCAATAATGATTATTTATTATAGACCGCTGTGAGGTACTTCTGCCTGTACCAGTTGTCGTTAACTGAGGTGCCGAAATCGACAGACAGCGGTATATCCGCCCTACACAGCGTAGCTTAAACGTAACAGGATGGGGATAGACAGAAGCCTTCCCGTCGCAAATCCACGATCTGCTTTTGTCATAATGCCAGCCCAACGCGGCAACAGTAAGCAAAAGTTATTCTTTCTTGAGTTGGCCTATACCCGGCAGTAGACGACGCACAGCTGTTATGATTGCAGATAACGCATCAGTAAATATACGCATAAATAAGACACGATCTGACTGTAACCACGGGTTGCAGGCATGCAATCATTCCTGATGAAAGTCTCCTTTGACCAACAGTAGACGTCCTAAAGCTAATATGAGGATAAAGACATAACTTGTTTAATCAAGGGCAATGTTAATTAAATTTTACACCATCACGTTATAAATTTCAATAATTTAGGGAATATAAGTATTAATTATCGTATGAAATATCGCAATTACTTAATTAACAGTTTCCAAATTGTTTTTGTTCGGATCATGTGCCAAAAGTAAATTTATTAATTATACTAATTAATGTTAAATGTGGTTATTATAATTATTATAGTGCTGGAATATTTCCTAGTTCAAAAATAATTAATTAAATAAACAGTACAGTAGCAAATACAAAATCGTACTTGCATAATTTTTATCAATGGAGTTCCATTGAAGAGGTATTTTGCATGAAGCACACCCTGGCTGATTTAACGTGTCACCTTCGTGTCGTGCGATACCGGGGTAAGATCGAATTATGAGTTAAATCGAGTCGACGTCGAACCCTCACGGTGAGCTGAACCGGTAAATAAGGAATACAAATTTCTCTTAAAATAAATTCTTCCCTATGATGACGGGTATACGCTGGAGGAGAAAATTAGAAACGTACCGTCTACTTTATTCACTTTATCATAATAACCCGCTAATTACACTGCTGTGTATGTAATTTATCCCCGGGAAAGTAATAATTCGTGTATTATAACTTTCCGAGGACATAAGACGAAGATTCATTTGTCTCAACAGTTTCTAGGAGGATCCTTGAGTATTAATCACAAACGTCTCGAGTCATTCTTCACGTTCACTATATTCTTTGAATGAGTTTTTTTCCTTAGATATTTAGCTAGAGTAATTTGTACACGGGACAAATGATATTTATTACTTATTTTTGTAACATTAGATGTTCTAATTTCTGTCTTAAAATTACTTTAATTACTTTTCTATTACAGTTAATCAAAGTTGTATATAATTCCAAATACCAAGTCATGATAGACATATAATTTAATACTACATAATAATAATGATACTATCATTCAAAACATACTGCATTAAGTCACTTCTAAAATTATTTACTATCAATGAATTCGTAAGTCAACTCAACCAACGTTATATAATTTTTTATAGGAGCCGTATAACGACTACCAGTGAACATATGGACCAAATACGTAGACTGTTTGAACTATACTGTTTCAAGTGTATATTTGTTGGTACCGGTACCTTAATTAGCACAGTAAAAAATACTATTATACTCTACTGGTACCCCACGGCATTAATACTTTTGAATAAATAAATGTATTCTTAATGTAAATTAAGAAAATAGAACATCACTTACATTGTTCTGGTAAAAAAACAAAGGACGACAAACATCCAATATTTTTTTTAATATTAGTTGGTATCCGCAGCCCTTGCGTTCCGTTTTCTCTAATAACCACTGCACTATATGGGTAGTCAAGGTAATTAATTATATTATCAATACATTAGTTTTTCTAAAAAAATATGGTAACCGGTATACTTTTTGTTACAACAGCTGACAAGAACGTTATCAATAAATATAATGGCGACTACTACAATACAAACAATTCTCAGTGTGTAAAAAAACATTTTAGATGTATTCGAGGTTCGTAAAACACACGTATACGGATATGAAGCCAGCATTGCTCATTCCATTACCCCCGTCACGCTCATGCGAATAAAAAGCTTTTAAAAATACAGCCGTGTCGATAACTCGATGCGATTTTACGAGCCGAACGGTAACTGCCATTCAGGCAGTTTTATTGGAATGCTTGAGAAACAATTTGATGTGAAATTTAGTTACAATACACATATATGGCTGCACTTAGTTATCACAAGTTATATGATTTAAAAAAATGGTTCCCATCACCAACTTCTAATATTGAGTTCTTAACTAACATGAAGTGAGTACAACACGAGATTTACATATTTATTCAATCTTGTCTGTGTGTCTATCGAGTTACTGAACAGTTCAATCAAACTGTTTTGATTCTGAACTGATCAGAAACTCGATTGAGAACTTGTAGCATTATACCAAGATGATCCATAAATTTAGGTATGTCTACGAAATAATCAGTAAATCGAATTCAGCTTCGTGCAAACATTCTATTATTAAATTCTAAGTTTTAAAATTAAACAGTTTGATACTGTGAAAGACGTAGACAATCGGCTATATTTGTCGCAAAATAAAGTACACACGGAGTGTGAAACCGTACAATTTGTACCAGTAGGTTAATTAAAGAGCTAACTTCGGCTGAGTTGTAACAAGTTGAGGTTGGCATGAGCTTTAATTTATCAAGACGTGGTAGTTATAAAGGCTACTTGTGAAATGTACACTAACAAGGTTCCTAGTACAACTATTTTTAACGGCATCAAAAAGCAATTTATTTAACTATATAATTTTTGTTCGATCTTTTGATTACCTCAATCGTTATCAACATTACAAAAATGTTATGTTAGGATTTTAAAGTTACTATTTATTACCTCACAATTTTTTATTTATTTTTGTACCTTCGTGTTCCCGTACACGCAGTAGGTGTTTAATGGATTTAACGGTTTTGTAAACAATGCAACAATGAAAGTTGTAAACTGGTTCAACGTAAATAACTTTTTACTCAATAAAAAAGTAATAAATATATTACATTTGTATAATACAGATCGCGCCAAGTTACGTAATCATTTGGACTTAAACATACATATACCACCTTGGTACCCTTGTGGATTGTTCAGCCACAAATTTTGTAGGACTAGATAGGGTCGCGGGTCAACAATTGTTCGTCTTTCTCGTCTGTATAATAATAACCTAGTTACACAATTGCCTGGAGTCGATTTTAATGTTCAAAGCTTCCTAAAATGTCAATTATTTGTTTATTTTTACTGAGATTATTTTTAATTTGTATTTCTTTATTTTTCCTTTTAGCTTATGTTATGCATGTTCTGGTTACCTACATATGAAAAAACAGTAAGTCTTAAGCATATTTGTTATATAATACGAAAAAACAAAAAATCCTTTCTGGTGAATAATACTAACGCTGTGACTATATGCATCAAATATCGACCAGTGATGATTATTTGTATTGATTGTAACAGACAACTCTCGAATCTATGTTCATATCTATGCCCAGCATAAATTTCTGTTGTATGGAAGAGAAAAAAAGTTGAAACTGAGCTGTGAAGTATCTTCCATGAATAGCAGTGAAAAGGAAAACTTGGTTTAGTAAAGCCCAGAGAAAGCGCGCCTTCTCCAAGACAATCGTCTAGTATAGTTATGAGAAGGCTCTGGCCGGCTACCGAGAAACTTCTGAAACGTACACTGAACAAGAACACGGAACGCTACTCATTAGGATCGTAAGGCAGTAGAGCCAACTTTGATTATAAGACGAACGTCATTTTAAGAAATGTCCATAGGTACAATTAGTTAAGTCACTGCTATTTGATAAAATCAATGTTTATTGTATTTAAAATAATATAGATTTTTTCAAAAGGTTTTTTAATTAATTATGGGGCTTTTAAAGAGTTAGTGATACAACTGTAATTCTCGTGTGGTACAAACCGAATATACCATCGAGGTATAAATTTTGCAAAATGTAGGCTTGTGTATTTATCTAGTCTAATAAAAAAAGTCTCGGCCTTAATTAATCAAATATCAACCTTTAAAATACACATATAGTCTCATATGGTACGTTCCTGTGTAAATAAACGGGCAAGCTTTGTTTTGATTTTAGCTTAGTAGTATGGGTACAAGCTGTCGTCAAAACAATTTCGTCGTCTAATATAGTTATGAGCAAGCTGCTTAGCCGGCAACCGAGCAACTCGTAAAATTGCTCGCTTTTTCTTAATTATTGTCATCATTATAACCATTGGAAGTCAACTTTTTGACATAGACCTCTCCAAGTAAGGATTTTTTTTGCCCATCCTCGCTCTGTGCTCTGAGCTGCACTGTTTCAGTGGGAGGTACTATTCTACGCTTCCGGTACCTAACGGCATGGATGATGATGATGACGATATTATACTTTTATTTTTGTTTTTTATAAGGCCCCTGCGAAGACGTTTTGGCCAATGTTAAACATGGATGATTTTTAAAGTCTAACTTTTTGATATTATTTCCATTTTAGATTTTTGCGATTTAAAATTGTATATATTGAGAGGTTTTATGTAAAAATAATATTTATTAGTAAAAAAACAACTTATGTCAAACTTTATATGGGAATTAAACCAGCAATATTCCCTTGCTAGGTTTCTAACCGTTGTGCTACCGATTCCTTACTAGACACGTCCAGTTTTTACTTGTGTGATTTTTTTAAGAGAGATCAGCGTCATTTCTCTTTAACATTGTAGGTCTACAAATACTGAAATGTCAAACTTTAACAAATTTAAAGCAACTGATAAAGTCACTTAATTAGGTTCGAAATGTTATAAATTTGATATTTAAAAAAATTACTAGAGCATAGAGTTAACTGTTCGAGGGCCTGAATGCGTTAATTTTCTACTAAATATATATTTAAAATCATGTTGTGTTAATTCAATTTGTTGTTGCACTTTACAGCGCTAATCTTCAAGATAGTCTTTTCTACTTATTGCTACTTATATTATCTTTTCTAAAATATACCTGAAATAAAATATCGATTACTGTCCATGTCCATCATTTGTGGTACCCTCAATCTCTTATCCTCTTGCAAAGGTCGTCTGTTTTGGTAGCTCACTCTCAACTATTTTTACGGCAAAATAGCGTTAGACGTGTTCCTATTTGAAGGGTGAGAGACGCAGTGAAATTACTGGGTAATGTGACATAATCTTCAAGGTTGGCAACGCGCTAGCGATATTAGATATCTTTTGTGATATAATAAGCTTCTATAGGCTGCAGTACGTTCACCATTACGCGGACTGTAGGCCTGTTTGTAAACCTGATCCAACAAAAAAAATACTACATTAATTAGTTTATGCTTAATACGCTTTACAATTATAGAATAAATACGAATCATGGATAATTTAATAATTGGAAACAATTCTCCCTTTCATTTAAATTCACTTGGTTTCATAAATTAATCATTTTCCTTGTAGACTTGACTAAAAATAAATATACATACATTTCTTACTTATTGAATTAAATGCCTGAAACATTGTATTTTCATTTTCATAATTCATGGTATTTTACAAACATGTGTCATTTTGTATTTTTCAAGTACAAAGTAAGAGCTATTTGCTTAAAAACCATGAAAGCACCTAACCAAAACACATTACGAGACGCCTGAACCCAAAAAAACGAGGTCTACTGCCAAACCGGCTACACAGGACTATAACGTGATAATGGGTCATTTCTATCTTCTAAAAGATGTTTTTAGTGTAAATATGACAACAAATATAAATTTTATTGTAGAATTTTATTAATTACATAAGCTAGATGTGATTTTTTCAAGAATTTAAAAACCGACTTGCCGTAGTTATACAGAGATCGCTTAAGACCTATTGCATAGCTTTGATCTCTTATGAAGATTATAAACATATAGTTCATAGGAACATAGTGTTCTCATTTTTACTAATCAGAGTATTATGTATAATGGTCGGTACTTCATACATATAAATGCAGTAAATTCCAGATTGAACAATTGTTACATATTGTGAATGCGATGTGCTGAAAAGCATGACACACGGAAAAATTCTACACTATGCCGTTTGCATAGACCGTAATGTACATCTTACTCCTTAAAGTTCGTTAAAAAAACTTTATATCATTTGCAAAATTACGACACAGCGCTCTCATTCGTATTCCTGTTTCTATTTATGAGTTATTTCTCAACAGGCCCAAAAAAGGGTGTAAAGTTGCACACACATTAAGGCGCGGTGTGCTAATGACTCACCAGCGTCCAAAGCGGGAGCCGCCAACACGCCTTCGCAAGTAGCTGATTCAAATTTCGAAACACGAAAAAGTTTGTGCTATAAGCGCCGCCGCTGGGCTTCCCCGAGGACGCGGCCACAACAAATTACTGGCAAACAACTTCGAAATAAATTAACTCTCAACTTTCAAGCGTTTTACTTTCTTTTTGTCCGGCGGAAAACAATTTCCTTTGTGTTTTGTTTATGCTGCCCGTGCCATGGCCCGGTGTGGAAATCGTTCAGAAGAAAATAAACAATTTTTTGAATAAGTTTTTAAGTCATTACCATATTTACGTGAGTGTAATGTTTTTTCGAAGATTAAGCCAATAAAGAATCAATTTTCCTCAGTAATAGTTGCATATTTTGTTTTGTATATAATTTAATAATTATAGCATCACCGTTCGTATATATTCTATCTTTACCTGCATAAAAATTATAAATTTGTAGTAAACTAAATTTGGCATTGGTATATGCAGTAAAGCCTAGGAAAGTACGTAGATTACTCTTGATTCGAGAAAAGGGAGTGAAAGAAAATTTAATTACACACGCAGACGTAGTCACGGAAAAAAAGCTAGTATTTGTAGCTATGAATGTACCGACCCAACATTTAAACTTAAAGCTAGATTTGAATTTCTTACAAGTCTGAATATTTGAATATTCAAATACCTAGATTATTTATTCAGTGTTAGTCGGCCGTTTGTCGTGGTCTAATTAACAAATTGTCAAAAACAAGATTCCCCTTTCAGTCATTGGCAATTCTGTCAATTTAAATCCAACAATAAAATATTTACTAACTTCATGAATGGTTATTCCTGTGACGTTGAGATTTAGTACTAAAATATCATTTGTTGACAAATCATGGAGTTAACATAATTTTAATCATAAATGCGTTGAATAGTTTAATGCAAAAATATTTTTTTTTATTTGTTTTATGAAACATACTAAACGAAGACATTGATTTCTACTGTATTTTACTTATTTATAACGGTGAATAGATATTATTAGGACATACCTATTTCTAAAGTCGTTAATCTTATGTAATACTTGCCCTTTATTACAGAGGAAATACAAACGGGTAGTTGGAACAAGTCAAGCAATATCAGTTATTCAGAATTTTTGCAGTCTCAAAAAGGTAGCAGCTGTGATTGATAATTCGGAAGATATGGACACAAGGAAGCTACGACTGTCATTCCGGACAGTACTGGCGGCGCGCATGAATTGCGGTGTAATTTGGGCTTTATTCTGCAAAATTAGACATTCAAGACTCAATTGTCGGACGAGAGGCCAATTTTGAATGCAATTTACGGTTAATTAGGCTGTTAAGTTCAGGAGCCGTGGGGCCGGGTCGAGGAAGTTGGAATGGCGGCGTTAATACGCCCTTGCCGGGGCACTACTTCTACGGCTTATGTCCATTAACTCTCGTTTTGTGCCTGTCATCCGGCTCAGGTGAACTTTCAATTTGAAATTTTTGTATTAGAGTGGATCGGGATGAGGTGGAATAATTGATGTTCTCTAAGAGATGTATAACAATTTATATATAAATACACCCTAAGCGCTAATTGTTGTTTATTTTTTTCTTAGCTTAGCTTATTATATATTGAAATTATATACTATTTGTAATTAAATTCGTTATAAATAAATAAATTCCCACAACATCTCATACATTGACCTGACTACGTGATACCTGACTTTGTGATAAGTCGCTTAAAGCCAGCAAATTTTACGGATATCAGACAACAGAGGAATCACGAATATAATACTTAAATTATAATTTTATATTACATTATATATAATATTTAACAACCAGACACAGAAAAAATACTTATATCATCATATAAATATTTGTCTTGGGTGGGGATCGAACCCACGACCTTTGGCGCATTAGTGTGACGATGGATTTACGAATAAATGGATTTTAATTGGACTTTCACGAAAATACTAAGGTCAACAACCAGCATCTTGAGATAAAAATAATAGAAAGACCATAATTTATAAAGATTATAAAAAATATAATATCTTGAAATTTAAGCCAAGTTAATAGAACAAAATAATTTATTTCCTTCTACTAAGCTGCGAAATCATGTATCCTTATTAATTGTTTGATTTCCAAATATAATAACAGTAAATGTGTATAAATTAATAAAGCAAAAGATAAATAAAACATATGATTTAAAAAAAACACAGTTGCGAATTAAAATTAATTAATCATTTGAATTTTTAATTTTATTTTCTATATCTCTCATACAGATATACTGTTTGTCCAAATACTAAAACATTTGTTTTTTAAAGTGACGTTAGGATTTTAGATTTGAAGATAGAAAGAAAAAATAAGATAACTTTTAAACTGCTAGCACATTTTTTAAAAATATGTTTCATGATTGTTTTTCCTAGCATGGGAGGCAGTGGTTGCGGAGTTTAGTAGGCAAAGATAACTTTATTTATTCCCACTATTCACGTCGAGTTTCAGCACGAAGTGTAATGTCGAGAAGCGTGTGGAGCGGCCCTTTAACTATATTCTTTTGTAAGGGAAGTGCAAAGTGCTCCAGTCAACTCGCTCTGTGAGCCCGGCGCTTCGCAAACAACATAATAATACTACGCCAGTATGTGTGCTTCATGTTCAACTTTCAATGTAAACATACTGTTGACGTGAGAGCTGATGTGTGTTTTGGTATTGTCAGTCAAAGACATTTGTCGATCATCCTTTCAGAACCATTGAAGGACGTATGATAAAATAAACAGTATTCCTTATTTAAAGAAATAAAAAAAAATTACATTGATATATTACAAATATTGTCGCACTAGGCAGTGCGACAATATTTGTAATATAACTACTTTTTCTATGGCTTTAAGACGCGGTATATTATCATTTTACATTTTTTTATTATCATTATAAGACCAGGTCGACAAACAAGCATGATAGTAAGCGTCACAGTAGCCTATAGATGCTCGTAATATCACAAATATATCACTAGTATTTCTGCAGCTAAATAGCAAACACTGCTATTCAGCTGTAGGAATAGGTGAGAATGAGGCACCAATGCAGACAACCTTTGTAAGAGGTCTACCTCATAAAGACTTTTGTTCGACGTTTCGGGTACCTTGCAGCAACCATTCTCAAGATGCCGCAGATTATCCAAAGTTGTTATATTATGAGTGAATACGTAAACATAACGCGAAAGGACTAATGCGAGTAAGGAAAGTGCCAGACGTATTCCAAGATCGTAGCAAGTGTAGATCCATAGTCTGCCTACCCCTATAGAACGCGGGCGTGATGTATGTATGTACGGAACACTCATTTGCAAAGCCTACTATAGTGATAAGGCATAAGTCCATGATCAAATTTAAGAGCATTAAATTGGATTGCTTTAACCACTAACTGTAAGATAAATGGTTTTCTGACACCGACGCTGTTAGAGATTTCATTAACATAAACTAATAAGAATTAACATAAACTTTTAATACCACCCATCTTTTCAGTAACAAGCTTTATGAATCTGCTATAAACTTTTTCTTTAAACCGGTTATGATTCCCTAAAAGTCATAAGAGATGTCGTGTATAATAATAATCTGATAATATTTGTAGTGGGTCTACTGTTACAAAGATTTATGCTTAAACTAGCTGTGCCCGCGACTTCGTCCGCGTGGAATAGTTTTTTGGGTACCATACCTATTTACTTCAAATTATATAAACTTTGAATGTCACGTTTATTTATATCGAATCAATGGCCTGAAAAATAAGTTTTAAGTTTCTAGCTCTAAAAATAGCGATCCATGCAAACAACTTTTCATCCCCCCTTGCAACCCCTGACAACCCTTATTTCGAGTTCAAAAATAGCCTATGTCCTTTCTCAAGGTCTAAAGATTGTCTATGCCAGATTTCATCAAAATCGGTTGAGAGGTTTAACCGGGAAAGCGTAACAGACAGACAGACAGACAGACAGACAGACAGAGTTACTTTCGCATTTATAATATTAGTAGGGATTATATAGGATTATACATCCGTATATATATTCCGCATTAAAAAAATAAGTTATGTTTGGTATGGTTTATCAGAACAATATAAAAAGTTTATTATTATTAAAATTATCACGCTAGAAATAAAATACTAAGGATTGTGTTCTGTGTCAAGACTCTTATTCTTAGGGCTAACTAAACGTCTTCTAGTTTTGTAAATATGATAAAAACAAAGTTATTAATCAATGCACCGAATGGGTATAACTAAATTCACAAAATATACATCTCTTAAGTAAGCCAGCATATGTAAACAAATTGCAACTAAATGTAAACAATGTAATACTCATTACTCATACCCTGACTACACTATGGAATAATGAGCCCTTTAACTTAGGTATAAAATATATATGTTTTAAGTTATTCAATTTGACAGGTTTATAGCTGGTTCATTTGCTGAAAGACAAGCTAACCCTATTCAGCACCGCCCTGTGTTGGTAATATTATTTTTTAATTTATTTATTGGAAATGTTTTACATTCAAATCATAGTTAATTGAAAAAATACCGTGTTCGAATTATTAATATTATAAAGCCGAGTTTTTGCTCCTCCAAGATTAAAAGTATGTACTTCAGGAATTATTTCACTTGATATATATAGAAGAAATGTACAAGAGGAATGATATTGTATAAAAACAATAAAATAGTTTTGTGTTCTTGCAACAATTGTTACACATTTCTAAACAATAATTATTTTTTAACCACATAACTTTTTTTAACATTAAAAACTATTTAAATTATTATTGAATCATATATTTCAGCTACATGCAAGTAGATTCAATTTTAAATCTAGAATAATAAAATTAGTGGAGCCGAATACGAAAATACACCAATCACGAGCACAGCCAGACACCTACTAACCCAGTCATCAACAAAGTGCACGAAAACTTTATTCACAAAATGTTCGCTTCCCGGAAAACAATTAAACGAAATTCCTGTCCCAAAATGAGAGGTCCCAGAGGACAGTTCAATTCAGAACCTTTGTGATTGTTTAAACAATTCCATAGCCAGTCTCGTTACTTATTCAAATATTCGCAATAATCAAAACTGAAAGTAATATTTTGCCAAACATCCACCTAAATTATTTCTTCGTTTCAAAATTCTGCGTAGCTACATTGACGCTAAAAGCATTCCGGGACTACTTAATCAACGGTCTGCGAATATTAATTTAATTAGTTAAAAGTTTTTATAACTTTTAAGTATAAAGGTGGAAAGGAAAAAAGGTTCCAAACGCGGAAAGCTATAAAGGTACTCCCGAGTTTTCAAATCGGACACGCCGCGTTACTTATATTGCCTACTTAGCATATCAATTAAGTGCGTAAGTATAGAACGAGAGTGAAATTTATACGTGTGTTTGTGTGAGTGGCCACCGCCTTTAGTAATTCCATATGTTATCTGGCTTCTCGCAAAATATAAGTGCAAATTGTGTAATGACTAATGTATATTCATAGCGGGTGAGACAGGGGACGACGGGGCGCACGGGAAGGGAAGGTTCATAGAAGCAAGATGTATTACACAGAGCCTGCAGCATCACAGTCACGCGGCAACAAATATGTATATACCCACCGTCTCATAACCATAATAGTCTTGAAACATGCCTCTGTTTGTCGTCAGCCAAAATTGAAGTGCAAGCCGTGTAATTTGTGTAAATAACTTAACCCATATATTATTTAAATCTCACTGTCCCGTCCATATCACTATGAGCAAACAATCTAGCTTTATTTGTCAAATACTACAAAAAAAATACTTTATCCTGATTACTAGTGCCGTGTTACGTGTACGATATAATTGTTAAAACAATGAACATTCATTGATTTGTAAATTTTAATTTAATAAATGTTTTCAAAAGCGACAAGACGTTACGTCTTGTCGCTTTTGAGAACATTTATTAAAAGGACCAAACATTGAACGCCCCATTATCCAACCTTCAAAAGGCAACTTCATTGAATATTTTACAAATACGCTTAAATTGTAAATACAATTTCAATATGCCAATATTTATACATAAAATATGAGACAAAAATGTAAACAACAATTTTAACGTGAACCGCATAACATTTTTAAAAAATTATAATTTTCATTACACAAAAATTATTTCATATATTTGGTAACCAGATTATTTTAACCTAGAATATGAATCTAGCTCAAATACTCGATTTGGCTAAGCTTTGCGAGCGGCGGGTGTAATATTACACATAAAGTTCACCTTGGCCATACATTCACAGTATACCTGAAACACATGATTTGTTTGATTTCAAATTTAAAATTCAATTCGAATGTTTTCCCCTCATATTACCGTTGTAAATTTGCTTTGAGAAGATTCTATAAAAATATTAAAATCGACAAAAGTTGGTTTAAACTGGTTTTACCGAGTGAGATAAAACGAATGAGCTTATTTAATGACGCATTAGTAATAATGTTTTTAAATAAATAATTGACTCATGAAACTCGTCATCATTTTCAATAAAAATATCAGATTGCAATAAGCAATAACGGCGCTAAGTTATTTTATTGTTTTGTGAGTAATTTTTATATAACCTGTAATACCTTTTTTATGAAGCTAGTCAATAAATAATATTATTTTGAAACCTACGCTTGGTGCTGGACGAAAAAGTTATTTTCGAATTGAATTTAAACAAATAATTATATCTCTTATCTTACTTTTTACTTACGCGTATACTAAAATACGTCAAAAGCTTTCATTTTAATTATATTATTCGCAACGATGTCTGTTTCAATTTAATAAAAGTAAAAAAGAAAACCCTAGAAAAAGATGTTATTTTAGAAATCCCCAAACCTGAGGCTTGAGTTGGCAAGTCATCAATATCGAATCGAATTATTTTTTATTCGATGTTGAAGATCAAAATTAATTACTCATATCGAAAATTTTTAACAAGTGAACTTTTCAAAATCATCCGATCAATCATTGGAAGTAAATTGCTGGATATAAGCATCCTCAGAAAAGGGGAAATTTTTCCCATAATTGCCGTGCTGAGCGAGCGTGTTGGCAATCACAAATCGCAGTTTTCGCGATGGAGATGCTGCTGCCCATCCCCGACCCGTCCATTTGAGCTAGACTGTATCTGATAGATATACTGCCATCTGTCGGTTTTGGTACCTTAGTCGCCTCTTACGACACCTGGTAGAAGGGAAGGTACTATTCTACTTTATCGGTACCTCACGGCTCTTCAAAATATTATATTATATAATCATACATCGTACCTTCAGAAAATGTCCATTTACAACAGTCAACTGGTTTAAATTCACTTCTTTCGACTGTCATGTCCCATGACAGATACATAGATTTAAAAAAAATCCATGAAACCTTGAGACAAAGCGGTTAAACAGCCGAGGGTGAATTTAATAGTGAGTGGGGAAGTGTCGCCTACCAGTAATCCGGCTTTTAGGTAAATAACCGTGAACCCACACTTAGCAGCGCCCGACCCACTGGGCTCTTTGAATACGGAATGAGCCGCTTTCTTGATAATTAAAATGATTATTTACATTATTAATCTGAGCATAGCACTTCCTTGGGCCTGATTATTAAGGCAAAAATGTAATCAACGTTAATAACATTGGGCCAAATTAAAAACATTGTTCTAAGGTTTTGATTTTGCCTTTGAAATTACGCTAATTTATAAAACAGCATGAAATTTAACGTTCTTTACTACTTTTCTATTACTATAGAAAATTATAGTATATACATATATATAAATATTAGTATAAATTATTAGAGGTATGCAAATATTATATCTACACCCAGGTGAAAGTACGATATTAATGCTTTAGTTAAGGTAGCTTAGTATAAGTATAAGTTTTAGCAAGTGTAGTATATACTTGTAAAGCGATTGAGCAACTACAGCAAGAACTTTTGTAGTTTCTGTTTGCCCTGACTTAGCTTTGGTTTCACTAAATCAGGTGAATTTTAGATATGCCGTTCAGCGTGATCCTTAAGGGTACTGGGTAAAACAAGAGCTTGTCATCGTTTCATCTTATGTTGCTTTCTAAATATTATACTAACCCTTTTCATTCAGTTCATTATTCCTCATACTAAAAAAAGCCAATATTTAGGTGACACTCTCGATGACGTCTAAACCTCTTGTCATAATAGCTAGATCAGTATACTATTAGCATATATGTATACTATCATGATAAGTATACTATTCCCTGTGTCACTTCTATTATTTCATAGGCTAGCAGACTCTTACAGTCACAAAAAAATAGTTTAAAAAGTAAACATTGATCCCGTTTCTCGTCCCGTACAAGCGGTCCCGTCACACATTTAACCTTCACAATTTTTTTCTTAACGGATTTCTAGAAAGTGCGTAGAATATCCGTAGAGTGGACTTATACCGTGACTTAAATCTCTCTTCAAATCATGAGTTTATAACAAATATCCCACAGGATTCGTGCATTTTTGCAATGCCACGTTTGTATGGACTCTTTCTTGATGTTTTTTGAATATGCCAGCCGATCCCATATTGGTTTCAGTCACTTATTCTTCCGGGCGAATATACGTCCTTTGGTGGTCTGTCAGTTTTCAGTTCTGATAAAGAAGTAGATACTATGCTACTCTGTTGGTACTATACGGTAACATTATAAGCAAACTATTTGCCCTAACTATAATATACTAACTAAACCCAAACTTCTTAGTTTTAATTCTAGATAAGCGTAGGTAGTTTTATCATAGTTTGGCCACATTTCAATTGAAGTTTTCAAAGTCTTCAATATTCAATATTCTTTAAACCTCGAAGATAAATATGTTAATCTAAAAGCATATTATAGTGTCTTAATAATTTTGTTTATTGCCTAGACATAGCTAAAACGGTTAAAAACATCTCATAACATAATTGGGCATGCATAATATTAAAATTTCTAGGTTTCTTTCTTTTTCTATCATAAAATAAAAATCAATTTAAACAATATAAGCCTCTAAAAATAATGTTCATATGAACATCTTGCAATATTACAATTGAGCCAGAGAATGTGCCTCGTCTTTTTCATCTGTATCCCTAAAGTGACTTATTTAAAGATACGACAAAGTAAGATAAAAACGGTGTCTTTGAAATATGAATTATTCCCACTGGCATATTTTTATATCAAAACCATTATCGCGCAAGTGAAGCTTCGGGCAAGAAGCTTGCTGATATTAAACCGAGCGATAGCGACTACGCCGTAGGCTACTACGACGTAACAGCGTAGCACCGCTACGACAAAAGCATTCTCTTGTTTGCAGCGCCACCGTGGCGCAAAATCAAATGGTTGTCAACTTGTGCTCTGCAAGTGCCTTTACAAATTCAGCTTATTAGTATGCACCATACATTAACTTTTTTCAGATTGTTAAATTACATTAAGTTTTAGGAGTACTTCATCGATCAAAAAAATTAAATACTGAATTAGGTAAGTTTGAATAAGAGAAATTTCCATACGTTCATTCTTATGTTTCCCATTTGCCTATTTCCCATTTGCCATGGAAATACATCAGCCAAGATAAGTAATTTTGTAAGTTGGTTGCTTCGACATGTTGGATAAGCAGTAGCGTCCCCAGCGATTGCCAACACGCTTGCACACGGCAATTATGGGTAAAACTCCCCCTTTTTCCCCCAATGACTGTAATTATAATACTTATGTAATCAAACCTCATTTTCAATATTAAGACAATTTGTTAGAACTGCCATACGATTTGTCTCAATGCTTACATTAGTTCTACATAGTATATACTCTGATATTACATTTTATATTCAATTATATAGTACTAAGAAGAGAATCCTCTGTCTAGTAACAAATAATTTATCACAAATGTTTTGTAACTGAGCCTACTCGGGAATGCATAGAGCAACATAATTCGACAATTAGCGTAATCCAGCGGTCGCATGTGTTACCCTTATGTGGGAACTTGTAATTGCTCCCGTCACGCAAATGACTAATTATTATTTATACGTGCCACACGCCGTGTTTTCTCACACTTGAACCCAAATTTAAACGAACGTTTTAGGTTTGTGGTAAATTTCTACTACAACAGCCAGAAGTGCTAGGTTTGATTTGCAAAGACGTGATTCCAGAATAAATAATAATAGATTCATACAAAATTTTCATACACTGACCTGACTTTGAGGCAAGTCGCTTAAGTCACTTGTTACGAACATCTGCCAACAGAGGAGGAGAGACATATGCATCCATATATTTAACACGCAGATACAGGACAAACACAAATATTCATCATATAAATGTTTAAAGAACCATCGGACCCGTCAAACATTCGCTGTTTGAACTCTGCACTCGTATTGGACTTGATTGGACAACTTGATGTCAAACTATCTGAGTTATTTAAATGCTTTTCTTTTAAAAACAATTGTATATACGAACGGCGAACTATGTCAACAATAAATATTTAGCCTAAACATATAAAATACTCAAACTGATGTTGACACTTACAATATTATAGTTTTTCTTTTCCACGAATATACGTATCTATTATTACAGATTCAAGTACTATAAAATTACGGAAAATAATTAAAGTATTTCATCACTATCCATTTCAAAATAAATCAAATTGTTATAAACATTAAAATAGTACTCCAGACAAATTGCCGTGTAAATGGCAATCATGTGAAATTAGCTTTGCTGACATTTCGCTGGCACTGAGCGATAAACATCAAATAAAGCACTAGTTTAATCATAAATCTGATTACATTTTCAATTATAATTAATAATTAGTTTTATACTCGACATCTGTTTGGATGGAACTGAAAAGGTTTCGTTCACATTTAGTTTCAAGTAATGTCGATTGTCATATCGACTTTAGAATAAAATGTCTTCTATTCTATTTTACGTAGACTCATAACATGTTGGTCCGCTCAGGATATCGTATATAATTGTAAATAACGAATTGGACCATTCAAATATGGTCCAATTCGTTAATTTAGTCAAAATACCATAACAAACGTTAATCAAGTATGTTTTTTACATAGGTCACAGAAAAGATCTAAGTCTGAGGAAAAGTTGTAGCACAAGTATTTTTCATAACATATAAATAGATAAACCGTTACTAAATAATTAATACAAGAATGTTTACAATTTATTAATTCTAACAGCCAATGACTAATGATCCTAGTGACTAGACCGGGTTATTAATGTTAGTTGACATTTATCGTTCATTGATTGTAGGCTAAGCTGAATATAAAGAACCAGACGACTAGGAAACTAAATAATTTTGTAGTGCGACACACCATAATATAATTTTATGATAAAAATCGAAAATACATATCGATCTTGTAATGATGATAGTGTAATTCTTGTTCCTTTGTAATAGTTAGGTAGAAGAGCTATTAAGCGCTCACAACTGTTTCGAAGTATTGATAATAATCAGCGATATCGATATGTCCCAGTTTACAAATAAGGTCAATGGGCATATGTAAACTTATATCATGTATTAACGTGTGGCTGTCAAAGTTCACTATATTATCATCTGCGGGCGATATGTAAATAATTCGAGTGCTTACCGCATATTAACAACTCACTAAGAAATACCATGATACAAGTTTTTGATCTTGTTTGACGTTTATCATCGTGTACACTTATAAGTGCTAAACTATACACAACAGCTCGATTGCTAATTACGAATTTCCGTACTTGGTTCTGAGTAAAGTTACATTTTTATTTGTGGAATAGAGTAATATTCAAATGAGCTTATTTCCAATTTCACACGCCGAATATTATTAAAAAAGTTACTTTGAAAATTTTATAAAATTCTGTCATATATTATTTTGGGGAATCTCCACGTATTATGTTTAGTTATTTAAACCAATTGCAATTTTAAGTAATGGAATCTTGATTTTAGTTACCAGTCAGTTCGTCATGCGATCTAAGATATTTTCTGGCATGTAGGGGAGATGGCATATGTACGCGTCTATCACTAAGTAAAGCAAATTTTCAGGACCTTTGAGAACGAACGAAATACCGTACAAAAAATGAAACAATTAAGTCAAAACTGTTAAATAAGTAGTTTCATGTTTAATTTGCCCACACGGAAGCTCAGGTATTATTTAAAGTAAAAGGAGCCGTGAGGTACAGGCAGAGTAGAATAGTACCTATACCAGGTGTCTTAAGAGGCAACTGAGGTACCAAAACCTACAGATAGCGGTATATCTATCTAAGACAGTGTAGCTCAAACGCATAGGGAGGGATGGGAAGCAGTATTCCCGTCGCAAAAACTGCACTTTGCGATTCTCAACACGCTTGCGCAGCGTGGCAATTATTCAAAATTCCCCGTGTCATAGGTACGCCTATGTCCAGCAGTGGACTAATAGAAGCACATAATAATCTACCACGGAATCTCAATGCAGGTTGATGGATTTCAACGACTGCAAATGCAGCCATCATTTATAGAGCACGTAAGAAATACCTCTAGACGATTCATATTGTCAACACGTATTCAAAAATAATTGCATATTTCAGATGTCTCACATCCAATGTTAATTTGGCCCGTTATCTTAAGGAGTAAGTCTGAAGAAGTTTCCGGAGCTTTGCAACGGAAATGCAGCTCTCGGAGACGAGTAGAACTTATAAATTATTCAAGTAGTGAGACACTTCAAATATAGCGCAGCCGCTGCCTGTTATTTTGAGAACAACGAATGCTCCGACATCGAGCGCGCCGTCCGCTTGACCCCATTCCGTGTAAGGTATGTGTCCACTATCACGTAGATTTTAAAGCTGCAACTGCATACATTAGCGAGAGTGAGTTGTGCGTTGGACACGCTGTGTTTCATAAACAGGTGGCACTCACAGAGCCACCCGTTTTCAGCTGTGTGCATGTGGCGGCGTCGTTTGTTTTTGTTACATTCTTTGCATTTTAGTTGTGAATACATTTAATAATATGTTTACATATTTTTCACATATATATTTTTACATGAAGATTCGTTAATTACTAGCAATGCCCCACGGTTTTAGTCGAAGAACTTTAATGCTATTTCTGAAACTTCATTTTTAACCCCTTCAGGGATGATTACAAAAATCGTTTCGTGACTTTCAATGAAAAACCTTCATACTGAATATCATTTGAATAACTTCAATAACAGCAAAGTTTCATACTGACTTTGCCCCCTCCCCTCCTTTTTTCTTCTTTGAGGGGCCAATTTTCTAAAATTTTATCTTAGTACTACGTCATAATACAAACCCTTGTGCAATATTTCAAGATTCTAACTCTTATAGTTTAGGCTCTTGTTTGATGTCAGTCAGCTTCTATACATATATATACATATATATATATATATACATATGAATATATTTATTATTGAGTCCACTACTACATAGATTTTACGGCTGGAACATAATTGTCCATCAACGGGAATGTCTCACGCATTGGATGTGCTATTATTCATAAACGGAGATCACTGTTATTTTCAGGTATATTTACAAGTTTTTTTAGTTGTAAGTTCGTTGAATATAGTCTATCGATAAAAAATTTAAAATTATTAAAGTTAAACAAAAATATCTCACGTCCTGCCTAGTGTATACAGTTCTTAACAGACTATAAAGTCTTGATTTAAACTGCTATCGTCATAAAAAGAGTTTTTAGATTAACATTATAAATAAGTTCTATATTCTAGGACCCATCTCAACCACGCCAATATATTTTGTTGGTGGTACCAATATGTTTTTTTTCTTTATTAGTATAAAATCAGCATAACTTAGTAATGTATTTAATTATTTTTATTTATCATTATTATTTTCTTTAACATTGATCTCAGACCGACGTATTTTAGTAATCATTTGACATGTTTAATTATTTATACTAAAAAAACAAACGCCACAAATATAAAACTTGGTATTAATTAACCGATGGAGAGCTCAAAAATTTTGTAAAAATAAATACACGGTTATAGTATATTTAATCCCTTATAGTATGTATAAGCTGTAATAATAATTAGTAATTACTAAATATATTAGATTTCTATATGTCATCGATCATTCGAGTTCCAGTTTCAAATTACAAATTCTATCTAATCAACAGATTAAACGTAAATTAGTTTAATGTTACTGATTTTTTGTACTGCAATGAGTAATGACTAGATATCGAGTACTCAATAAACTGTAAGCATTCTCCTATACAAGGTTTGGTTTTTACACAAAATTTTTAGTATGTCACTTGTTTTGACCTATTTTAATAAATTATCTTCAGTTATAGTGACTGACTCAATTTCTATTATCTGTTATTTTCGTGGTCAAACTCACCTCTCTTTTTGTGACTATGTTGGGCTAATGCGTGCCTCATTCAGTCGATTTGTTTTACACAATTTACACATGCTTTATAAAGTGTTTATTATACTAAATACCTAACAAAAATAAAAAGGTGCTCTAACATATGTTTTACGTCTTTGGTTTGTATGACCTCCACTTAATATGACGAGTTTGTCACTTTCTTTAAAAAAAAGTACGCATACTTTAAATCAAATAGCCGGCAACAGACCAGGACACAGACATGGACCTTCCCAAGAAAATAGGATAATTGCCCATAATTGCCGTGCTGGGCTGTTACGGTGGTAATCGCAGTGCGTAGCATCGTGACGGAAATTCTACTGCCCTGTCCCAGCCTGTTGCATTTGAGCTACGCTATTTTTGGTGGATATACCACTATCTGTTGGTTATAGAACTTCTTGTTCTGTCCATGTCTGCACTATGGCAAAATAAAGTACAGAATACCGTGTACCCAAAACCTCATTTAAATGTTTAAAAAGCACGTATAAATAAAAGATAATTGCACTAAAATAAATCTTCTATTTCCTCTGCTAATTCTGCAAATACACTTATATACATTTTGCAAATGCATAAGTTTATCTGATAGTACGTCCTTTTACGCGGCAGTGGTCCAGCGGATAGACGTAATTCTTTTCATAGAGACAGTTTATGGGTCGGAAAGTGACATAGGTTACGCTTCCTCCCGGAATAATGTTTGGTTTGTGTGGGATCGGAGCAGAACGTATGCGGGCGCATAAACGTGGACAGATAATAGTTTCGTGTATTAAACAAAAGCCTAAAAATAAAGTTGAGTTTGTGTTTATGTAGCACAGCACACAATATAAATATAATACTTAGTCCACCCGCAAGATAGACAGACGATCAGATTAAAAACGCAGGATGGCGCGGGACACAGGCCGCATACAACCGATCCTATTCTTCTACCTCTTTCTACCTCTAGTAAAAACTGCTCATATCATTACCCCATGTTATGAATATGCCGACTGTATAAGGAATATAGCAGTCACTGCTCTGATCTTGACGTTCTGGCTACAACTCAAATTGTTTCCGCATGATGCTACTAGATCTCCTCAAGCAAGTTCGAATTGACCCTTAGCCATTTAAAATTGATTCGGTAATTTTTGTTCTTCAAGTATTTGTGTATCACGTTATTTATCAACCAACGCTAGTATAGGTCTTGTCCTTTTTTATGAGCTTTTAGTTTCTACATTCAAAATATCTATACTACATACTACTGAAATTATATTATTTATCTTGACGGGTCCAAAATAGACTCGGTCAGTTATTCCCATATTTCCCATTTCTGCCTTCTTATTAAAGATTTATTCATTTCAAAACAGGCCAGCGATCGGAATTGATCCAACCTTAAAATAGTAGCGGGACAGAGATGCATTGAATTTTATGAAAACACGTAGCTAGCTGAATATATCGAGTGGAACTCTTCTGGTGCTACCACAAATATTCAATATTTAACATATATTGTATATAATTATTGTCCGCGATTTCTTTTTCACTAGTAAAAAATTTCACATTGTGAAGTAAGAACGAAAACAAGACGAACACTATATTCAGACTTTCTACGAGATCAAGTAACAAATATCCATCCAAAATTTCATATTACAATATTTTTCGAATTAAAAAATCCTCACAGCCGTAAAACGTATTGACATCAGCAGTGGTGCTGCGGACATAGGCCTTTCCAAGAAAGGGGGAAACTGCCCATAATTGCTGCATTGGGCAACAATAGTGGTAATCGTGGAGCGTAGCTTCGTGACGAGAATGTTACTGTCCATACCCGCCTTGTAGCATTTGAGCTACATCGCTTCAGTTAGATACACCGCCATCTGTCGATTACCAGACCTCAAGGTACCAGATCTCAAGGTACCAGACCTCAGTGGCCTCTAACAACACCTGGTACAGGGGGAGGTACTACTCTGCCGAAACCACATGAGTAAATAAAAATAAATCTTTTTAAAATTCTATACAGCAACTTATAATTGATACTAGTAACCCGCTCTTTCTTAATAAGATACTTATTATACTTGTCGGAGTAAATGTATCGGACTCACGGGACAGTACATGCCATTCACGATCACCTGTCAGAATTAATTTCCTCTCAATAAATGTTTCGCGAGATTATGAATGCCGTTCGCGGTCAGCTGTGAACTGCAATTTTCGTTGTGAACTAGTTTCAGCTTCTCGGGATAACACATATTGTTCTCAGTTAATGATGAGTCATAGCTCTCATTGAGAAGAACTTAGAGACGCCAGTGATATTGTAGCTCATCTCACTCTGTCAGCTGTTAATTGTCTCTCTCTCTCTTGAAAGAGCTTACATTGGCTCGAGAAATTAAAGCACTTGCTCTCATAGAGTTTAACCGATGTGCTCTTTCCTCTGCCAATTCTTGAGAACGCCTTTTTCTCATCCTCTTAGCTTCTCTAGAATTTTAAGATAAAGGTAATCGTTTTTTTTGTATTAATGAATACAAATAAAAATAGATCTTAAACGTATATAAAAATAAAACTAATATAAAAAGTGAACGTGAATTAGTCAAAACTTACCCGTAGGTTTCTAAAAATCTATGCGTACCTTTACCTAATAAGAACTAAAATGTAAACTATTAATGATTTTTAAATTGTAAAAAACCCTAATTTATAAAAAAAACAAAAAAAGGAATCTAAAAAAAGTTATCAAAGACTAAGAGTAGCGCTTGTTAATATCAATTAAGTACTGTCTGTCAATTAAGTCGAATGCTTTATTAGGGATGACTGAGAGTGTTATAAACATAAGAGTAGACAAATATAATCAGAAGGCTTTGAACTGCTAAGCTATCGGGAGTTACACGTGTTATTGTGAGTCAACCATAAAAATTAGACATAAATTATGTAGAATATTTTTTATATAATTTTAAGGAGAACATTTTCATCATACATGATTTCTGTGTAGCTTTAAAAATTAAGGCTGCACTGTACACGCGATGAAAGTTTGAAAAATTGAGTATTTCCCCCGTTTTTCAAACATTTACCTACACTACTCTGCTTCTATTGATTGTAACGTGATGAAAAATATAGTAGAATAAGCCCAGGAGTATGAAACATTACTGTACCAAGTTTTGTTAAAAGCCGTCGAGTTTTATTTCTGCAACGGTTATACAGGCAGACAGACAGACAAAAATTTTACTGATTGAATTTTTAGTATTGGCATCGAGCCCTAATCACCCCCCATTTTTCACAAATATTATTAATGTACACAATTAACTTCTTTACAAATTTATTATAAGTATAGATTTTTAAATACTACGACTACGGAAACTACGCGGTTGAAACTGAGGAGCGCTTTTAGTTACAGATAGACTAGACAAGGACGAAATTTAACAATTAATATACAAATTATTATTTATTATTATTGCACCACTGTTAACGTCGGTTTCACATTCGCAAGTATGGATTTATTTAAAACATTGTTCTACGTTTGAACACGTACAATTGATGCCCCAGCTTTTTGTACCCTGAGCAGTTAAACCATTAATTTAGTACGAAGGTACAAGAAAATCTTCTTAAACTTCCAACTGTTTTTAAGTTTTCGTATTTCTATAATTGCTTTGGAAGACTGAAAACTGCTTAACTAATGATGTAAAAGTTTGTTAGAGGTTCAATAATTATAATCATCAGATTTTTGTGCAAATATCTATGACATATACTCGTATTATAAATGTCGACTAGGTAAACAAATTCAGTATCATGAACCTCGAGAACTTTTGGAGATCAAAAGTGATAAGTATAAGTTTACCCAATATTTCGTGTTTTTGGTCGCCTCAAGCACTTGTTTTGCGGACAACTGAAGAATCATAACTACAATGCTTAAATACTTATTAACACCTAGACACAGTAAAACAATAATTCATCATATAAATATTTGTTCTGGGTGGGAACCGAACCTATGACTCGGTACTCGGACTTGGCACACAAGGTAACAAACCTAATTTGCCATTAGGACCGAAAAAAATTGCTTTATCCTTCTCCTAGGACTGAAGCAATCGAATTATCAATGATGAAAACGGTATTCCGGTTTATCTCTGAATAGTGTACAACAGTCAGATTACTTTCACATTTTTAATGTTAGTATAGATTAATAAAACATATTTTAATAATAAAAAAGCAGGCTTAGGCACAGCGTAATAGCAAGAGTATGTATTAATGCAGAATTAGATGTCCGTATACACTTACTACTCTATAGAGCTCATTCTGAACTTTGAGTTGTCGAATTCTTATACTGCTTATAGCCGATAGAGTGGCCCTTTAAATAAATTTAAGAATTTTGTAATAGATAAACTTATTTCTAAGGCTCATTACTGCTTGAAAGATTATATTATTGATGAAACTGCATTGAATTGAGTTGAATTGCTATAATATCTACCATTAAGACAACGGTGTGTTAGCGCTGACGATGGCATAGGTTCCAATAATAAATATTATAAAGTTACAAAAATAAATATAATCTCACAAAAACAAAATTGGTGTTATTGTAACCCATTTCACCATCATTAGGTATTATTAAAACCCATATAACCATCAGTTTTTCTAATACATTACTTTCTGGTGACTTGCAAAATAAACCTACTATAAACTTAGTTATAATACCCGCCTGGTGACGGCAATCTAGTATTAAATCAATGACAAGTGACTCTATGTATGTTAAATTTCGATATTTAACTAACTAAGTAAGCGACTCAATGAGTTCAAAATTACAAAACATGTTTAAATGACTGCCATATTCATAGTAATAAATTTTGGCAGATAACTAAAGGTTTGATGTCTTCTATAGTGTTGTTTAACCAATTAAACTTATTGCATATTACAAATACATACGTCTTAAGTTATAGAACTTAGGCTTTTCGTGAAAATATGTAACTTTAAACGGCAACATCGTGTAAACACGTTCGTCCAAATATCGCACTCGCGTGTCGGTAACAGCATATCCGGAACCTCATGTATTAATTACACGAGCTTACCATCACTTCAAGCGAATACAGACCTTATCCCATAGCATCAGTCGTCCAAATGGCGTGCCATTGCTATTTAGTACGTGTATATTGTAACCCTGAAGCCTTAATTCACAAAGAAGCAGTGTTCTAAGAGGACATAGAACTAATGGCAGTGCTCTAATGCAAATACTTTCTTCCCCGAAGACTCGAACGTTGCTGGGCATAACTAATGCTTGCTTGTGATGGAATGTTTGCTAGTGCATGTCATAGTTAACGTTAGGGTGCGCTTACGTTAGGTTAAGTTGGTAGGTTAAACGCCTCTGTACTAAATGCAAATCTACCCGTACCATAATTTATATTTTAAAGCTAAGCTGTGTCGGCATCTACATAGATATTAATTGAGCTCAGCGCAACAGATATTGTCGGAAACACTGTGAAATGCTATCTCCTTGCTTAAACAATTCATTGCTATAGAAATTCAAACATTTACCAGCTCTTCCATGCACTTGCTGGCGCATACTGCATCCTATCTACTAATACATTTGTGCGCAGCCTTCAAAATCAAGGTCAGAGTCTGAAAATGGTTGTTTAATAATCCTATCATAAATACTTTTACATCGTCAGCAAACAATATTTTTCCTATAAAATTATATTTGCTAATTGCAATTAATCTTAAATAACGCTCATGACATTATAAGATAATACGATTCATTGGAACGAAAAGTTTAATGAGTGGCTTATATTAAAAATAGTCTACTAGCCCAAGTTGGATCTTAAAATAGAGTTTACAGCATTGCGCGAGCCATCAGAAAAAAACCTGTAAATATAACTCCTCAATCCCTTTCTAGCTACCACCCCAAATTATGTTCATTATCAAACTCCGTGTTTTCGTTTAATAATCTATTTTCTATTCTATCTATTAATCTTGTCATGACTCGCCGTAAGCATTGTCGGGTTCATGACCCCTGTAAAGGTAACCAGTCTTCACATAAAAGATACACAGGCCTTGGCCAAGGCTACGGAATCACTGACTGCCACCAGCCCTCGATAGATTAAGCAAACTTTATACAACCCTTTTTAAATTACTGACTAACTTTGTACATATACAACGAAGAGTTAGATCTTTGATTCCCTATTTTTTATATAAAACCTGCCTTTAATACAAAAATTAATCGACATTGGTACAAGTAGGTAACAAACAGATAGACAGAGTTACTCGCATATATATAGAATGGATTTAATACTCACAGGAGTTACAGCATCTCCGTACCGTGCTTCCAATTGAGGCGACTCGCCACCGAGACTATCATGAATCATGATTCGAGTCCTAATTGTAAGTCCTCTGTAGTACATCGACTAATCCGCTAAATCTAGCATGGAACATAATTGCGACCAAAGCTTGATATAGGTAATCTTACGTAAAATATTGATTTTGGTGTATTTTCTTGATACAAAATAGAGTATCAAATTCGAATATGCCATAAAACGTTGACTGATTGCTTACTAATTAAGAACTCATTTTATTATACCTTATCAAAAATACTAACGGCAGCACGCCTACTGAAATTTTGCCACAGTAATTGGAAATAGTCTACTATTAGATTGCGATGAGAAAACTGATGACTATTGCCACTTCTAAATAACTTCATATATATTTATTTATTTAGCACATCAACGGTTATAATAGTAACACCTAGTATATATGCACTTGCCGTCTATAATAGTCTAAATGAACAACCAATTACAGGCGTGCATGCGAAATAAAAAGTTAGCACAGCAAAGCGTTCAAATATTACAGAACAACTTTAAGACAAACTTACAGAATAGAACACAGAAATAAAAATAACAATGAAAATCTAAATAATTAAGTTTAACATAAGCACTTCACTATCATCATCATATCAGCTATTGGAAGTTCACTGCTGGATGTAAGCCTCGCCAAGAAAGGGGGAATCTTGCCCATAATTGCCACGCTGTCCATCGATTATAATTATGAGGTGGAATATAATATAATGCTGACAACACCAAAAGCCGCTTGAAGTCCAGATAGATGAATATGGCCACCAGTGCGGACGTGTTCACAGTAGAGTATTATAATAGTTTATGTGTTGATAATTATTATAATAAATATATTGTGGCACCAGGAGTGTTCAGAGCTTTACTTGTCTCATATCTGGTACAGAGAAGATAATATTCTACTCTGCTAGTTACCCACGGCCAGACAGATCATGAAATATATGCACAATTAATTATAAATGTAATATTTCCAATGGGTTTATACACAAATGTCAAGCAATGTCCTCTGCTTATGCAGATACCATTGCTTGACATTTGCTCCAAACTTATATTTCATATTCATACATACTTATTAGATTATATAGACATGTTCTCCTTCATTCTCAATATCAGACTCAAATAAAAATATATTTTAATCAATATGATCAGCTGTTTTCTACGTCTACTTTTGAATTTAATATAAAGCAAATTTCACGTTCGTACTTTTTTCGTACGCTTTTGTCATCATCCATCCGTTTTACACACCTAAAATACCATTAATAGTCATCTTTGATAGTACTGATATAATTTATAATAAAAATTACATATATATTTCCGTGTTTACGTTTTCTGTGGTAGGAGCTACATACTGTACACAATAAGCAAATAAAAGATGAAAAAACATTGTATGGTTGAACAACGTACATCTTCAAGGGTGAAAAGAATCTTTGATCTATTGTACGTTCCGACACAAATACGGCTACATATATACACAAAATTAATTTTATCTCATTAAAGATTACCGCCTCCATTGCTTACAGATGAGAAAAGGAATATATGCTTCCCTTAAAAATACTTTATTGTTGCTTAATTACGAATTATTGCGTGTCAGTTTCGTTAAAAATAAAATCCACGAGCTTGCAACCAAATTTTAGTTCATATAAGGAATTATAAATGAAACTGACACTCGGCTATAAAGCCATGGACATCTGGAAGTTTCTACAAAACATGATATATTGCAACAATTGGGACCTTATGTAGTTATAAATACTTTTTACTGCTTATAAGTCAATTCTTATCATCATACCAGACATTGGAATTCAACTGCTGGACATAAGCCTCTCCAGAAAAGAGGTATTTTGCCCATAATTGCCGCGGATGCTGATATACAGTCTTCTATAGGTTCCGGTACCTAAGTCGTCTCTTAAGATACCTGGTGCAATGGAAGATACTAATATTCTGCCGGTACCTCACATCACGGCAGTCTATTCTTAGATATGTCAAATGTCATTAAAGAATTAGTAGTAATTAGGGAGTGCAAAACGATATTTTTTTTGGTTGAAATTTCAACACTCATCCTTCGAATGATCCGAATATAGTAAATCATTCACATCACATGAACAAAATCTTCCCGAGGCTATTCTTGCTCGAAATTTTCCAGTTTTAAACAATAGCAGCTCACTAATCTCATGGTGTCGCGTAAGCTTAATGAACCAAGCCACAAATCGCGAAGTTGTTTTAAAACAGCTTTAACTACAGTCGTTTGTTACTCTGCACCGTAATTCTCATTCTTGGTGCTAGTTCTATGCTTACCTACTTGCATCACTATAGCAAAGTACAAAATTTACAGCAAGCCTAACTTTAATGACCAGCCAAGTTCGGTCAAAGCGAAACTGAAAAGGAATTTTCATCTATACCGGTTACATGGAAATTTGCTTTAAAAGCTTATAATGCTGGGAATATGATGAAATTGAACGTTCGCGTTATATCAGAACGTAGTTTTGTGTTAAATAAATAAGTTAATGTAACCAACTCTTACAAAAAGACTTGCCGTGTGGTTCCCAATAGAACCACCTTTATCCCAGGTGTAGGTTTTAAGAGGTTACTATGGTACCAGTACCGACAGATCCAGCTACTTGGAAATCCACTGCTGGACATAAGCCTCTCCAAGTAAGGGGGAATTTTGCCCATAATTGCCGCGCTGGGCAAGTGCGTTAGCAATATCAGAGCGTAGCTTTTACGACGAGGATCCTGCTGCCCATCCTCACCCTGTAAGTTACTCTATTTTGGATGGATATACCGGCATCTGACGGTTCTGGCACCTCACAGCGACTAATAAATAATAACATTGATACAACATTGACATTGAACACCATAAATCAGGAGCTATAGTTTAAAAATAACTCCAAAAAATATGCAAAATGTGATTATAGGAATGAGAAAACGCCGACGCCGCAACGCCTGCTCCGCTTACCTACACAGGTCAGCCGAAATCGCTTAGCAAATATTTTACCACCCGCCAACAACGCCGCGTCACAAAATAATGACACAAAGGCTTTATTTTAAGAACCACCATTATCTTTCACTGCACAGCTTTTACGCCCCAGAGCGAAATTAAAATATCTTGCTACCGAATGAAGTTTAAATAAGAAAACTCTCAGGATCAGGTTTTTAGTTTTAAACGAAAAAATATGAACTAGTATAAGCAAAGTGCTTATCGTAAAAGACTTTTGGATCTCCTTAAGTTCGACATCCAAAGTTTCGGGATCCGAGCGAGGGTCTTACATAAAACTGCACGACATAATTACGATTCGAAGGTCTCTGGGTCCGTTTTGTTCTAATCGAACTCGTTGACTGTATAAAACGTTTTACCTTTTCATTTTGGACTGTCTCATTTTCGTGTTCCCCGAAAATTCATTAGTTACTTTCTTTCAATTGCTTCTTATAAAAACCCTACGTTTGTAAGATTTATTTTTAATTCCATTTCTTAGCACTTAGAAATTGTGCACGTTCAAAATTCTATGATCACTTTGGAAAATCGAATGGTTAATTCGAAATTATGGCTTAACAAAAGGTGGAGTACCATTTCCAATTTTAATAAAAAACCCGTTTTGATAGCCTCGAATATCAATTCATTTTTATTACTTAAGAACAATAAGGTCCCCAAAGATTAATGGCGATGTTCTTACGTAAGTATGGGCCTTTAAAACAAATGCAAGTATACATACAATGTGAACAGGTGCTTATGTATGTATATGCAGTTCTTAACTCGGCGCCGCGGCGGGCGCTTGGCGCTGACTCAAGACCTCTTCATTCCCCTATGTCTCGACATAAATAATTGCGACTGTACCACAGTACACTCACCTTCACAATTACGAGCACTTTATTCGAAGGTGGTTGGCAGCTGCCTTCGCATCTTGAGGTGGAGTGGTTCGAAAAATGAACTAACGGAATAGTGGAATAAAGCAATCCACCATCAAGTAATTGAGAATAAAAGTTAACAGCTAGTTAAGAGAAACAAAACACTGATCTCTGACTGCAAAAAGTTCCTTAGAAGTGAATGTACAGTTTATAAGGAAGACTAACAACTTAATTTCACTGAAACTGCAATTTTCTCGTTAACTACCAGCTAAATAAGAAGTTTTTTTTTATAAAAAGGTTCGATGTAGACTCCCGAAGATTGTGTTTTGCGAAGTTAGCTTTTCGCTTTATAAGCCAAGTTTGTATTTAGTCATGGATACTTTTTATTATGGTATCATACATTTTCTTGACAATTTGTACTAGTTGAATTTGGTGACGTCAAATTTGCTGAGGCAACTGTTTCTAGGCTGGCTCCTTCACACAATACAACCAAATCTGCCGAAAGCCGATACAGTTCGGTTCGTGTGCACAGCTATTGTCAAGCACAATCAAGCGGATTGCCCACGAAGCACACTGGAGATTGGACCTTTGAAATGTCTGTCGATTGATGGCCTCCCTCCAATTACAGATAACATTGCCTTCATGCAATTATTTACAATTAAATTTAAGTTATATTAGGTAATTAAACAACAACGTTGATATATAAATAAAAATACTTAACACAAGCAATTTTTTGGTATCAGATCAAGGATATAATAAAACTATTTTTTTAAATGCTTTAATCGTTTTTTGGATAACTTGTGATCAAATTTTTTAAAGCCATATTTAAAAAGCAAGTTAATGAAACGTAAAACTAAAATTATGAATAATAAGAAAATCATTTTTTAAAGTCGTTAAAAAAGGAGAATTATTAGGAATAGTGAACGCGAAATGTTGGAAACTATTAGATTAAAGTTTACTCAAAACAAGTCAGTGATATTATAATTAAAGTCGTCTACATCCAGTGTCAGTTTTATACCATTACGCCATATAGATTAATATTGATATTACGTAACCGCTGCTTGTACTCACACACATATCTCAGAACTTGCATACACAAACATCTGCAATTAAGTACAAGGATATTGAATGTGGCACGTTCAATTCGGTCTTAAATCTACAATAATACATACAATGGTAAAATAAAAATATGATGTCTATTAGTTTTACTCCTATAATGTACTAAGAATGGTAGCTATAGAGTGACGCCTACAAATCCGTTAACCCCAAATGTAAAGTCTGAGATCAAAATTAGTGTTGTATGATGTGATGTGATTAAATTAAGCAAACTTTTTACTTTTCAGCAAACTCTTACTGCCTTAAATATAATTTTATACAATATTCATATGAACAATATTTAATAAATACACCTCGAACTGTCAATTACACAGAAGGTTTAAAATCCGAACGAATAAACAGAGTACATTCGGTAAGTTCAGGGTACAATAACTACGCTTGCGTATTCAATGTATTCAATTTTGTAATCCCTGGTAGCTAGGAAATAGTCAAAATCTATAATGAAAAAAATATAAAAAGGTGAAATATTATTAATAATACTGATTTTGAAGATCAGTCAACAAAACAGGCTTGCACGATCATTACATTGCTTTTGACTGTTGTAATTGGTTCATTTAAGCTGCGTGTAAAGGACTCTAGTCACTACACAATGCAAGCTCTGGCCCCTAAGCCCCTTGAGCGCTGACTCCGCGTCCATGGAGGTTCATGAGTTCATGACGCAATTGAGTCAATCGCATTTCAAAGACAGCCGTGAATAGCACACGGCTAAATTGTCGGTACATGTCGGCTAAATTGTATGAATAGATATAGCATACACTAGCCCGCCCAGACATCGTCCGGGTAAAAGTAAAATTTTAACCCGTTGATCCCGTCACCAAGGGAGTTCCGAAAATTGGATTTCTAACTAGCAAACCAACTGCCAATTTATAAATTAGAACTTATACCAACATCAGGAAATACAAATTTTACATTACAATCCCCGAATTCGTTGATGGTATAGACGTGGTCTTAATAAAATAAACAACAAAAAATAATTATGCGGTTTGGTGCTTCAGCTTTATAGTTTTGCGCGTATGTACATTTTGTCAATTTATTTATATTTATCAGTAACACTTGTTATTAATCGTAACTTAGGATGTTACTTATAATAACATATTCTTTATTTGATTACTGATATGTTCTTATTTGTAATTATTTGTTATTCATAAATTAGGTGGTACAAAAAGACATACGGAAAAAAATAACTAAATACTTACCTAACTTTCGATTGTAATAGAACAAAGTGAGAATCTTATTATAATTATTATAATCTATTATCGAGGTATATGAATATCGTTATGTAAATAAGCCTTTAGGAAACGCAAAACACGGTATAGCAAATCTCCAAGCCGCTCTAAACCGCTCGAGCGTTGACTCCGTGTGCGTGACTCTTCACAACACAATCGAGCCAATTGCATTTCAAAAACAAACGAGATATTTTCGAGTGCCATTGTGTTAGTGTTTAATAGTGTGCCTCTTCCCTTAAGACATGAATATCGGAGCATGTTTCAGAAACTCGATACTAATCAGTTCTATTAGATGGTACAATTTATCTTAAATTACTAAAGCTTTGATTAAATGTCAACTTGTCTTCAAATGATAATAAAGATAATTTATCTTTGTATTCTTGAAATATATATAATGAAATGAAGGCCATTTAAATATAACTTCATATTAATCCATATAAACACCTTTCCTGGGCCTCTACGCTAACCTGTAAACTGCATACAAACATTAGATTTCTTCAAACTTCCAGATCCCGCCTAAACCTGGTCCTAACTCTATGTATTTACTTAAGACCATGATGTATGTGGTATAAACAAACGTGTACAATATCTTCTCAGGAATTTGGTATATAATATAGTTTTCCTTCTACTTCGTTTGCGTAGAATTTGAAATCACTTCATCACCCTTGAAATGCTGTTCTATCGCTTCTAAGACATATTCCGTCAATTTCCTGATGTGTTTAAAGTGTTTAGTATGTTTGATTTTAATTGAATTCTATGTTTATTTAAGATTACGCAACAAAACAGTTAGTTTATCAAATACCGTACGGTCGAATATTGTAGTAATCTAATTATTATTCGCCGTCTGTACGGGCTTTAGCCTAGTGATTGGTGAATTGGAAATCACATATTTCCTTTCGCTATATTTTGATTTGTTTTGTTTAATGTGTATATTGTACATACTTGTTTATAAACAGGTGTATGTATATATGTGTTTGGATGTATACGTGCATTTATGTATATAAACATATTATAATCTTCTCCTTTAAGAATTCAATTTTTTCAAATCCCATTTTATTAAGCATTTATGTTTTAAGAGTAAGGTGTGAGACTCCTTGTACTATGAGCAACTGTTGGCTTTTATATAAATAAAATATATATGTATATATATTACAATTATTGTGATTACAGTGATTGTTCATTTTAAATAATAACAAATTTTTTCTAATCACTGTGATAAATAAATCACAATATATGACAGAAAATTGCTAGTTAATTTTATTAGTATATATCACTTAAAATTATGCAAACAAAATTTTTAAAGCTAATCATCTTCCAGCCTCGTATTTCGAAAAGAAACTGTATACACTTTAAAAATAATTATTTGAGAGAATACTTATTTCGCAAATGTTTTTCTTGGGAAATATTTTAATTTCAATATCTTTTGTTATTAGCGTTGTGTATCATGAAAAAAATAAAGTGACTATGTTTTGAGATATAAACTATCCTACCTCTAAAATTAGATAAAGTAATTATACGAAATTTAATATCGGCTTAGTAGTTTATAATTTCATCCCGAAATATTTTTTTTTTGTACGTAAAGCTATTAGGTTTTCAAGTTAATTTTTATATTTAATTGAAAAATTAATAACACAAAAGTCAGTAGACATATTATCCTACTTAAAAGTGTGTAAATATACAATGCAGCATTTAGAAATGAAAATTTATGTATAAAATAAGGAATATGTATAATACTAACAATCTAAGTAACAACTATATCGAATATAGTAACACTCAATTAGCATTATATAATGGCAGATTGATATTCCAGGAACAAACAATTTTCACCCGCCTCCCAGTTGGTATCAAATTACACAAGTAAATTTTCAGATATAGGACGCTAACGTAAACATCTTCGTTAATTTGAGGCATCTGTTATTAGTATGTAGGTTACGAATGCTTCCTGCTTCAATAATATCGAATTTACAATTTATATCGATTGATTACCATATTTAAGATAAAAAAAAACCCGAGCGCTTCCAAGTCTAGAATTAATGAGGCAATTTAACAATTGAATGAAAATCTTCGCAAACTCTTCATGTATCAAGAGAATCGACTGCTTTCTTTATCCGAGACTTAGTGTTGCTCCTGGCTTACTTCTCAAGTTTAAATCACTTTAATCACCACCCTAACACTTCACCCCCTAAACAATTGATGCTGCTGAAGCACCAATTTGCTGCTAATAAACATTGATTTCCTTTATACAAACTTTAGTTTATTTTATTTAAGGCACAAAATGAAAAAGAGACAAAGGATCGTAATAAATACTTTAGATCAGTAACAAAAATGACTGACTGCAAACATGGTTCCAAACTTCATGTTTTTGATATGATTTTACGATGATAAGTTTTAAAATAAATTTCATATTTAATAAAACTTATTCGTAAACAAATTGTCTATCAAAATATTTCAGCAACTTTGATTATTCCTTTCAATTCAATTTTATCGAAGTTAAAACTTTACTAGGATTAAAGTTTCACAAAGAGCTGTCATCGTTTCTGTTGCACAGTAATCTTAGAAGTTGAGTGGAATCTTGATTTGCTTCTATAACTAACCTTTGTAGTTATTAAATTATTTGACGTAATCATCTGGGCAAAACGGTTAATTATCTGGTGATATCTTGGTGATTTCTGTGTGATAAATACACGTGTATTGAAGATGAGCAATGTTTACCCTACTACTTCCCGTCTATGAATAACAATGGTACCTACAAAGATAGGAAGTGACCATAAAAACTTGTGACGTTGTGTGTAAATAATTCTAAACATGTAGACTACGTAAGTAGGAGTTTTCCGCAACTTGGTCTATTTATACCCACCGCCCTATCTCCTATTGCGGGCGATTCACAGCGATTTAATGTTGGTAGATTAAAGCAACTATTCGAAACGGAAACGATTTGCCTGTGAAAAATAATGATTGGTCACGAAAGAACAGATAACTTTTAATATAAACACCTACTTAATAGGATCACGCTTTGATAATGGTTCTGTTACTTCTTATCACCAAATCTTAAAAATAAAGCGGTGAAAACGGATAGGATATAATATTAATATATATATATATATATATATATATACATATATTAAATATTAAATTTTCATTTGAAAAACAAAGTCATAATTATCCAAGTGGTTGTATAGGAGCGATTGCATACGGTGTATATCCACCAGTTTTTGCAATTCTAGTCGGATCGTCCGTCCACTTTAAAGGTGGACGTCCAACGCTACGCTTGCCGGTGCGTGGTCTCTATTTAGGAAAATTATCGAAAACAAACAACACTCAAACATAAAAGAAATGCATGTTTAAATTTTAAATAGAATAAACCTCATAAGTTCAAGCTTTAATTTCTAATGAAATTCTATTTATGGAGTTAATTTGCGGATCATTCAGACTATACCAAGTCGTTTATGAAAGCCTCTCCGTTTTAAAGGTCGTAATTTTGAAAGGTTTCCAAAAGTATAATTAAATATTTCAAGATTTAATTTAACAATTAGCACCTCGTAAAATACAGTGTTTATAAAAGCTTTACATAAAATCTTATAAATTATATCTCTTTATATCTCTTTACATAAAATTTTATATTCAACCTGAATAAATTGCAAATTTTTAATTGCCTTTATTTAACGTTGAAACGATTTTATTGTTTCTTTTTGTTACCCGATCTTTTATTGTTATGTTTTTTACGATTAATTTCACCGTATTATATTTTTTTATTATGTTAGACATGTCTATCAATCGATATCTTTATGAATTTTCTTTAAAACATTTTAAAATTGGTTTTAGTTGGAATACGAAACTTAACTAATACATGAAAATGACATCAAGTAGCGTAACAAGATATGAAGACAAGATACTACAAAAATCTCATACCATATATGATACAACTATTACTTATATAGCCCGTAAAGTGCACGCCGGTGTTAATAAAATCGAATGTCCGTATCTATGCCCATATTCATATATCGATTATAGGTATCGATATATTATAGTAAGGTTAGTAGTTCAGTGCTAGTTTACACAATGTTTTAAAATAACCGGACTAGTTAACTAAAGATAGTCATATCGACTCAATTGCTTAAAGGATATGACTATAAAAATTCTATATATATACATAAATAGATTTCTATGCTACACTTTAGATTTATATAAAGATACGCCTGTGACGCCTGTCGCCATCGCACCTTTATTCCATCGGGGTAGCCAGAGACTGATTACTATGACTAGGATATGCTTGCTTGGATTGTCTACATTTTTGGAACACATCTGATTCATATTTAAATAAACTGTAAATGTTAATCGTTTATATATACAAGAAGTTGCAATATAAAAAAACTAAGAACCGCAATACACAGAATAATTAATTATAAATTACACTTTCACTATTTTTCTCCTTATTTAAACTTTTCGTGTGCCTTAAGGAAAATAAAATTTGCAGAGTTTGTGAAGCCGTTCTCGATTTTCCATTTGTAATTAATATTATATTATTAAACTCAAATAGTACGTCATTTGAACATACCGCCGCAGATTTATCTGCAAGAGTGAAACTATATTCCCGTTTGTAGAGTAAGTTACGATTCGGGAAGTAGTGCACTGACTTTTATTGCAAAATCAATATCGAAAACGAACGAAAATAACAAAGTACGGGCTATCTATTAGAGCTTCCCGATTCTTTGTCTATAGAACAGACATTTGGGTTTTTCAATAAAACTTACTCTTACATATGTGTTTCCGGTAAGTACTTAAGTTTTATAATTTATACAGTTTTAGTTCTACGTAATACTTATACAAGATTTTTGTAGAAATAAAAATCAACTTCAATTATATGAATAGATCCCATTATATTTTTCGGATCCAATAAACCACGGTAAATAATTGAGTTTGAATTATTCTAGAAGATTTACTAGTCAGTATCGTTCACCTCTATATCCCTATCAAGTGCTGTCAGTTTGTCGTGTTTTTTAAACGTCAGATCTAGTCTCATTAGAAAACCCACAATCGACTCACATTAAGGGGCTCTTGCACAAACACAATATCGTCTAGACGCATTGAGACTCGCCGTGCAAACGCACCCCATGCGTAGATAAAAAAAACGTGCTAGCAAAGAAAAGTGAAGACAGAGTTTTAAAAAAAAGAACTCAAGAATGTAGGATAAAACCAGGGTTATACTATTATCAAATATTTAACGGATCAAAAAAATAAAAATATAAGACACGGTTAATTTACCGATTATTTGGTTGTATGTTGTTACAGGCAACACACAAAAATTTATTAATAGAATTAAATACATTTTTACCAATGTATTGCTAGCAGCCATCATTTTACAGAAGTAAAATTATTTTCTGTAAATATATGACGTGCACGTGACGGTACAATTTGCCGGGCACTTTTAAAAAGCAAACTTTGTTAGTTATCGTTACTAAAATTGTACTGCAGTCGCGCTACAATATAAATATATAAATTAATAAAAAAACAATTATTTACTCATTAGTAAAAATTTTGTATACTATATTTTAATAAAAAAAAAAGCCTTTAAGAGAGTAATACCGCATCACAAGTTAAGTTATAATTCATATATGATACACTTCGTAAATTCATGTCTAAGTTTCGCATATAAGTAATAACAGCACGGTCTACCCTAGTTTCATAATTTCTTCTTATACTTACATACTTGAGCGCGAGTTAGTCTGCTCCAAAATTGTAGTAATAAAATTTACCAAACTTATATGTCAGTCTATATAACTTCGTGAAACTTTCTTTAATTGTATTTAAGCTGGAGAATTAGTTATAGAAACCAATTATGCTGTGTTTTGGGTCATAAATGTTGATTAGAAATACCCAAATAGCTAAATGTCAACTCGTAAACGCAAACACCTATTGCATAAAAGCTTATTATAATTTGAAATGCTATAACTCTATAGCAGTTCAAATCAATTAGGAATTAGTAGTAAAACGGGAAATATTCAATACAAGCTCTCATTTCAAAATAGAATAAATAATTAAATATTTCCGCTGTTCAGTTTATATGATATTTTATAAGTCGCTAAAAAATCATTATGAGGAATAATAAAAACAAGAAACATAGAAATAGACCACTCGTCTAACTGACAAATTCAAAACCCGATAATTTCTAGCTTCTATGTCTTATTTCATGATGCTTAATACTGAATACTGAGAATAAAATTAATTCCTATTTAATAATTATGATTCTCATCATCTATTTAAAAACATCCACATTATAAATGATCGCAGAAACGGTCTCTGTCAGAGGATTTCATTCTGTCGCTGTACTCGCGACAAAAAGGAATGGTGTCGTTAGGCTCATATTGAAGAAAGCACCATTCTTTGCCGCTTTTGTTTATTGACTCAACCGAGTCCAAACAAAACAAATGTAAAATTATTAAGAAATAAACAAGACGTATCTTTAACTATTTGTATCATCAAAAGAATATTACAATAATATTTCGTCTATATTATATAACAATTAAATACAATTGGGAAATATCATTAACAGTCAGACATAATAAGGGGGCCTGCCCTTGTTATCCTACGTGTCGATCGTGTGTTACCCGCGCTTTGTGCGTTAAGACTGCACTTAAAATGGTGTCCCAAGGGATCAAAATGATCTCTTTATTAAAATTACCTATTTGTATAAATATTTATAAATATATCCCTTGGTCACGACATGATGCGCAAACAGCTGACCCGCTCTTATAATTTTATCTTTGCTGTTAAATATATATATTACATATAATTAATAACTTACCGGCCACCACTTATTGACTTTCGAACGTCACCGATATCACTGTAAATCTTTCGAACAAATGTTTTTGTAGAAAGTATACATATATATATTTTCTTAAACATACCAATTCAAGTTCAATATATAGACATCTGCCGGGTCTATTTAGAAATATGTTCTATAATAATAATAGTAACCTTATTCTGTGAATGTATTATCCCAGACTGTAAACCTAATACATATTTGTACCAAACAACTTGTATGAAAGAGTAACAAACATCCACACAAACATTTAAAGACTGTCACATATACTTTAAGAACATCTTTACAATTATAGTCGTTTAAGATTTTTTTAATTAGTTCTAATTTTGTTGGCATCATTATTACAGATTAGTATCCTAGAATTAATATTTTTTATAGGTCCTTGGAGAACAGTGAGTACTTGTGTATCAAGTACTCAATGTTCTCCTTAAAATGAACCCCTAAAAAGGTCTGCTATTATTTGATTTAAGATTATTGCACTTGAAAGACGCAAAAGGAGTAAGACATAATTGTAGCAAAAAAATTATATAGTCGTACTAGGAAATAGGCGAGAAATTATATTTAAACAAAATTGCCCAATTTTGAAACCTTTATTGGTTTTATTAACGTACATAATAAAAACTCGTCAAATTATGGTAACATCGTTTTCACATAATATAAAACAAAGTCAGCCTCTCTGTATGTTCTCATTAGTATGCTAAAATTTTACGACATAACAGGTTTGGACTGTTACTTCAGCAATTTTTTCTAGCTCATGTATAGATTGTGGTATATATAAAATGTTAATGTTTTGTTAATATGATTTAACCCTGACTAAACTTTAGATTTTGTTTTTTGTGTTATACTTCCGCATTTATTTAGGCTAATATGCCATTGGCCGTGGCGTAGCGGTGTTATTGTACTTCTTTCTGTGCCAGGTGTTGTAAGAGGCGACCAAGGTACCGGTACAGACAGATATAAATATCATCATACCAGCCATTAAGAGTCCAGTGTCAGAAATAGGCCTCCCCAAGAAAGGGGGTCTGTATGTTGCCCATAATTACCGCGCTGGGCATACCTGTTGGCAATCGCAGAGAGTAGGTTTCGCGACGGAGAAGCTGCTGCTCATCCCCGCCCTGTACGTTTCAGCTGACTTTTTTGCATGGATATACCGACATCTGTTTGTTCTGGTAGGTACCTTAGTCGCCTCTTACGACACCTGGTACAGGGAGAGGTATAATTCTACTCTACCGGTGCCTCAAGGCTATATAAAGATACCGGAGGTATATCCATCTTTACTAACGTAGCTCAAATGCAGTAGGGCGGTGATGCGATTGCCACAGCGCATACCCAGTGCGGCAATTATTGAGTGAATCCCCAAAATGTTTATGAATCATTTCAGGGGCTTTAATCCGGCAGTGGACGTCTTGCGGCTGATATGATGTTGATGTTGATGAATTCTCTCAAAATCAATTAGTATATGAGTTGACATTATGATCACATCAACGGCAAATCATAACCATTACTATAACAAAAGGTATCATCATACTTTTAAAATTAGGCAGCGCATTTTTATTTGCCTAGGGACAAAAGCAGTACGAAGCTTGTAATTGCATTTACAAAAAATCATTGTAGTTAAAAATAGATTAGAAATATCACGTAACAGCGCATTGAAATTGAAAACAGTTATAAATATCGCTAGCTTAGATAAAATGTCAGGTAAAGTCACAAAAGTCCAAGTCACTGATATATTAAAAGCGAAATGGAATTCTTAGCGGCTTTCCATTAAAAAAAAGTTGAGTCTGTAATTCATATTGAACATTTTTCAATCTAAGCAAGTTTTAAAATTAATTCTCCTAAAAAAGCTTATTTTTGAAACAACGTAGATGTTTGATTCGTAAAACTAGAAATGTTTTATTTTAACGGTGATTATAGATGTACAATCGAGATTGAACCAACGGTAAATAAACATATATTTCAATACGTTTTATCAGTCAACAGCGAAATTTCGGCGAACAAGATAGAACCACCACCATCTGTATCATCGGGCCTGTCTAAAAAATTTTATGTTTATTTTCATTATTACGAAGTCAACATACAAGCATATGGTCTATAGAAGCAGTCTAAAGACGCTCGTGTTATCACAAAGATCACTAGCGCGTCGCCAACCCTGTAAACCAAAGATTTCACATTTAGTAATTTCACTGGCTCTCTCACCCTTCAAACCGGAACACAGCAATGCGACACTGTTATTTGGTGAAAGAAATAGGTGAGAATTAGCTAACAACGTAGACCACCTTTGTAAAAGGTCTACCTCTATCAAAGTATTGTATTAATAATTCTTGTGAGACAGCATCGCACATTTTTAGCACCAATTAATTTGGATCCTTATGAAATAACAAACAACGAAATGCGAAACCATTCAGGCCCAACGCATCATACATTTTGTATTGAGCGTGATAAGACAGATTCTTAAGTCACGAAACCTGAAAATTACTGCAACTCCAAACCAATCTTACCTTATGTATAACTTCAATAAATTAAATAACGAGCTATTAATAGTTTGCTATGTTCATTAAAAAACCTAACTTGAAGTTGTTTCAAATATTTGATCTCGACTAACATACATTATATTTACATATATACACGTCAATATTATACAAACCTAATGTATCTAAAAATATGAAAAAAAGTGTAAAGCTGTCGCATTTTTCGGGATTTAAAGGTTTATTCTTTGCAAACCAGAATAATTTATAGCTAATTTACATGTGGGCAGAAAAATGAGGTTGTTTGTTTAGGCCGGTCTGTCGGATGTGCGGTGCATGACGGTGGTCATGACGTACCACCAGACAGCGTTAAAAAATTAATATTCCTTTTCCGAGAATACATCGTATTAATGGCTAGATTCCTCCCTAACTGTACGTTAATCTCATAAAAAGTATACCAAACTTCTCTCTTTTATTATTTATCTTGTTCCAAATTTTTATTAACCGCAAAAAGCTCAATTCCACGACATGCCCTCTTATAACTCCACAAGAGTACCTAAAAGATTACGCGGCATGTTTAATCTTTGTCCAAAAAGAATAACATTTCTTACTTTTATAAAGGGGCGAGTGGTTTAAAATGAAGGTCCTCCCGGGTACCTGAAAGGTAAGCTCGCGCCGTCCTACGCCTGCGGCAAACGCTTCAGTCTGTCGTGGGAACTCACGGAGGTCACTAGTCGTTCTGTGCTCGCCGCGGACCCAACCGAACAGTGCGGCAACTTTAAGATGCCCAAACCAAACCAGTTGTCTGTTTATATTATAACCAGTGACTGATGAAGTTGCGTACAATACGCGCCTCGTAGTTTTAAGCAAACTTTGGATTTGTTACGTATTATGGTGATTATGCGATGTGATTAATAGTTCGTAAGTATCTTGGTGACTTATCGTTAATTATAATACGATTTTAGAACTTTTGTTGATTTTTCTATGTGTATTTGAAGCGTTGATTCCTTATATTTTTAGTACCTTGATGTCGTAAAATGCTTAGTCGTCACTTATATTAATTACGGCGTTCAATCGGTAGAAAGGTACGAGTGGAAAGGAACTTTTAATTGAGCTAAATACAACGACCAAGCAGCATCTCGAGAAAACTTCAAATTCAAAAGGAAATACAATCTGTAACGAGTCATTTATACAAATATATTTTGCAGTTACTCATATATATATTTAATTCGACGGATTTGCGTGTTTGAATATTTTCCGCTACGGCAAAATTGGATTGGGATTTCAACATCGGGGAATAAAATATTGGCCGCCGAACAAATTGCTGCGGAATAAGTAATAGGTTGGGATTGAACAATACTTTTTACTTTGTCACTATACGTCCATTTACTATTACCATTTACTCGATTGAGTTTGTAACTAAATGCCAGGCGTGAATGTAAAAATAAACACTACATGTAACATAGAAAACCTATACATGTATAAAATGTGTCGCATCTTTTACAATAGTGTTGATTTTTAGTAATCATTTCTTAAATTATTTTTCACTGTATGTGTAAACATTACGATAGGTTTAAATATTATTGTTAACTATTGTTTCCAAAAATAGCAAAATTAAAATGCTTGCTATTCAATTTTATGTATTGAAGAGAGTTTAAGTTTAAATAATTTCAATACCATGTGACAATTACATTAAAATAAATAGACGTTAATGAAAATGAACACACGTGAATTAATAATAGTTGTGAGTACATTGTTAGATGTATATTAATAACAAAGCCGAGTTCATAGAATTGAAATCCTTTCATCAAATAATAATAGATTTTGTATCAGCTTCAGATTAGATATCATCGTTATTTCCTAATATTACCGAATCTCATTCATGACTTGAGCGTTGCGTGCCAACATACCAAATTTCACACCAATTTGAGCACCGCCATAGATGCTCATGGCACGAAATGTGATAAGCTGCCGAGGAGAATCCGATTGTTTTTGTTATGACATTATTATTACATCAAAGCATCCAATATAGAGTATAAATGATACGATGGCCTAAATAATAAATATGAAATTGATGAAATACAAAAATATGAAATCGTAAAATGAGTTAACTTTACATTTATATCTTCAAATTTAATACGCGTCATTAAATACATTCCTTGCGAGTATTGAATGACTGACGGAAAATTTAATAACTCAACGTTTCGTTTTTACGTGTTTGTTGCAGTTTTACGTCGTCAAAAGCTTAGGGGCAAGTAAGACTAGGCTAGGCTAGGCGTAAGTGGTTACTTTCGCCGCTAGGCATTTTTATAGTGAATATGCAATGGTTGTTATGTATAAATTTAATTCAATTATAATATTAATTAATCTTTACCCATTTAGTACTCATGATAAAATTACTCTTTTCAATGTTTCGATTCGTTAGTTTTCAAGAAGGTAGTAAAGAAAAAAAGCTAAATATACTGCTTTTTAAACCCTTAAAAGAGTATTTTTATTATAATAACTATAATACATTTTTGAACAAAAAATTACATTACACAATTACCTATGTTAACTTTGCTTCTTCAGCTGCATCCTAAAGCGACATCAAAGGAAAATACGTCAACGATCGAGGCGAAGGTATTTCTAAACCTGGTAAATGCTTCACATAGCATGTACGTTATGAGCATTTTAGTGAACGAGTTATACTCATGGTACTCGAGTTTCGCTTCAAGCAATATAGTGAGTCAACATAATTTGTTTTGACATATTTTTTTGTGAGGAATATATTTTGTGACAAGAACTGTGTGCGCTAAAAGGGTTGCTAGTGATCGTATCTTACACAGTTTATCCGATAGACAAGATTTGCGAATATTTAACAGTTGTTTTATAATCAATGTTGAGAGAGTTTGTTACTTTCTATGGCGTATTCTAGTGCCGTGTTTTAAAGCGTATATCGATTTAATGACAGCATATTCAGTAAACGAAACTTTTTTTATAAGTAGATTAATTGATTGTAGACAAAGTAGAAAGTAGACAAGTGTTGTTCGTTTGTGGATTAAAGTAAATTAAAATCTTAAATTTACTATCTTTTAATATTCAATTAAACATGCTAATTCGTTAAAGACCGTAATAAAGTTCAAATCGTCTTAAAAGCGATGCATAAATTTTTAAGTAGTCACAATACGCAGACCAAACATTAAGTTGTTTAATTTATATTTCATCGGTTAAAAATACGAACGAAATTTTAGAAAATATATGGTTGAAACAATTTCTGTTATCCCATTCTGTGGCACAGGTCCAACAAGAAAAATATTAAAGACCTTAGCTGTTCGAACGGGAAGAAAATAAAGTAGAGAATACTTATAAAGAAAATTATTTTACTGGAAGCATACCAATACTAATCATAAGAAACTTTTTAAATTGGGACAAGTTGTGAATTTTACTATAATATTGTTTCATTGTACTGGAAAACCGATGATGAACATCATTCGATAATATTGTAGCGTCAATACCTTTTGATTCTTATTGAAGAAAATACGTTTCAATACCTCTTAGTCATATAAATTCGCTTACCGGTACACATCTTTATTCTTGATATTCGTTGTTAGATCTATGCGTGCCCCGAATGTTCGCATACATTTATTGTTTTACGAACATTTAGTTCAATTATGTTCTATTGAAAAATTTTCCGAGTTCGTAAAATGAGGATGGCATGCCGAGAATTTTTTGACGTAGACTCGTATACAACAGGTTAATCGTCCTATAATTTATTCTGTAGAATACGCAATGTATTTGACGCCACCAATCGCTAGTGTGTGGTTTTGTTAATGTCCAGACACACTTTCAATTTATATATACATTTATAAAAGAAGAAGATGACTCATGGATTTTGCACTTAGGGTTTTTGTATAAAGTAAGGGAGCACTAAGAAAGGAGTTTTGAAAATTCACTCACTAAAAGGAAAAACGGGAATAAAAAGTTAGTATGAAACTTTGCTGTCTTTGAATGAAATTCAATATAATGGTTAATTAAAAGTCATGACATGTAAAATATATTTTAAAACAATATCCCTTAAAGGGAAAGAAACAAGGTGCAGAGCTGTATGACGATTTTCAAAATGATTTCAATATATTTCAAATTAAATCTATTTATACAAAAGGAGAAGCTATAAGGAGGAATGAAAGAACATGCTCTACTCTTGAGCTCGGGAAATTTCAAACGGGCTGCAATTTTAAGCACAGCTAAAGCCTAGTTAAATAATCGAGTAGAACGATGTTTGTTTCTTCATCACACCAGAGTAAAGGAATGGATATGGATGACATTTGACGTAGACAGAATATAGTCTGGAATAGCATGTAATATTACCTTTTCTTAGTACTGAACAGTTCTTACGGAATAGGCTTCTTGCTTTTCTTAGATAAAGTGATATTAAATACACTGCTATGAATATATATACATATATATAAAATGGATTACAATACTTCGCTTGCAATTAATAAATTCTTACAATCCACTCCAAATATTTTCATTTGACTCTATGTGTGAACAATAAATGAGTAGGTTGTTTATAAATGTGTTTATATGAAACGATTGTGAAAACTTGATCAAGATATTAATTGGATATTTGTATAGCATTATAATTTCGATTTAATGTCAGTCTACAGTTTGACGTGCTGCGTATAAAGACAAATATTGTCTTTGATCGTTGGTTGTTTGAAGTATTTCTCGTAAAATTGTTTAGTACAAAGGGGATAGGGGCTATTTTATTTTTAAGTAAGATATATCGAAAGGTAGTAATAACTCAGTAAGATTTATAAATGTTTTATAAATTTCGGAAATTCGTCTTCATCATAAATATTTAAAAAAGATTAAATCCATTTTGTCTTCAGTCATGTGTTCATTATATAAAGTAATTTTCTTTTGAACATTAACTTCAAGATATTTTATAAAATTTCAGCGCACAAAATAATTAATATTTCGTGCTATAAGAGGAATATGGACCGAGCGTTTTATAAAACTCGCCTTTTTTAGTTTTCCTTGCAAAAGTAATTATTATTATAAAATGGAAATAAATAACCTTTTCAATTTAATCCGTTTTTAAATTATAAATTTATTCTAATCTCTTAACTATTTTAACTTTTATAGTAACTATTATCTTTTAATTATCACTTTATTTTATTTGAGCACCGAAAAATAGAAAATAAATATTTAAACTTCGACAAAACAGTACTTTTAGATTTAGTGCATTTATTTACATTACATAAAAATGAGGGAACACTCCCCCTACCTAATTTGACTGTTTATGTATACTCCACATATCGAACTTGGAAGTCTTTTTGTTTAAGGATCGCAACCAATATAAAAATAAATCATAACAAAATACGCAATCCAAAAAAGCACTTAAACTGTATTTTTTTTGTTACATGGAACATCACCTAACTAAAGACTACCTACATAAAAAATATAAACTTTACACAACCCTTAAAGAACACAGTTCCTCGTATCATATTTTAATTCAAGGTTCTATTCCATATTTCGTGTATTTGGGGCAGTATTTAAATACAGGCATTTGAAACTTTTGGGTTAAATGTCCATCTGGCATTTAGGATTTAGGTCACTCGTCCATTACAGGTTGTGACGCTGTACTTTGTCACACAAACATCAGTATTGATGTTCTGTGGCACACAAACATCAGTATTAATGTTCTGTCTCAATCCATTCCATGGCTAGTACCGTTACTTTACAATAGCAATTATTTAAATTTGAAAACATCGTTATATGATTGTATGTAAATTTAAGAACCGTATACAAATTTTGAGTAATATAACATCATTACCAAACCTTGCATGATGATGAATACCCACATAGTACAAAGTATCCTTTACTTAAATAAAGTAATTGCATGTACTTGAGCCTACTTAGGGATGCGGTGGCAAATTTTTAAATAAAAATTACATAATGCATTGCGACGACATCCAGAGAAAATGTTAGCGGTATTTGTACTTGTAAGCTCGGTTGTACTTAAATGTAATAATAACCACATAATGAGGTGTGCTGAAAAAGGGCGACATCCTCATTTAGGATTATTACTAGACAATAATAATAACAAATTCGCACAGCATAAATTGATACATTGACATGACTTTGAGATATGTCGTTTATGTTATAACATCATAGGAATCACAAATAAAATACTCAAAATATTTCAACACTATCGAATAAGCCATCGGGCTTTTTAAACAATAGTTTAGCAATTATATTCCCAGCTATGAAACTCTATATGACTGCTGCAACGTAGACATCAATTTGTTTTATACATACAGGCTAGATTTACAACTGTTCTTAAACCATCTAACAAACTGAGTTCGATGTTTAATTGAGGTGCATATACCGAGTTATTTTAGTTTGGTACATTTCTTATCAAGCATGTCATGACAGAGTAGAATAGTGCCCACTGTACCAGGTGTCGTAAGAGGTGACTAAGGTACCAGAACCGACAGATGGCGGTATACTCATCCGCAATGATGTAAAACAAATGCACAGGGCGGTGATGGGCAGCAGCATTCCCATGGCGAAAGCTGCGCTCTGCTTGCCAACACGCTTGCCCAGCGCGGCAATTATGGGCAAAATGTATAAAAGTATGGGCAAAAGTAGGGTTATCCTATTTAGCTTGGCTTATTCCTCTGTTTTGATTTGCTCCCGGCTTTCTTTGTCTGAACACAATCACTAGAGAAACATAATCAATATATTTTTTATCCAATTAAGTTTGCACAGCCCTTTATAAATAGATAAAATGACTTGAAAATGTTGTTTACATAATATAACGGAACCAAGTTTTGTTTAATCTAGGAGCTACTGGTTATTCCAGGTATTTAAAATGAAATGGTTACTTTATTTATTTTTTTTTACTTTGAAGATATAATACATATTTTGCATCTAATATGCAAAGTATGAAAATGAGATTTAAATATTTCACGTTTAGGGAAAAATAATAAATTCAATCTGAACAGTTATCCGATATCCGATGCTTCGCAAGAATCAAAAATCTTTATCCTTTACAAGATTCCTGTAAAAAACTTCATAAGTATAAATATTAAATATATAAGTTAAAAAACACTTCATTCCCCCCAGGCATGGAACAAATACAACTGCAAAAGATTTTCCGACTAAGATACATTGCACTTCACTGACTTAGTTTTAGTATTTTTAGTACCATCTACAGGAAACAGAGGTGGATGCATGGCAGCATGAATTTTACATTAACCGCAGTGAGCGTGCGATGAACATATTCTCATATGCAGTATAACAATTATTTATGCATTTGTTATCTGAACGACAAGATGTTACTATTTTTCAACAGTATTGTTCTGTATTGCATGACATTAATTCCTAAATAAAGAATATGCGAAAGTTACTTTTCTGTCTGTTGCGTGTACACCATTTACTGACGACCCAATGTTTTATGACAATTGAAAAAAAATCAATGGAATGAGATATGAGCCACGTATAAAGATAAAGTTTAGCCACGCAAATGAATTCACAGATATAATAATATATATATATATAATATAATATCAGTATTCAGTTGTGTTAAAAAATCTATATATCTAAACCATAGTAACAATCAAACAGGCATTATGAATGTTAAGGCTAAATTTCAAGTTTATATCCGGTAATAATGTACTATCATAAACTTGCGCAACACGACTATTCCGTGTTCCGTTCCGAAGGTGGTAAAAGACTATTAGCATACCAGTGTTCTGCTCCCTAAGCACACACCTATGTTGTGGCCATCTTGAATCCCTTAGTCTCACATTACATTAAAGCATAAAGGTTGTGTGTAAAATTTATATTCACTAGAAATTAAATCATGCACCTTTCTCCGTGTTTATATCAAATTATACAAGGACGAATAGGTATTCGTTTTATTTTATTGATATAAAGGAGTGATTAAATGGAGTGTTAACTGGCAATAAAACTGCACTTCTAGATGGGTTCCTTTAACTAGGTACTCAACGTTTCTTGTGAGTGCCCTGATTGAGATTAGCTTCTTTATCTTCTTTCCGACTATAAACATAAAACTTTAATACTGATAAGAGGTTTTTTTTTATCCCAATCACTGGGTTCAGACAATCTACTCCGTAATATTTAGTTCCAAAAGCTGTATTCGGAAAATGATTTCAAATTACTAGACATAAAAAATAAACTTCTGTCTGGAATTGCGTGTTGTGAGGGCAGTCACCAGCTTAATTGTTGGTTGTTGGTTATGTTGTCGCCAATTTATATTTTTATTTTTGTCTATTAAAATCTGAGCTATCTTTACTGAACTTTACCATGCATTGTAACGTGGTTCTTGGAAAAAAATTAATTATATTGTTAAAATTATAATTTGTGTAGATTTGAACTTGTTAAGAATAAATTATAACAATACACTTTATACCAAAGTACACCTTATAAAAATATACGCGTATTATTTTTTATAATTCTAGTGGAATGGTGAGAGACATATAAATACAGTTATTTCAAACGCCGCGCGATAATTTACTCCACGAAAGTAATAAAAGTTAATTACAAATAAAACCACATAAGTGCGACACACCCATTGCTAATGTATAATTTATTTATTTCTCTACACCTTCAGTAAAAGACGAAATAATATATCAAAAAATTATGATTGAAGAACGCTACAATGCGAATAAAATGAAAAACCATCGAGACATGCGTTTTGTGTGGCATAAACGATCATATCTTTATTTCAGGTTAACTTTGTGAAAATTAGTAGTAAACTTATTTTTACACAGTGTAAAAAGGCTGTTAATTTGAGTAAAAGGTGAGGGGCCCGTTTATTTTACTTTTGAAGTTACTGTTAGGTGCTAAAAAACAATCAATCCATCCATTGAAAAATGTACCTCAAACTAGTTTTGCTCTCTTTCCTTTCTTCCAAGTTTCAAAATTAGAAGCATATAGGTAACTTTCTTAAATATTACATTGACTTTATTTATTTCCATCCGCCGAACAGGCCCGTAATACAAATACGGGATATACGGCCAACCCTCGTTTTATACAGCCTTTCTCACAGTTAAAGATACATAGATATTCGAAAGGTTCGGTTCCAACTCTCGGGGGATACCCGATATTTTGGTTAGTATGGTGGTGCCTGACAAGGAGATATTTTAGCACTCACAGAATAAGCTAAATCTATGAACTCCAGGGAATCAACTAAATTATACACTTTTTATTATTAGAACTAGTGGTCGCTTCGTAGACGCAATTCGACCATAATTCATTAAATTTTTTGTGCTAACTTTATTTAATTTCTCGTTATCTTAAATTATTTATTTATTACATGATAAAGAATTAAATCTATCAGTGAGTGCCAGAAGATTCCAATAGATACCTGTATAATTAATCAATTGTACTAATATAATTAACTGACGGTACGGGCATCAACGGGTTACAATTTTACGGGATATAATATACCCGGACGAAATCGGGGTGGGCGGCTAGTAGTATATATAATCTAGTTTTCTACCCTATTAGACTGTGGTCTTTACACCCAGGCAGGTGAAAAAGGTAAATAGCAGATACTATTTACCTTTTTAGCTAACTCAAATAGACCAACGAGCTATTGAGAGGGCAACGGTCGGAGTTTTTTTGAGTAATCATATTAGGAATGAGGAGATCCGTAAAAGAATCGACATAGCAAGAACGGAGGAATAGCAAGTTAAAATGGCAATGGGTATGGCACTCAGTACCTAGAAATTAGGGCTGATGGAGTAAGGTTTTAGAATAGAGACTCTGACTACCTGAACTAAAACACAGGCTCGTGGTAGACACAGGCAACATACAACCGGTCATATTGGTAATCACTTGGAGAGACCTAAATCTAGCTGTAGACGTCCTATGGCTGATGATGATGGCTGACCTTATAGTTAAGGGCTTGCGGTAATATATCAATTATTCAGCTTCTTCTTTTATATATATAGATACTCGTATAACATTTTATTGTAATAACTTTAAAAATCAATGAACTTTCGTACAACGAACATACCAACATCGAGCCCTCTTTTTAAGGGATCATTTTTTAAGGGATGATTCTCTAAAAAATATTTAGGACGTGTTTGATTTTGATTGACTTTTATTGAAGGGCTTTCATACTGAAATTCATTAAAATAACTTCAAACGCAGCATAGTTTCGTACTGACTTTGTAATCCTATTTCACCCTTTCAGGGGTACATTTTCCAAAATTCTTTGCTAGTGCTCCATTCTGTTATAAAAGGAACCACTTTAAAAGATGTTAAGTTTCTTACCCATATAGTGTAGGCCCTGCATTGATGTATCAGTCAATCAGTCAGCTTCGCCGTTAATATATTTTAAAGACTAGCTATCTGCTCGCGGCTTTGGTTTGCTCTGGATATTTCTAAAAGGAGTCTATATCACTCAACTATGCGAAAACTTTAGTCGAATTCTTAGAGAAATGTATAAATCTTGATCATTTTCTATACCACAGAACTATAGAAAATATGTTATATCCGTTCGTGTGAACGTCTTATAAACATTCAAAAATCTATACACAACTTTTGCATTTATAATATTAGTAGGATCACTTCACTAAGTTCTACTTCAACTTTACTTTATAAACTCTGTGATCTCATCCCTCATTATTCTCAAGACTAAAATTAAACCATCGATATCCCATTAGGATTTGGGAATGTGCATCCATTAATATATTCGAGGCTATCATTTATCGCTGTGCTTTTCTTATCTGTGTACTTTCATCCATATCTGTTTGGTCGAGTAAAAGACTTACAGACATCCAAACATTTATACAAATTTTCACGTTTATAATATTGCCAGGACTAGCTATCCTTTACTTCACTTAAATACTACTACGACTTCACTTAGTAACTCAGGGATAATAATCCATCATTATTCGTAGTACTTAAATGGCTTATAACCTTCCTTAAGATTTAAACCATCTCCATGCCATTAAGATTTCATTAATATTCGATAAGCCGTTTAGTCATGAATATTAAAGTGCATACATTTAGACATTCGAGACTGAGTAATCTCCCTGCCAAATTTTATCCAGATCTGTTAAGCCATTCCGACATGGAAGAGTAATATACAACAATTTATCTAAACAAGCTTTCGTATTAATAACATTAATATAGTAGGTATTACTTCACTAATTTAACTTCTGCTTCGTCTTCACTTAATAATTCTGGGATTTCATTAATCCTTATTACTCTCAGGATTAAAATAGCTTATGACCTCTCATCTTTTTATATATTTATAAAAATGATAATAAAACCATCTAGGTGCCATTAAGATTTTATTAATATTCAATCAGCTGTGTTATACGACGTGCTTGATCCTACCTCGTACGCTAAAGATCTTTGATCCCCACCTAAGACATTTATTCATATGGTGATATGTATGTTTGTTCTGTTTCTGGGTGATAAATGTATGTTTTTAAGTATTATATTTGTGATGTCCTTGTTATCTGACGTCCAACATATTAGTGCTTTAAGCGACTTATAGCATGTTCAGGTCAATATATGAATTGTATGAGTTTCGAAGCAAATTAAATTGCCACTATACATACTTTTACTATACTGTCATAATCAGACTTGCAACGTCAGCAAAAGTAATGTTTATTTAGGTTAATCAGCAATAAATCAGCAAACGAATGATCAAATAAAGCCAAAACCGTTACTAATATAATTTAAAACCATTCAAACGTTTTTCGTGTAAATTACCATCAAACTTCAATAACAAAACACGAATGCCGGTAATGATAGAATTAGTACGAAAACCAAATACTGTTTTGATCCCATGTTGGTTGTTCCCGCACATTTATATGGCTAACTAATTTGTTCACAATCGCATAGTAAGCCTAATTACACGATTTTGCCACAATTAACCGGTAAATATTTAGTAGAACGGGGAGGCGGCCCGATCGTACGGGACGAGCGACGCTTTTTGTTTCGACACTGAATGGGGCTTAATTGTGTATTGTTGATGTTTTTGTTGAGGAAGTTACATGGGCATTGCTAAACAATTCTTTTATACTCAGCAGGAATATATGCAAAATAGGTATTAACATATTGGGAAAACTCTGCAAGCTTTTAACATGAAAGGCTTTTTACATACACCTCATACGAAGGTAAAATGATCGCATTACTCTTATCATCATTACATATATATCATTATCTTTTATAAATACATATATAAATAAAAAAGCTGTCTGACGCAGGACCTAAACTATAGGGGTGAGATACTTGACATTTTAAAAAGGGGTTCCATTTATACTTACAGTATGTACTTAAGTATTACCTAGGAGAGAACTAAGAAAGAGTTTTTGAAAATTACCCCCTTTGGGTTATTACAAAGGGATTTTTAAAACGTACATATACATAAATAAATAAAATAATATTTAGTAGTTCCAAATTTCACACCTCACTCACCATATACATCCAAACACAATCATTTTACTTGGTTATAATATTTTAGTCAGATTGTCTAGGTACCGTTCCACTTGCCTGCTAAGCTATATGTGGTGTCTCATTCAGAATTTTAGTGCCATGTTTAGGTATTAGTATCATCACTACTACTAGATAAAGGCCTCCCCAAGGAAAGGGTATTTTTCCATAATTGCCGCGCTTGGCTGACCTGGTGGCAATCCTAGAGTGTAGCTTCACAACGGATATGCTGACGCCCATCCCAACCGGGTTGCATTTGAGCTACTCTGTTTCCAGTGTATATACCGCTATCTCTTATTTACGGTACATCAGTCGCATCTTACGACATCTGGTACAGGTGAGGTACTGATTGTGGTACCCTTGAGTTTATACAAGTATACATGGCCTCAATATGTTTTATGTGACTGATAATATAAACAACAGGCGCATAAACTTACCATTTCCCTATACACGTCAACACATTATTAATAACGTCACTAATCGTTCTGTTATCATGTCCAATTATTAACATTGATGCATCCAACTTATCTATAACCTTCCTGCGAAATTGCACATCGATCAATCACGCCGCGCTGTCACGCTACAGTCGATAGATTTCCGTGTAAAATTGCATCACGGATTCTGTTTGCAATCCGATCTATTCATCGGACCCATGTCCATAAACTTACCTGTATGCGGCCTACGTGATATTTGGAGCTGTTACGATCAATACAGAGAATTTTAAATCATTGAGTCTAGGAGTTTTAATTTATTCTTGTATTTTTACTAATAATAAACTTGCCTCCTCATCCACAAAGAGTCTACTCTCTTTACGAATGAAGAGACTCATAAAATAATCAAACTTTTCGGCATATCTTATCATCGGGTTCTGGAATAATGACCCGACACCCACATGGTGGATAGATGATCTGACTAAAACTGCAGTATCACGTTGGATGCAGGCTGCATACGACGGTCTTATTGAAAATTACTTAGGAGGCTTATGTCTAGCAATAGACATCATACAGCGGGTATGTTAATGAAATCTCTTTATCTCTGCCTTGTGATCCGCTATTTTTATAATAATATAACAGTTTTGAATATAGGTAGTCTAAATAAAGAAAAATATGACAAACTAGTTTTCCATCCGCGTCTCCATCTTCATGGTCTTGGCTATATAGTATATAGCCAAGTCTACTAGATATACTAGTTGTATACTACCTGTCTATATCTTGAAGTAACATTTCTGAAATCAAACGTATGCCTATATTCTTCCTTAGGATACAAGCCAACATTTATGCTAAATTTCATAAGGAATGCCTATCACAGCCGTGAAACCGTGACAAACGGACAGTCAGATTCTTTTTTGCGTTTTTATATTAGTATGGATTAACTGTTTTGATTAATATTCTAACTGGGTTTTAAAGTAATTTTACTGGTGGAATACGCCGGGGCTGATAATTAGTTTCCGGCGATATCCTGATCATGTTCCGGTATGCGCCAATGGCTACTTTTCGCTTTTATTTCCTTTGTCACCCCTAGAAGAGATAATTTATTAACGTTTTACTTTTCTGTGTTTATGACTGTCTTGATTGTCTCTTAAGCGATCAGTAATAGCTACTTTACGAAATTAGAGAATTAAGCGTAGTATAAATATTTCTGTAATCCATATTGGATGAGATATTTGTCAGTTGATGCAAAACTAGAGAGAATGACACACACTTATTATT
>JACJUM010004390.1:8640476-8706752 GCA_020976665.1 Heortia vitessoides
CTGTACCTGTCAGTTTCAGTACCTCAGTCACCTCTTACAACACTTTAAAGACACACAATTAAAGACTATAATTTTAAATCGTATTGTTTTTGCTCGCAGCTATTTTTATTGTCTTAGTTTATGGTTTTCAATCAAAAACATTTTTACTCAATCCATAAAATTTTTGTCGGAGTTACTAGTAATTTTAATATCGAGTGAACGATTTCCTTTAAATAGCAAAACAAAGTGACATTGAAAGGACATATTGATTTTCTTAAGCGGACGGATTTAGAAAGAAGTAAGTCCAGAGTAAACTTGTGAATTATGAGATCCCGGAAAAATTTTTCATAGCAGGCAGAGCTATTCTCAAATGTCCTTTGGCTGCTGCGAATTTCTTTGAACTTTCTCGTTTATTCAAAATGAGAGAAAGAAATTTGATTTTTACACACAGACTCTCAAAGAGAATTTATTTGATAGCAAAAGTTGTTTGGTTATTTACGTCCTGTGAAGGTGTTATATGGAGGCTAAAAAGTAGAGATTGGAGAGTTGCCAAACTGTGGTGCCTAAATGCTAGCTGCATCTGAGTTTGTTCTGAGTTACAGCATTGCGTTTCGTGGTTTGCACATTGTGGTCTGGGAATTTTAATAACGTTAATGTTGAGAATATTTCGTTATTTGAACACTTTATTTTTATACTTTATGCACGCTTGTGGTTGCTGTTGTTTTTTAAACAGAAATAACTCTAACTAATGTTGGATTTAAGGAACGATAGTTGTTATTGGCAGAGTATTTAGTAGTCCTTTTAAAATTTAGATTGTTCATTGTGCGTAACATCTTATTAATATCATATAATACTTCAATACTTACAATACTCTTACCAAGTAGTCATATTATATCCTTTTTTTGTCCTTTAGTTTAAGTGGTTATTCCAAGTCTAGAATATTTTCACAGAAATCTAATCTTCCACGAAAAATTTAATATGTGTCACCTTTACTGTGCTCCGCTCGCTTAAAGAAATAAATTAGAAAGAAGCAAAGAGGACACATTTATCATTAAAAAGGCTCAGTTGGTAGACGAAGTAAGTTATACCGACATAATCGCTGATTTGCACAAGTCCTGGTTACTTTAAAGAGTTCTGAGATCTGCCATGTGTCATTAATCTTGTATTACACCACCTTATGTTTATGTGGATACTGAATATTTTACAGTTTAAAAATTCTTCGAAAGTATATATATATATATATATATATATATATATCTTTTTATATATATAAAGCTAGAAAGCTAGAAAAGCTTATATATATATATATATATATATATATATATATAAGCTTTTCTCCGCTGGATAATAGGATATACGGCTATTATCCCTTTATGCACCCAACTAAGTTCTTGCTAGGAACGTTGTGGATGAATTCTCGAGTAACCGGAAGAGCTCGTGCAGAGCTGTCAGCTAATATTGCGTGGAGATGTGGACTCGCATATGTAAAGTGATTGTCACGCATTTTTGTGACTGACAATCATCTGCGCATTCGATCCGGACGACGACAGTTGCTGTTTGTGCCTCTATCATATCGTGCTACTCGTGTGCGTGCGCTCAAACGTCGCCGTCAGCACAAACTCATCATCAATGGCAAGTCAGTTAAAAAGTATAGTTTTTATATTTTATTAATCTCAATATTTTTTCATAACACACGTCGTTGTTTTACTTCGTAAAACGCCCAGGAAAAAAATACTAATAAGAAACGCGAATGTAAAGTAAGATAATGCAGGACAAGTAGAATTTAAGTACATGACACCTTTTATAGAATATATAGATATATTTTCACAAACATCGTAAAAACAAAGAGAAATTCGATAATACTCGTAGTAAATTCATTCTCATTTGGCGGCGTAGCGTTTGCGTTCGTAACAAACACATTACGAAAGAGCATCAATTCGAAATGAAGCATCAAATGTTGCCTTTTCCGTTGCTACATATAATGTTGCTTTTAAAAAGCTTATTTAATTATCTTCACATGACGCATGAAATGTTAATTGTTTAAATTTTTGCTTTATTTTAAATGCAGTATTACAATACGAAGGAGAATAAAGTTTTTATTTACAAATTTCTAATGCAATTATTTTACGAGTGCTTTGCATAAATTGACTCAACTATAAATAAATAAACGTGAGTCGAGGTGACCTTCTTAACTACAGAACCGATTTTAATCAATTTTGGCTTTCTGTGTACAGTTTGATCCAGCTTGAGATAGGATATCTCAATTTTTTGACACAATATTTTTTCTTGATAAACATCTATATATATAAAATGAGAAGCTGACTGACTGACTTACTGAATGACATATCAACGGGCGGCAGTTTAGAAGGGCCTAAACTATAAGGGTAAGGAATTTTGCATTCCGACTTTTTTCTTTTTACAATTAGAGGAAGTGAATTTTCAAAAATCCTTTCCTAGATAGCTCTAGAAAGGATTTTACCTCCTAAATGGGTAAAACGGCGGTGCAAATTTGATATGAAGTTTTGCTGTTTTTATAGTTATTCGATTAAAGTTAAGTATAAGGGTTCTTAATTAAATAATATGAATAATAAAACACGTGTAAAATATTTTTTCAAAAATAATCCCTTAATGGGGCAAAGTTAGCACGTAAGATTAAAGATAGTGAAACCACATAGCACTGCTAGTATAAGCATACTTAAGTCGGGATACCTCAACATTATAATCTAAAGTACGGCAAGAACACAGAGCAAACAAATATGCAAAGTTAATATTAAGTCACAATTTCGAAGCAAATTAATAGTATCAATATTCTACAGATTACCTTCGCATTGATTATACAAGGCCACAAATTACAATAAGTTATATCAAAATACGACACTTATTGAAAGATTGGCCAAGTAGTTACGACATCCTCCCCACGCGTTATGTAAAACTTCTACCCATCTCTGTTCACAAGCATTTTGATACTGTACGTAATATATATGGTATCAATATGAGATAGCCACTTCTTCGTCTGTTTGTTTTGTACTATGTATGTTATATGGTAACCGGGGTGGTTGTGATTTAAGATTTTCCAAAGTAATTTATAATTTAAGAGGTCCTGGTTTAATTTTTGTTGAATATATTTTAAAGGAAAATGGTTAAAAAAATCTATTTCCTGCCCAAGACAAATATAGAAAATACTTTTATAAAAGATGTCATGTTTAGCCATTATTTAGATCCTGGCAATAGAAATCCGTAGTTGAAAATCAATCTATCGATATGTTTGATTGAACAGACTCGGTAAATGCTATTTTGGTATAATCGACATATTATAGATTCGTATACTATGAAAGAACAAGTTCAGTATTGAAGTAATAAAAGGCTGCTGATTGATCGATGTTTCAAAAGAAAAACATAGAGCGGACCCTCCTTCATTAAACTGGCCGAAGTATGTACACCTAACGTAATAAACGGCCATATATTCATAATCCAGATTTTCCGTACGGCATCGACATTTGAATAAGTAAACTTGGGGAATGTATTCAATTTAGTTAGGAGGGCCGGCTTTAGGCTTTCTGCAATTGTAATTCACATCGCAACACCGTTTCCTATTTAAATTTTGTCTATTGCATTTTCTTTTCGTGCTGTAAATGAAGCATGAGGCACTAGGGACTGGGATGTGAAAGGGATGGCAAAATTAAACGGAGTAAAGAAAGAAATTAAAAGATGAAAGAGACCGTAACGAACTGCTGCGACGAAAAAGTGAGAAATTATTTTAAGACATTTGAAGCAGCAATAAGTGGCACAAAAGTTTTTGCAGAGATTTTCACGTTAAATGGTAATCTGGGAAATTTCCAAGTGCCACAATCGGATTAACCGTCACCTTAAAATGTATTTGGGGGAATCTTTGGAATTACTCACAATGAAAATTTTATCTCATCATTATTAGCGCCGTTATGGCGGCTATTTGCTTTAAGTGCCGAGATATAAGAAACAGATGGACTGAAACACTTTTCCCAAGTCGGTAAATCTGTTCAAGATTTTAATGATAATGCTGATTGATCGTAACGGTAGTCACGTATGGTTTGATAGGGCTCTTAATCTATATTTTTATAATAAAGTGAAAAGCTGTATATTTTTGTTCGCAACGTACAGTCTCAAAGAGTACTTCACTGATTTTGAAAATTCTTTCACTACTATAATGTTAACTAGATTTTTATAGACTATGTTGTTTATAGAAATTAGAAACCCCCATTTAATATGAAATATAAAAACTGGATTACTATTTATTTTTGTAAAAAGTAATCTCAAATACTACGAGACAGATTAAATAAACTCTTTCATTAATAAAAAGTAACATTAACAGCATCTACATTTAAGAAACGACGCAGGTAAAACTGCTCCTAGTATGCTAACGAATGTTATAAATGCGGAAGTAAGTTAATTTGCTACAGATGGCGCTTTGCGATTTTACAACGCTCTATCGGATTAAAGCTAATGCAATCAAAATACTTCAATCCAATTCCAAGTTTTCGATCTGAACTAACTAATATTTTACATTAATTTGTTCCCCGCTTCACGCTTTATCTACTCTGACGTATCTTCGTCGTTTATATTTCACATGGAAGGACTATAACCCTAAAAGAGTACTGTTTCCATGGAAAATTCACGCGTGCAAAGCCGTGGGTAAAAGGTAATATAAAGTTAGTCCCGAGTGTACATGTATTTCCATACAACGAGTAATGACCCGTCGTCGCTCTGCTTTGAGCACCTGAATATCATTTATACAATACATATTTAACTATCATCCTAATACTCCAAACATTTATGAATAATTGTTAGCGAATTTCTATTGTAGTTAGCGTTTAGATTGTTGGAAGCTCCTGCTAGGCTTCAACAAGAAAAAGGGACGCGTTTTCTATAATTAAAATGCTGGGCAGACGTAGTAGCATCCGCAGAGCACAGCTTCGTGACATGAGTACTCTGCCCATGCCCATTTTAGTTTGCATTGGAGCTATTATCCTACTTCAAAAATATATATCCCGTACGGCATAAGCAATATAAACCATGTGAAAATTGATTGAACGGTTTTTAAAAGATTCGTTTGTAGATATATAATGAAAAAATATGTGTGGGTGTATCGCGTGGGAACGATGGCCTGGTGTATATTTAATATTAGTATTCGCAAGTGAATTAAATGGTTTTTTCTAAAAATATATTTTTCTTGCCTCCTTTGAAGTTCTTATTGGACAAGTTTTTAATATGGACTTTTACCAATACTGATATTGCTCTATTCCAATCAATATTTGTTCACTTGCTAGGAATTATTGACTGTCCGTATATTTACTTTCGACGTTTCAAAGATGAAATAATAATACTATATTTAATTTTCGCTTCAGGCAGCTTTGGATATGTTATGACATAGTATTTTTTTTTATATAATTATATCAACAGTATTCTTGGGATGTACGTTATATATTTATAGACACTCGATTTTTATTATTTGTTGGTGATCTCTTTTCGATGATTAGCAGGCATGAAGATAACAATTCAAATTTGCAAAATTCTTAATCTTAACAGCAACTATAACTTTCGTAACTTTTTTGATATATAAAGTTCCACTGTGCACGTTGTTGCATCAACTTGAATGATCGGTGTTACATTTGAAAATCAAATGACAATCGCAAAATTGATCATTAGAATTTTGAACCCTGGCGCCGACATATTGTAGATTTAATTTAATTTGTTTTTGAAATATTAAAGTATATATATAAATAGTTATTTATGTAAATCAATATATTTATATATTTTGCCATGGGGTACCGGCAGAGCAGAATGTACCTCCCTTGTCCCAAGTGTCGCAGTAGGCGACTAAGGTACCGGAACCAACAGATGGCAGTATATCCATCCGGTGCAGTGTAGCTCAAATACACAAGGTAGGGATGGGTAGCATCCCCTTCGCGACTCTCTGTGATTGCCAACACGCGTACCTAGCGCGACAATTATGGGTAAAATCTCCCTTTTGGGGAGACCTATGTCCAGCAGTGGGCTTCCAATGGCTGAAATGATGATGTTACTCAAACAAAAGTGAAGGGCAATATTTGATGCGCCGTCCGCCGTTTTAATCCATGCTAGATTCATATGTCCAATTTTTTGTAACTAGTAAAAGTAGTGATTTAATAGCTGTGGTGTTAATTCGCATTCATCTTATCACATTGGCATTTCGTAATAGTTCATTCTAAATAACAGGAACAGCATTACCTTAAATTATGCCAGCGAATTATTTTTGTTTATCTTAGTAAACTTTTGATATTCCGAGATGTTTACACTGTGCTTATAGAAACAAATATACATCTTAAAGCACGTGACTAAATTGATATTATTAAAATATCTATACAGTTTTATGATCAGCCTGCGCTTGTTTACGAAGAGAATAAATAAAATAAAGCAAAGAAAATATGTCAGGATTGAAATAGACCATCTTTACATGTATGTTTTCATATGAGCGCGTCCGTCATTATGAATATGTGTGCAAAGAATTATATAGGATACTGTCGAAACAAAATTTGCATAAAAGTCAATTTGAATTAAAAATGATCAATTAGGAACAAACGCTGATGCAGAAACAATTTGTTGTTCATAATAAAAAAATATTTATATATTCTTTTACTAACTCTATTGGAATGTAAATCAACAAATATTTTGAAAATTTAGGTCTGATTTGTTTTAATATTTAGCGTCGTTCTACGACAGTAAACTTTATCTATAGATTAAAAATTGCGTTACTTTGATAGATAATTCAATTTCACTTCGGTATTTCTTGGCTCAAACTGCACTGTTTAAAGAAAAAAATATATGGAGGATTATAGTGCACAAGAATCCAATGGTATTCCAAAGTATCCTACTTTATATTAAAAAGTCAAAGGAGCTTTGTTATGCTTTTTCAAGCAGAAAGATTAAAAGGGAAATAGTTTTGCTATCTTATGAGAATGTTCGTCCATTTTTATATACTTATCTGACCTCAATAGTTGAGATTACAAAAGCAACTGAATATTTCTGGCTTCTTTGTATATATATATATATTTATTTATTGAGACCACAAACAAGTTTACAATACTCACTTAATCTAAAACTTACGACTAATATCATATAAATTATTGTAAATCCAACTAAGCTGTTCAAATATTACATTTAGGAGTTCGTATGGAATTAAGGAGTTACATATGGATACATATATTGCCTAAAGCTTTTCGATAACTTTTTGTACGAATAAATAAATTCGCTATTTTTAAATTTATCATAATCATATTCCCAAGGAAGGGGGAATTATGCACATAATTGCTGCGCTGGGCAAGCGTGTTGGCAATTGCAGAGTGCAGCTTTCGCGACGGGGACGCTGCTGCCCATTCCCACCGTATGCATTTGAGCTCCACTGTCTTGGGTGGGTATACCACCATCTGTCGGTTTTGCCACCTTAAACACTTACAACACCTGGTATAAAAGGAGGTACTATTCTACTATGCCGGTACCTTACGGCAAGCTTTCAGATATTAAGCTGGAAAGAACATAGATACTTCGATCTTAGACAAAAGACCGAGAAGCGATTATAGACAGACGTTATCCTTAACTATATACGTTTTAAAAAAATATTGCGACTATCAATTGTGATATGAGCTATCCTATTTCTCAAGTTCGATCAAACTGAACAAAGTATCGTCCAGTAGTTTCGAAGTTTATCCCGAACAAACAACGTGACACGAAATTTTCATGTATAAAGAGATAAAGGTACATTTAGAGAAATTGTTTACATGTGAACGTTTTTCTGTAGCTTCTACAGCCTTTAGGATAGTAGATACTAGCTTCTAAGACACTGAACGACGTAGTTGTCTTCCTGCGGCTACATGGAGTTGCTGCTGTGCTGCTGTTAGAGTTTGTTATGGTTACACTTCAGTCGCTCGGTCTGTTTTAGCACACATTAATACGCATCGCCCAAGAATGTATTCACCTTGTCTTTTCACTCTATTAATAGCGCAGCTAACGTTCCCACTCGTAGTTAATATCTACGATAACTTAAGTTAAAAAATCTTTTCTTGGTAGAGTCTATGTATCACTTGTCTGGATGATTCCGTGGTTATCTTGTATTAACTTGCAACAAAAGACAATTTAGACCGGTCGTCTTGCGTGAAGATGTATCTGCGTTTATTTATAAGCTTACAAGTGGATTTGTGTAGCATGATCTGATGTACTGAAACATACTACTGCACTGCTGTAGAGGTAACGGTAGAAGCCGTGAGGTACCGGTAGAACCAGTAGTAGTAGTTGGTCTGTACTCTGTACCAGAACCGATCGATGGCTGGATAACCAAAACTGCGTAGCTTAACTGCAACACGGCGGGAAATGCATCATTTCCGATATGTCGCACGCTTTGCGAATGCATCACGCCTGCTCAACGCGACAATTATGGGAAAAATTGTCTCTTGAGAGAGTCTACTCGTATATCCAGAAGTAGACTTCCACGACTGCATTAATGATAATTTTATCTCTAGAATATTTTTAATATTATAAATTATTCTATTCCAAAATGGTGTCAAGTTGTAATTAGTGTATTTGCAATGAGAAAAATAAAAAAAGATTTATTTAAAAATTCATTCTTTACTTGTAAATAAAAAATACGAAAATAGTATAAATTTAACGAAATTGGCATTTCAAAGTATTAGTGCAAAAATCCATCCACTGGATAACACGGTTATGAGTTATTAAAAGTAAAGGTCATTGAGTGCAAACATTTTTAAGTTACTTAAGTATACTAAATAGTAGTTATATCATCGGGGACAGTTCAACATTACGCATTTGACAGTACACCATTGCATACATAGTCAAAAGTTTAATGATTACTCTTACTTACGCAGTTTTACACCATCCCGTCTTTTAACAGCAACATTCTTGGTACATCGATATCATACAATGGTTGAAATGGTATACAAGAGAGATACCCTTGCTGTCGGAAACCTTATAACCACCACTTCATTAGTCAGTGATTACTTTCTGCCAAATATTTTGTTTCAATCTCAATTGTGTTAACAATCTCAATTCTTTGTACATATTTCTAATAGTTTCGGTACATGAAAAATCTAAGCTAAAAACGAAAATGCTATTTTTTATATTTTTTTTTACTATATATTTTTGTCGGTTTGGATATCTCAGTCGCCTCTTACGATACCTGATGCAAAGGGTGGTACTATTCTGCACTGAGTATATCCCACGGCTCTTAGCATTTATTCCCAGCGAGACAATCGGAAGTAAAATGCCCCTCAACATTTCGAATTTTACTACATACATTTTATGATACGGTTATAGCTACGCTAACAATGCCATTTGCTGTTGTCTAAAAAAACAATACATACTTAATGGAAATTTTGTCTTCATCATCATCATATCAGCCACAAAAAGTTCACTGTTTGACATGGCCTCCCCAAGATTGTGGAATTTTTGCCCACAATATCCGCGCTGAGCAGACGTGGTGGCAATTGCAGAGAGCAACTTAGCAATGAGGACTCACCCTGTAGTATTTAAGTTGCGCTGTTTCGAATGGATATACCTCTATCTGTCGGTTTCGGTATCTTAATCGCCTCTTGCGACACCTGGTACAGAGGGAGGGGAGGTATTATACTCCACCGGTTCTATATATATTGTCTTATCTAAACTGAATGCGAAAGTATGTCAGCCTGTGATTAGCCAGGAGCCAGATTAACATTAGCCAGGGGTCATAAAAATATACACAACAATATCCTTAAAATGAACAGTGTAATAGGTTTGCATGATCAACTAGCGTTACTACGTACTACGAGTACAATTACGAGTCTCTTTAATTACTGGCGATCAGCGATTTTACCTCCACTTAATCGTTGTTGTGTCTATTGCATTAATTTCAGGCTTACGAGTTTAAATTGGTACTAACACGTGCAATATATTGATGTGATAAATTAAAGAAGTAAAACACAGAGATATAGAGAGGTACTTCAATTAACCGCACAAAGCCGCACTACTTAGTGTGGAAATGTTTGTGTGCGCGGATCTACAACATATTAATCTTTCTCGAAATTGACACTAGATTTTATTAATTTCTTTTTTTTAGTGCTAACATTATAAAGATTAGCTCTATGCCAGTTAAAATCAGGTTGAAATCGATCTAGATATTCTTTCGAATAAATGAAATAAACACAATTACTATTTGTTGGGAAGTTGTTGTACCAAATACATCCTGTAAAATTTAAATATATTTTTGTAAAGACAAATTCTTAACTGCAAACGCCTATAATCAAGCAGTGTATATTTTTTTATATTTATATCATCTAAGATATTAACATCTATCCCGCCAAATCCTATTATATCGAGGGATTACCTGACGCATATTTGCGAATGCAATTTAACAAGTAATCTCCTTTCAAGATATTGGTAGTATATATAAGACCTTAGTCTTATGAAACTGTACTTATTATAAACCCCATTCTGCAGATGCGGCCATTTCAATGAATGTATGCGATCGCAAATAGAATCCTCAATGCAATTTTACGGTGGATACAGCACTAGTGGCACTGCGTCGAACCGTTATTGACCGCCGATATGCAATCTCGCAATCATACCAAGCCAGATTACATTTTTAAGCCCGTCCTTTAAATCTCGTACGGTGCCATGATGAAATGCTTCATAAGGTCCTATTTGATTATATAATACTAGCAGGTACTGGCGGTTTTGTTTACATAAGCTGTTGCGGGTTACCGGCATTTTCGATTATTACAAGTAAAATAATTCTTCGATATTTGATTATGATTTTTATATCAAAGATTATTTATCAATTACATATTACTATGTAAATACGTGTATGGAGGTCTACTTTATATAAAAATCGTACAAATCATACAAATAGCAGCATGCGTATTGTGGTGTTCACGTTTGAAGGGTGAAAGAGGCAGTAAAATTACTGGGTAATAATAACATAGGATCTCAAACTTTTGTAATATTTAATTTGCTTATATAAATATTTAACCCCGATTAAAATCTGTTTTGCTACGTAATATATGTACGTCCTCCAAGAAATGCAAAAATATAAGCTTTTAACCAATGATTTTTTGCGTACAAATGTAAAATGTGGATATTTTTATTTATTTAAATCATCATTACTTATTTTCGTATTTCAATCAACTTTATTATCAACAATCAAAAATGTTCGTCTTAATGTCTTTTGTTGGCAATTTCAAAAACTCCTTCTTTCCTTCTTCAATGACTTATCATTTGTTCTATTATCCACGATAATATGAACTTTCTATAAATATTATATTTTATAATTTGCGTGATTCAGAAATATGCAGCTCAATATAAAATCTACATATTTAATTAGTATTTGGGTAAAAAATTTGTTAATATATAAGTTAACCTAGATCCACATTACAACAAAAAACAGTTATGTATGTTAAAGCTGTGATAGGATGGACTTTTATTGTTATAGTTGTTATTTATACGAATAAAATAGCAATAATAAACCCCAAACTCACAAACAAACCCAACAACTACGTTGGAACAAACATAAAAACGAATGGAACGATCACGCGTAATATTCGTAAAATCTTTGTACCTACTTCAGTGAACTGAATTATGTTTAGAAAAGAATGTTGCTAAGATCTGTGTTAACGATCCGGTATCTTTGAAACTAGATGGTGGGAATCGAAAAAATTATAGAAATGTTTGAGTTCATAACATCCGCAGATAAATATTGGCTAAAATAATTGCTTAGTTTGAAATTTATACATTTGATAAACACACATACATAATAATTTATTTAAAGATTGCATCTTTAAGTAAAATATTTTCTTACCGGCTTTAAAACTGTTTGTATTTGTTATTATTTCAACGTTTTGGGTTCCTTGCGGCAACTGAAGATTGACTAATATGTATTCAAAAGAGTACAATTTTATTAGCCTAAATCATTTTATCTTTGTTTTAATTCAGTTTAAAATTTTGGATTACCGTAGCAGTTAGCAGAGGATATATAGAAAATTCTTTAAAAAAATACAGGCTAAATATTAATAATAATTTCGGTCGAATATTGATCGCAAAATATTGTTCATGAGGTTTTATGTGCTAAGTCAATTTTAATAACCGATTCTAAATACCATCGAGGAAGCTATACTGTATGTAGCATCGTGTTGCTTTATACATAGAATACATATAATATGCTCATACATAATATACATTTCTCAGCCCATGTTCCTATAAACAATGTTATTAAGCCTTTGGCCATATAAAACGTTTGAGGTTACTGTTTATTTCATTTTTCCTCGTACGTAAAAATGTATTCTAAGCTGTTGATCTCAGCAATCTCCGTGGCTTTACCAGCTGAATTACATTTTATGCCTCTCATGGTCTGGTTAGACATCATTTTAGTCTACGTAAAAATAAATAAAATAATATCTTTGCCTTGTTATCACATTGGTATGCATTGATTTTAGGATCTTGAAAAATAGTATAAAGTGGTTATGTTTTATATAAATAATACTGATACAAAGAATGTATGTGTTTGATCTGCAGATGGCAGTGATCAGATATCTTGTGCGCCAAAGGTCTTGGGTTCTTTTGTCACCCAAAGCAAATATTTATATACTATTTGTCTTTGTTATATAGCCGAGAGGTACGGGCAGAGTAGAATAGTACCTCCCTCTGTACCAGATGTCAGAAGATACCAGAACCGATTGTTCTGTGTGCTATTTTATATATATTCAATATTATATTTGTACTTCCACTGTTGTTCTCTGTTCCTCATAAGTACTTTAAGCCACTAATCTCGGGGATAGGTATGAGTCGTCATGTGAACTGAAGTCATTCAAGACAAGTCGCAAATACACGTATTTGTTGCAGTGATGGTGTTGGGCGATGGTTGCGCGCGGTGGGCGCTGCAGAAAGCGGCGTTGCTGGCATGTCTTCTGGTGGGGGCGCTGGCGCCGCAGAAGCTGGAGCCTTGCGCCAGCAGCCCGCTCTGCTCGTGCCGCGCTGCCCACATGTCCTGCATCGCTGTTCCACTGCACAGGTTCCCAGGTACACTTTTCTTCTACCAGACACATTTCGGACGAGATTTTTAGGCTTCAAGCGCTTATTCCATTATCAAATAAATGCCAAGTTTCCAACGAAGCAGGCTACATCTATTATTCATTCAGTGAAGGTTTTCTACTCCCTTAAAAGTAAAAGTAAGCATGTAAGCTTTTTTCTGTTCTAAAATTAAATCACGACTAAAGCATATTGAATACATGACAGATATACATAGTCACAATTAATTGCATCACTTTTATTTTGACGTACAGCACACACAGTACGTAAACAGTAGCAATTCAGAAAACTTATTTTATTTAAGAACAGGAGAGATAGGTGTAATTCAAATAGAACAAAATCACGAAGCTTCACCCGTTGTGCAGCTCATATGATAAGTGCAGAGAATACTCGTACGTTGAAACGAGTCGAGTATTCTTGAGTTATGCTTGTTATGTTCATATTCTCGGTCTCGGGGAAAATATATTTCTGTACTAAAACTGGCTCCCCGAGTTAACTGTTTAGGGACAAGAAAAACATAACTCTAGTCGGGAGTCGTTGTGTTGCCTTGGTAATATTATTGAACAATCCAACAATCGTTTCCTATTCTGCTTATTGTCGTTTTTCGCCCAGGCACAACAAAGGTAATTGTCACTATATCTAGTGTTCCAATAAACGTGTTTAATTTAAATATAGCGTGCGGCTTCAATTTTTGATTTCAATGTAAATGTGACATCGCGAATGATATCGCGTACGGTAATTATTATTCAACTATTGTTCAATTATTGATCAATTTGTTTTGTTTCAATGTTGATCAAATCAGTAACGCATGATATTCTTTACAGTGTGGAAATATATTTTATACCAACAGCGATCCGCGGCTTTAAATAATAAAATAGTCTAAGTAACTCTTTATTATATAGTTTTGATACGCATTTAGTAAATATCTGTTGGCTTGGAATTACAATCAGATAATTCAATTACATTTATATGTATAGAAGCGAAGCTGGACATAACGTAAATTTTGTTCGGTGCCAAATATATTATGATGCTTTGTTGGTTAGTCGGGCAAAATTTCTATTACTTCTGGATACACAAAATGCATTTCAACTTTCTACATATCAGTAAATATAATTTTGGAGAATTAGTAACTTTTTTAGTGTACCATATATGAATTAACATATCATGTTCCACCGCTTCTTATCGATAATATGATATAACTATATTGTTACAAATTCAAACCAAACCGATTGTACTTTTATTTAAATTAATTCAATGAATTTATTTTTTATTCAATGTCTCTCTGTTTTAATTTGTTTTAAGGACATGTTAATCCTGTATTGTTTATTTCAGAATGGCCACAGATAGAATTGCAACATTTGGACATAAGTATGTCAAACCTAGAATTACTACCAGAAAGTGCACTAGATGGCTTGAGATTGCAAACTTTAGTTTTAGTAGCCAACAAATTGCACCACATCGAAATACATGCGTTCAGGTAAGTTTCCAAATGGATCCATGCAAAAATTAAACATATTATAATTTTATAAAAAGTAAAAATAATTGCAATTTTTAACTAACCCTTTTGTTTTCAGTTCCATGGCTGGGACATTAGCTTCGCTAGACCTCGGTTACAACGAATTCACTGAAATACCGCAGCAGGGCTTGAAAGATTTAAAAGTTTTAAACTGGTTAAACTTACAAAAGTAAGCAAGAGTTACTAATTTATATTCTATTCGAGAGTAACTGTTTATGTCTGAGCATTGATACTAATGTAATAATTTCTTTTTTAGTAATAACATCGCTCATATCGGAACGGAAGTCAGGTGGCACCACTTAGAGGAGACATTAACAAGTTTATCGCTAGGCAACAACCAAGTCACACATCTTAATTCACAAGCATTGTCATCATTGTATCATTTATTACAACTAGATCTAGATGGAAACCATCTTCGCAGTATCAGTCCCGACTCCTTACCACCCTCACTAACTATACTAAAACTATCTAACAACTTCCTTTATGAAATATCTTGTGATTTACTTTTTAATCTTCCACGATTGCAGTCTGTTCATTTGCGGCACAACTTTATCACTTCCAGCGTTAATTCCACTTGTTCGAGTAACAAAAACAAAAAGATTGAAAAGTTAGACTTAAGTAATAATAAAATTAATGACTCTTCTGAGATTCCAATCTTGCGGGGAATACAAATTAGACAAATTATTTTAGACCTCAACGAGCTCACAGTCGTGCCACGGATAGTGTTTTCAAGCAATCGCATTGAAAAACTCTCCATATCCTATAACAAATTGGGCTCTATTTATCGGGACGTATTTTTGTCGTTAAGGAACACACTGGAACATCTGGAAGTGGAGCACAACAAATTGTCTCACTTGCCGGACAGCCTGGCTCAGGTCGCGCGACTCCGCCATTTATCTTTAGCTTACAATCAGTTGGAAGAATCGCCCTCCCTCCCGAGCCGGATTCAAACGCTTTCGCTCGCTGGCAACTTTTTAACTGCAGTACCTACTGCACTTCAAACGCTCGAGCCCGGCTCGATTCGCTATCTAGACTTAAGCTACAACAAGATATCTAATTTGTTACCCAATGAATTCCTCGACTGGTCCACTTCCCTCGGAACCATCAATTTGAGAGGTAACAGGATTGCACAGATTTATAAGAACGTTTTTCCGGCAACAATGCCAGTTAAAGAGATTAATCTCAGCTTTAACGACTTGTACTATGTGCATCCGCAATCTTTCTCCAACGTTACAAGCTCTTTGCAAGTATTGGAGTCGTCGTCGACGCTATTCAGCGGCTATTTCCCGTTCGAAGTGGACGAGGGCTTAGAAAATCTTAACGTTTTATCGTTTGATAACAATGATTTTCACATTCTCAAGTTATCCAATTTAGTGACGTTTCCATACTTGAAATATCTGAACTTAGATTACAATAGAATTGTAGATATTACAGTAGGCGATGATTACCCCAATACCTCGCTGCCTCTGAGCAATATCAGAGTGGCATACAACTTTTTAAGTTCAATACGCAGTGGAACGTTTGTGTCTATGCAGGACTTAAGAAACTTGGATCTATCTTATAACAGAATCAATAACTTAACTAAGCACAGTTTCACAAACTTACCAAACTTGAGATATTTATCTCTTGCGGGTAACATAATCGATTCCATGGAAACCGAGACTTTTGCTAATTTGCCGAAACTGGAAATATTGGAACTCCAAGCAAACAACTTCACATATTTATCTTTGAATTCATTCTTTAATGTGTCCCATCCAGATTTAACGTTTACATTAAATGTCAGCAGGAATAATTTAAGATTTATTGATGGAGAGTACACTACATCAATTAATATATTCGACGGTTCTCATAACGAGTTTTACGATGTGCCAAATAACTTTTTTACAACTATTGAATCTTTCATAAGACAGATTATTTTATCCCATAATAAGATAACTCATATTCCAAGCGAATCGTTTGGAGATTCTGTGTATTTAGAAATCTTAGATTTACATAAAAATAATATAAATACAATTAAGAGGAAATCTTTTTCAGACCTTACATCTTTGCAAATATTGGACCTTTCTTTTAATTTAATTTCCCAAATGTCCGTAGAACAATTTTATAATTTAAACAGATTAAGGTATTTAAAATTAGATCATAACAATATAAAGTTATTACCTAGAGACGTTTTTAAGAATACTATTATAGAACATTTAGATTTAAGTCACAACGACATATCTCTGTTTCCCGTCACAGCCCTCTCCCAAATAGGCTTTACCTTGAGGTATCTCGACCTGTCCCACAACCGCATAGAATACTTAGATAGTAACATATTCCGAAACACACAATTCCTATTAAACTTAAATTTAGGGCACAATTTGCTAACTGTTCTATCAGATAACACGTTTTCGAGTCTTGGCGGCTTACGAGGACTGGACTTGAGCTTCAATTCAATAAAGGCAAACTTTAAGGAACTGTTTCATAACCTCCCTAACTTAAGGCATTTGAATCTTGCAAATGTAAGTTTAAAGTCAGTGCCTTATCTACCTTTGACAAACTTAACTAGTCTCAATTTAACATCAAATTACATAAACAGTTTTAAAGAGACTGATGTTAAACGATTAGTAAATCTTCGCAATATAGATATTAGTCATAATCGTCTTACCTCTTTGGTGCCAAAAATGTGGTTACACTTGACGAACTTAAACGTTTTAGATGTGTCGCACAACCCCATAGTTAGAATAACGCCAAATAGTTTCAAATGGTTGAGTAATTTATCTCATTTAAATTTAAATGGTCTTAAATACTTAGACATAGTTGACCAAGATTCCTTCCGTCCCTTAATATCGTTGAGATCTCTACATCTCCAGTCCTGGTCCACGATCAACCATTCTACTTTCCGTATCTGTAACATAACCTCATCCTTGCCTTCTTTGTACAAATTAGTAATTCATTGGACAGACAACATAATGGATACTCAACTACACGACATCGACGCAAGAAACATACGCTATTTAGAAATTAGAGGCGAGAGCCTGAAGAGAATTTCTGATGAGGCGTTTGAATCATTCACCAATAGCCAGGAAATATTCATCAGGATAACGGGTACATCTTTGACGAAATTACCAACGGAGTTTGTTAAACATCTAGGCCAAGTTCCGCAATTGGGCGTCGACTTAAGTTATAATCAACTCACTACACTTAATCCTGCCATCTTCTATCCAAATTTCACGAGTTGGAGTCACGTAGCAACAAAATTGCTTTCAGGTATGTATAATAAACTTTCTAAAGGTGTAATAATTTCTTCTTCATTAAAGTAACGAGTGAAGTTTCTGATAAGCAAAGTATGCCGGAACTTTCCCTAACCGTTTTATTTAATAGAGAAGGGTGTACAATATATACACAGACAAGACATACGAGTAAACGGGTCTACAAACCGATAGTAATAAATTATGATAGATGGGGTTTCGTGTTGTGGTTTAATCATGGTTTAATCAATCAAAATAGTTCAGTGAATAGGTAAATAAGGTCGAATTAGTGTTGCTCGCTACAGTACACTGCCAAAGTCCATCAATATTGTCGATGTTAACGTTATCAACTAATAATGTTTTCCTGACACAAACAAGTTTAATCCCCACAGCTTTGTGAAGTTAAATATGCATAGAATAAGATATTCGTCGTAAAAGTGAACCTACATTATAATCGAGCAGTCTACACAAAAATTATTTAAATATTGAAGAGTCTTGTGGAGCCTTTATTAAACTTTATGGACTCTTTCTTAATGGGTTTTAATTCTTAATAGCAATCTATTCTCCGCAGAAATGAAGCTTAGTTGCTTTCCTTATACAGTTTTTATAATTAGTGAGAGTATGTGTTAATTATTTTTTCGAAATAAGCTCATTTTTATTATGTATACAATGATAACATTGTTTAAAGTTAAATATATATCTTAGTATATTATACATTATCGTAATGAAATAGTATTAACAAGTTTCAATTATGTTTGTAATTTATATAAATTTAAAGTTCAAGCGAGTGTCACAAAAGTACGTAAAAAGATGTACTGAACTAACTTACCGTCGTTTTAAAATGGTTTATCTCACCAAAACTTTTATTTGTAGGAGGATTAATCTTAACTGGTAATCCACTCCGCTGCGAGTGTGAGCTTGCGTGGCTTGGTGCCTGGCTCCGAAGGTGGCTGCAGGAGAATGAAGCAGGAGCTGAGCTTAGGCGAGCTGTTCGTGGCTCTACATGCAAGGACCAACTAGGGCGTCATGTGCCCTTACTGCAATTGAGGGCTGACGAGGCAGAATGCCACGCCAGCGCGCTCTCTAGCGACGCCCAACCTAACTACACGGATGTCGTCTACACGCTAGTAATAGCTTTCTGGACTCTCCTTCTTAGATGATACCAGACTCTGGATTTCTGCTTGTAAATACTCTCACACAAGGTCCATAGACGTTTACTAGTTAACGAACAGGCAGTAGAACAAAATTTTATAAACAATTTGGTTAGTAGGTACATACAACGTGTAGGTAGTGAGAGATCAGTGATGACTATTTCGTATAATATTCACTAAGATGCATGTTGTCTTAATCTCTTTAAATGTAAATTGAAAAAAAATCTAGGTATATATGATATTTTTCTTTAAAATTTATGTCAATTAAATTTTCCCACGAGCCCAAGCACACGTTACTGTTTTTATTGTTTTTAATAGTGTATAAACTAATTTATTGAATGGACCTAAATTAAGTTATTTATTTATAAAATTTTAATAAGTAGCGAATTTTATTATGATACGTTAACATTGTAAATATGTACAAAAGTAAATATTTTTCCAAAACATTACGCCCGTGTTTCATTGCGGCTAGGGAGATTTGAGAAAATTGCGCTCACATAAATTCAAAGAAATGTTTCATCACACCCTTAATAATTTCGCAAGTCTCCATTTAACAGAAGTGGGGCTTTACGATTCCTTCTGTAGGTACCCTTATATAATTCGCATTGTGATTTCAGCAGCAGACGTTTCGTGCTTAATCCCCGTACAAGAGCTCAAAGCAAATTGCTTCACTTTGTTCTGGCCCTGCCGAAGGAGTCTCGGTACAAAACAATATATTTCGACTGTAAACCTGTTGGGCACCTATTACTTTCATAAAACAGCTTTAGTGAAACCACATTGTTGTTGCGCATTCACCTAAATCCTTCAAATTGTATGGTTAGATGCCCGGCCCGTGTCAGAATTGTATCGTCATCCGAATGTCTGTGGCTGTGCTATATCATTTAGTTATATACATAAGTCTATCTTTGAATATCTTTCAACTCAATAATCCCTAACTCTTAACAAGCTGTGCAACTGATCCCACACAAATATAACTCGACATTCTCGTGTTAAAGTTAGTTCGTCATGTTTTCAATCCAGTGTTCGGGTTGTGCTTGGAACACGGATAATATACTACCCACCATTGACTTTCAGTCTACTTAACTAAGCTTCAGTAAAAACGATACTCGGAATTATAACTTATTATTTTCACCTAAAAGTTTAATTTAGGAAGTGGTTATATTATAATCCATTTATAACTAATCCATTCAATACACTACACAAAACTAAGATTATTTTATTCTTAAACCAACGTAGTATAAGCTTAGGGATAGCTGCTAGCAAAACACGTATTTTATATAAGTATCAAATTGCTATTATGAAGTACCTGTCTACCCACTAGGTCACGGCCGTCGTATTTATCTAGGCAACATGTAAAGATTGCTAATACTTCACTAAAAGATAAATACTGTGCTAGATACTGGTGCTGAATAATTAAAATGGACCGTCCCAATTGCGCATTCGGTAGTATTCTTATCATGCTCGCCAAGATTTGATCCCCATCCAGTAAAAATATTTATACCATAAACATTTGTCTTTCTATTAAATAGGTGTTTAAATATTATATAGTTTATTATTATATATGTCACACAAGAGCTCTCGGAGATCTCGGAGTCGGGTATGGAACGTGGTGCTAATTTATTTATTTAATTACCAAACCGGCATTACAACCCGGTATCACAAATGAGAGCAATTTAATTAGAATTGTAACGTTGGCCGAAAATGGACTCGAAATACAGTAGGTAGTTAATCATGAGCAATAAATCAAAACGTTAGCGATGGATACATTTAATTTCCGAGCAAGCGGCGATAGTATCAACTCACTAGCTATTTTGGCGGTTACTAATGCGGGGTATTAATTTTACAGCCACTGAACTGGTGTTCACTCGATAGGTAATCCATTTATATTATACAGGCCAGTTTTAAATGTAATTGAAATTATCGATTAGTTCGGGATAATACATGGAGCGTTTTGAGATGGTTATTTCGCTGCCATAGGATTTTCGGCTTAAACAGCTGGATGCCAGAAAGCGCTCTTCATTTAATCCAGCGATCGCCTGACAGATAAATAGGTATCCATGAATTTGGAGGAGTTATATTTTTGTGTGTTGCCAATTATGGCACGAACATTAATACGCTTTATTGATACTCCTTTAATTTAATTTATTTTTACGTTTATTTAGTAATAATATTAGTTTTGAACAATCATTTATTTATGCTGCATCCTCAAATAATTCTATTAACTATGCCTATAGTAAAGAACTAAAACTAGACAAAGCATCGAATTTTTAATTATATCTTTCAAAAAAATCTATATTCATTGACATGATCCTAATAAACAAACTAAAATGTGGAAACGTAGTTAGAGGGTTAGCTAAAGATATTAAATATTTAATTTCATATTTACGTTAATAAAATTGACATAATAAACATTTATTATCATATTTGTACTAAGTTGTCAAGCTATGTTTCTGTCGTTGTCTTGATTAGTTTAGTTGAATGTTTGAGTTTATAAATAATTCCACCGTAATCGGAACAACAATGACAACATTTTTATATTATTGTAGGTAAATTATGATTGTAACTTGTTTTCTATAAATATTTTATTTATTTATTTATTCAACTTTATTGCACAAAATATTACAAAATGTACAAATGGCGGACTTAATGCCAGATGGCATTATCTTCCCAGTCAATCATTACGCAAAACAGAAAAAAAATATATATATATATATAGTGGTGCAGACGATATATATACAAAATAGATAAACGTGGCATACATATTTGTATAAATAAACGCAATAAATGCATATGATATACATATATATATATATATACATTATATATGTATATATATATATATAATAATATACATTAAAAAGGGTTTTAAAGTTAGAGAAGCAGCAACAGTAAATAAAGTACGGAGACAGCGTTTCAGAATAAATTTGTTTGGGGATTGCTTAATATTCAACGGAAGCTCGTTCCAGAGTCGTATAGCTGTCACTGTAAAAAAAGTTTGTCAAAAAACTAGAGTGATGAGAAGGAGTCAGAGAGAGGAGAGTAAATATATCATATCGCCCGTAGGAAGTTCACTGTTAGACAATGGCCGCCCTAAAAAAAGACACTTCTCCAATAATCACCGCGCCAGGCATATGTGGTGACAATCGCAGAGCCATGCTTTGCGATACTGATGCTGCTGCCCCTACCCATCTTACTATATTTGATCTACGCTATTTAGAATAAGTATATAAAGATTTAGATTCCGTTACTTCAGTTGTTTTTTACAATACCTGCTACAGAAGGATGTACTATTCTTATCTACATACCCTAAGGTACGGTAAGGTATACAATACACCTTACTAACAATATATTATCATCATTTTCATGCCAGACATTAGAAGTTCTTTGCTGGACATAGGCCTCCCCGAGAAAGGGGGAGCTTTGGCCATAATTGCCGCGCTGGGCAATCGCAGAGCGCGGCTTTCGCGACGGGGATGCTACTTCTCATCCCTGCCCTGTTCATGAACTGCACTGTTTCGGATGGATGTATCGCTACCTTTTGGTTCTGGCACCACAGTCGCTCCTACAAGTCGTAGGAGGCGACTGAGGTGCCAGACTATTCGTAGGCTACGATACCTAGTACAAGGGGAGGTAATATTCTACTCTGCCGGTACCTCACGATAAAATATATATCTTCCCTTATCGGAACGTTAACGTGATCGTTAACGTGAACGTATCGTTAACGTGACTCCGGATATGTAGCCTCAATCAATTTTGTCTATCTGTAACGACATGCATAAGAGGAATTAATTACAAGTAAAAAATACCCATTTTTACACCATCATACATCACACTAGGTTGGCCAAGGGAATCTTGGAGCACAATAGAAGAATACTAATTAGTTGCCATAATTGCGAATTATATAAAAAATTAAGGTTAACCAAGTTTTGCGAGCTCACGGTATCGCTGACACACGTTAAATAGCGGGTGAGGTATAAGCTGACGTAATCCTATTATTGTACACGTGAACGTTTGTAAGTATAGATGTATATTTGGTTTCACGCGAAAATAGCTCTAATAAATAGGTTTTAATGTAACTTATAATAATCATTTAGCTTGTACACTAGAATGATACGTCGTACAATTTATGGATATACAAACAGCGGCTTTATCCGCGTAGTTATCTTACATAAGTACATAGATCACGCCTGTGTCCCGTCAGGGTAGGCAAAGACTATGGATCTCCACGATTGTAGCATACCTCCCTCGCTTCCGTTGCTTGCATTAGTCCTTTCGTACACGCTCGTTTATTTTTGTTACTTCTGACCTGGCCCTTCTTTAATACCTCCTTTAACTAGTTTAGATATGTTTGCCCAAATCGTCCTATACCAGTTCTTCCATTCACTTCCGATATATTTGGGCAGTTATTCTACTTTTATCTATCCTTTCTACATGTCCAAGCCATCTCAACATTCTTTTCTCTATTGTTGTCACAACATCGTCTTTTACACCACATCGATTTTAATCTTTTTCATAAAATTATGAGGTCAAATAGCTTTTGTTACACGCTTCCTATCCATCCAAACTTTCTGCCCGTGAAAGAGTTATTAGATCGGTCCAGTATTTTTTGTGTTTATTTGTCAAAAACGTACATATTCCCATTTTAGGTAGAGATCTCAATTTTGTTTCTAATTCAGCCGATGTTACTCCAGAATATTATAGCTTTATAATAATGAAATAATTTCATTTAGTTGTTCTCGAGCTTATTTTATACAAAAATAAAAATCTTTTTTTTGTAATATTATAATAGACTAATAGCAATGACCAACTTCGTCTGATGATAAGCTATAATTTCTTAAGTTGTTAATACGAAGCTAATAGTATTGAAACTACGAAAATTGATCAAGCTCACCCTGATGTTTCAATGTTTATTGCTGCTGAATGGATATTAATGAAACTTTACAATACTATCGCTCATAGATTAGAATAATATATACCGATGAAGTCGCCAGTGCCCACAAGTATTAAATAATTTATCAAATAGCTGAGTATCAATAGCTCAATATATCAATTAGGCACTAACTCTGTTCATTTTGTTAACGTTTATATATCTTATTACAAAATTTAACAGTCCCAGGGAATAAGCATTTTATGCAACATTATGGTTCAAGCTTAAATTTTAAATGGCGGCCAATTCTCATTTTAAATACACCCATCAACATTGTGCACTAATTATTAAAACTTACATAACTAGCTTTCTACCTAAGACTTCGTTAGCACCAACTTCGAGTTCAGCGAGAACTTTTTGAAACCAGAAGTAGTCTATTTCTCCATCAAATCAAAATCAATTTACATGTTAAGTCTGAAAGCGTAGCTAAGTTTAGGTAGGTAGGTTTATATTAAAAAAGGTCCTAGGTCGATCTAATCACATACAAATCTTATATTTTCTAACATTTACGAAATATAAAACTAATAAAACGGCTTTAGATTTATTTAACTTTTTACTTTGTGTGTTTGACGTTTTGGTTACCTTGAGTTATCAAGATTGACAAAAGATGTTAAAAGTAAAAATTACTGCCTTCTCATTTTTATACATTTATAATTTTATACATTTGCATTGTCATTAATATCGATGATGACAGTATCTTGTAATCTGTTATTATGGAGTAATCCAGTCATTCAAAAATCTATTAAAATCCATCTATCCAGCTTTAGTCTGAGAATTTCACATTTTTCATAAACGTGTTAATTGTGTTAGTACAAATGTGCCATCTTTTGCGTCCACTGCATAGCATAATTTAGCTTACCGCTCTAATTTGACTTATCTATAAAACGAAAGGTCACGCTGGTGACAAATCGACTGCGCTGTAACTAATTTATAGTTAGACAATTTATTTTGTAGTTTAAATGAAACTGGGTCACAGCTGTAATTAACTGGCTTTCTCTCGCCTGTAGAGAAATCAAAACTTTATAACGATTTCTACCTCCCTTCGATATACATGTCGTATTTTTGGGCGTAATACACAAAACAAGTCCTTTCTGATTCTGATAAGATAACGTAGCTGTTTATCATATTTGTCGTTGTCCGTTAGCTTTGGTTCATATATTTGACGAAATAGTAAGAATATGTTTTAACGAAATACTGTTACACTACAACAAACCTTTATAAAATTAAAAACAGTGATATATTATTTATTTCATTAAATACGTTTTAGTTATGCAACAACTTAATTATTTATAAAAAAAAAATACTTTTTATTAAATTGACTACACACCCTTGACCAAAATGTATCAGTTAAACAAATAGATGATGATCGGCCTTTATTCTAATCTAGAGCTAGTATTATTGGAAAGGCAAATAAAAAATTGTTTCGAAGAATAATGTACCAACTAATGGATCTAATTTTATCTCGAGAAAGCAGAAAAACAAATGACCTCAGCACCGTTTCACTTTATCTCAAATACATAACGATCTTAGGTAGTAACTGCTTGCATTTATTGTTCTGTTTTTTTATTTGGAGAACAGGTATTGGTTGAGTTTACCCTTTGATAGTTATTTAATATCGTACTGGATTATAATTTATGCCTGTTCATTAAGCTCATAACGTTAAATACTTTTAAGTTCTAGCGAGATTTGTCATGTGTGTAAGATAAAATAAATTAATATAACTACTTAGACATTACTGACTCCGAGATATATCATTAAAAGTACTTGTGTTTCGGTAGGCAACAGAAATATAATACATCTATATTTAACACCCAAACACAGAACAAACACTAATTGTGTTTATCTCATCATATAAAAAGTGTACTGGGTGGCGATTGAACCTGCAACCTTTAGCGCTCAAGGTAGAAGCACTACCGAATGCGCTATCAGCCCGGTCTAATAGTAATAGTAATCAATAGATATTATTTTTTATTTGTTTATATAAAACCCAATATTGCTACAGTTTTCGTAGTATCCCGTAAATATTTATTCAGTCCAAAGTCAAAGTGCCAGATAGCCATTTACTTTGTTCTGCATATACCTACGTAATTGAATGCCGGCAGCTGTTTTCGCCGGGGGGCTTTCAAAACTTGACATGCCTACATCACGGTTCCGAAACACGCTATTGCGCTCTTTATATGTTCAAGTTTATTTTAAAATAATAAACCTTTGTATTTTGAATTGGAAACTGTGTCATTGTCGGTTTTACGGTTATATACGGTTTACAATTTAATACGGGTTAAATAAATGTACTCGTATTTAATTCATAAGAAATTTAAATTTCATGAAATGACTAGCTAAAACTTATGACGGTGACCAATATTCTATATAAAAATTAAAAAGTATTTATATAATACTAGTATGTATAATTATTAAAAAATAATCTGCCTGTGTTGTGTATATATAAATAGTTATATCTATACAACACGGGCAGTGTATTGATATTTTATTATAGTATAGAATTATAGTATTTCAATATGCACACAAGTCGAGAAATCGACTATAAGGTCGATGACGCGTTAAGATTTTAATATCAAACTGTAAACGCGAGTCATTGAGTTAATAAGCAATTGTGAAAATTTGACATATTGGTGAGCGAGTCAGTTTGTATACCACACTTTGTATACTAGCAGATTAGCAATTGATTAGGCTCGTGTGAAGTTCTAAGTCACCTTATAAAACTGCCTTAAACGAACACTCTTAAAACAGAAGACACCTTAGCAAATCATTAGCACTTGGTAGCAGAAATACGTGTGATTTAAAATGTTCTATTAAATCGAATATGTTTAAAGAATTACAAAAGTGACTTCGTCCTAATTCTTTTATTGCATCTAATATTTCCATTTTATGGATTTATTGGTACAGTGTAGTGATGTTATTGGTGTATATTATTTTATAAATCCTTCTTGGGTATGCTGTGCTTATTCATTTGATAATTCATTTAATTATCAACATTTAAGTGAACTCAATCTTACTGAACAATTTGCGTGTTGTTAGGCCAATTTATTAAACAACTAGCACCCCTGCGACTGCAACTTTATCGGTGCAGGCTTTACTTGACAAATATATGAGCATATCTAGGTTCTCTTCCTTAAGGTTGAAGCACCGCATTTAATAAATCACTTCATTATACGGTCAAAGCGATACACTTTAAAGATTGTAAAATAACAGTAGTTACAGTTGATAAATGAATTTTCTGAGCTGTCTAAAATATATCCAAAAAAATACTACAATTGTGACTTTCAGCCTCCTAAGGAATTTATTATGTAAAAGCAGTGCCCCACGGTTTCACCTGCGTTAAATTGTAGTACTCTCATACTAATTTTGCAGTTCCGATCTAAAGGGTGAGAGAGATAGTGAATTTACCGGATAATGTGGCATAATATCTTAAAGTCACAAGGTTGGCAACGCGTTAGTGACATCCTTGTGATATTATGAGCCTCCATAGGCAGCAGTGACGCCTACTACCACGCGGACTGTGTGCTTGTTGACATGGTCAAATAAAAAAAGAAGTTCACAAGGTTGGCGACACGCTAGTGATATCTTTGTGATGACACGATTATCTATAGGCTGCCGTCATATAGTGCGGTATATAGAGTCAGTTATAAGAAAGTCCCATAAATGTCAGTGTCATGTTAGTCACACCGAGTGTGAGTAATTAGGAATTTGCTAGAAGTAAAAGCTAGGGTATAATAATTTGAAAATCCTGAAAGAATAACTATTCCTGTTTAAATAAGAGAAAATGTATTAGCTAAAAAAAAATGACGGCTTTAAATGTTGTTTTTTTTGTTATTTCAGGTAAGTTACTCTGTTTAAAATGGTTAATTTGTTTTTAAACTCTATTTAACGATTTCTAAATAAATGAATTTTGTTCTTTTAGAAAACACAATGTCGTATTTGTATCGCTAAAACATAAATCACTATTACATATATTAATACTAATATCAGGGATTCTATTTACAAAACCAGTAGTCAATACAAAAAAACTAAGTTAGGTTAACCAAAACTAATTTAAGTTATAGTAGTATATTGGTACCAGCGGTTCATAAACAAGGATTAACATTATTTTCTATATCTATAACATTCTGATGACCTTCATCTGTAAGCGGTATTGCCCAATGAAAATCCGTTTTTCGTCTGAAAGTGTATTTGGCAGCTACAATTTTAATACAACTTTCCACATCCTAGCTTCGTTCGTTCGACGTTCCCAGAATATTTATTCAAGCTGGGCCTACGTCAACCGTCTGGAAACGGCGCAGCGCTCTCGGATTATTCGAAGTCTCTTTTCCAAACGAGTAAATAACAAAAAGCCGGAGTCTACTTGGTAACAATGAAATTGTAAAATATGTACAACACATTACTTTATATATTGTGTTGTCCGTATTTTTGTGATAATCGATTGTTAAGTGGTAGCTCAATCATTTCATGTTTGTACTTTCATGTACGAGTATTTTATTTTATTATTCGTCGGTACATTGCGACAAGGCTTTGCGGTGTATTTAATCATACATAGAATTGTATGTTCTTTTATTTTTTTATAGCTGAAACTCTGTCATACATTACGACAATTAATTAAATAATACAGCCATGATTATTTAAAAGCATACAAAAATATATACTCAATTAATCATAAAAATGTTCGTATATTGATTTGGAGCAATCTACGTAAAATATGTACACATACTCATACACATACACACACACACACACACACACACACACACACACACATATATATATATTAATACATACGTGTTCGGCTGCACTATTAGCTAATTGCCAAAAATAATAAATGGTTATGATATTCCCTTCGTAATTGGTCTCCAATCAAGTTAAGGAAGCAAATCCTTATATGCAGTTGTAGCATTCTATGTATCCAGTCATGATTTAAACAGAATTTTCCTGCTACTTTTCAAGAATCCCCGTTTGAGGTACCTACACATTTGAAAGTAGGAATATTGTATGCCTTGCCCTAAAATATTATGGTCGGTATGGGATCAACAGTTCTTTCTATATCTTTTATTTCTCCCGTGGGCTTTTCATATCTATAATGTATGCTGTAACAATACGCCAACGAGAAATAAAAATAATGCATGTGCTCGTTTACATACCCGTTTGATATAACTTGTCACCTGAAACCTGTCAGGAATAAGGCCCTGAGAACACGGTGTTCTACTTTATAAATTATATTAGGTATGTATTTATCGTAGAAATGTTAAATTTTATATACTTTTGTTAAATACTTACGAAATATGGCCAGATTATAGGAACTCTGTAATACTGATAAACAATTTATTCTGAATGATGTTGTTTTATCAAAAGATTAAATCACGTTTATTTTTCCACCAGCCATGCTCGTTTGCTGCGATTTAATCGCCATAAATGCTTATAAAGGAATCACTGAATATGTATCAAATATAAAAGGTTAAATAGTTGAGCAATGTAAATTATATTGCTTTTTTGTTACGATATAGTAACAACTCTCAAATGTGCTGGAAATATGATTGTCTTCGAAGAGCAGAGTTGTCGATTTTTGTGATGACTTGTGTTAGTCCTAGTTATATTACAGTAATAATAAATTGTCAGAAACGGATTTCTAGAATCCTGCATTTCAGCATTATTAGAGCTATAGCAGGGTCGGAAATCACTTAGTCTGTTTGTAAATTTCTAATGTTACGTTTATACATTTCAGAAATGTTTATGCCCCGACGTTTTGAAAGCTTAGTGGGTCTATCCTGAACTCGCTCGCATTTTAGCCAGCACAATTCTATCTCGGCTCTGGTTTTTCTGTTTTAAAAAAGATGGTAAAAAAGACTTCTTCTGAGTTTAGAACAAAATCCTTACCTACTTTTATTTATAAAAAACCGCGGTGATGAATATCTAGTATTTTAAGTTCATTGTAAGATTACATACGTAATTAAACTATGATTTACGCTTTGCTCCCTCATAAATTTTACTCCTTTACCTTCACCCTCAGTTGGTATAAAGGGGGGATTTCAGAAATAAGACTATTATCATGTGCGCTGTTACCGTCACTCTGACCACGTTGCCGTCACTCTGACCTTCAAATTCCACAATCCCAATATAGATGAGGGAAGGAATATAAAAACTAAAGAGCTACTAAAGAGCACCCACCACTACCTTTACTTATAATAGCTCGCGTTTTATATTTCTAACGCTTAGAACAATAATGTCGTAAGTAGAAAACTAAACACAACAATGATAGTATTATGCAAAAAAATAGTTAATTGCAATTTTGTACATATCGTACATGATTGTATAATTTACTATGACTAAATCAGCAAAATGGAGTATATTTTTAAAAAGGTACTTCAATTTTTAGGGCACCATAAATACCATGATTGATTGAATAAGCAGTATAACTGTAAGTGTTCTTGTGAAATCCAGCATGAATCCAATTTTATTACCGGTTTAACACGGTTAATTTAATACATATATATTAGATTTTTACACGTACATTCACACCTACATGCATATTACAGAGCATAATTACCTATAGGAACTGGCTAGACCTAGTATAGGTACTTAAGTATCAAAATGTATTTTAGTTAAAGTTTCCTTTTCTTGAACAATTAATTAAACGAAATTATTAATATTTCAGTTCACGTTTTATTTACAAAAAGAAGTTTTTTTAAAAGTAGGCATTCATTGAATAAAATACTATCCACGGATCCTCGTTCGCATTTTGCTGTAAGCAGTTTAGCGTTGTTATTATGTGTTTACTCTACAGTTTTATTAATACGAGATATCCCCATTGGTTGCAAACTTAATATCTACAGAAAAACATGCAGTTCCATCGTATAGTATGAATATGTGTATTCACAAGGGCTTCATGATTCAGGGAGGATTAAAAATATAGCGTGTTTGTTTATATCATTCGAGCAAAATCTAAATCAACAATTTTACATGATTGAATATCAATGAATATCCCAATTAATGGTAATTAGAAATGACGTGAGGTACTGAATCTATAACTAATTTAGTTTGGTACTAAATAACAAATGTGCTCGTATAATTTTCAAAACAACTCGACAAGATACATATATGTATATACCGTATTTAAAAGCCGTTAAAAAGACATAAACGATAATTTTTTATTATTATTATTATAACAAATATACTAGTCTAAAATATCTTCGCTAAATAGATGGTTTTATTTCTAATAAAATTAAGTATCAGCGAACACGTAGGACAGTTTTATGTGAAAACTTTTTTAGACTTGAGATCGACATCTATTTCTAAATATTTGACGATCACAATTTTTGAAAAGTAATAAGTAGGAGGTTTTCGTTTCCGGGATCTAGCTCAAACGCGTAAATCTAAGTGTGGTGGATCTAAACCACTAGCTTGACGAATCGACACGTTTTCGATACCGACTGCTCCGCTTACATCTATTCGATTTTCTGATTCCTATCCCGTTCTTAATTCACAAAAACTTCCCAATACACACTTTTCTATACTGTAAACTCGATACATACCATTAAAACATTAAAGGTAGGTTCTACTTTGCATCCGACATCACTCAAAACGTCTGTAAATAGCGGTTTAAAATGGTATAAAACGTATTCAATAAACTTAATTCAAAGTAAGCAAACTTTACTTCTATTATATACTTACTTCATTATTACTATTAAAAATATTTCAACATATCAGCTACTGGCAGTCCACTGCTGGACATAAGTCTCTCCAAGAAAGGAGGTTCTTTGCTCATAATTGCCGCGCTGGGCAAGCGTGTTGGCAATCGCAAAGCGTAGCTTTTTCGACGGGGATGCTGCTGCCCGTCCTGTACATTTAAGCTGCACTGTTTCGGACGGATGAACCACCATCTGTCGGTTTTGATACCTCAGTCGCCTCTTACGACACCTGGTGCAGCGGGAGGTACTATTCTACTTTGCCGGTACCTCACGGTTTTTCTGTAAATAGTGAAAAAATCTACAAAATAATATACTTGCAAAAAGTTAAATTTTTATTAGGGTAATGATGCGTTAAATTTATTAGTTTACAATGTCACCAATAGGTTAGTAATCCGTAGATATTACTAGTAATACGCTAAGATAATTCTAAAAAAACAGGTTATGACTATATTGCTGAAATTAATAAACTAGAATTGGCTTTCTAAAATTTATTGGTTTCTATTACGTTCTCAAAGAGACGCTATGCCGTGTCGTAGCAGCACGGCATAGCGTCTGATCATACTTCTGATAACTGTTAAAGAGAATATGTGACAAATTCGTATATTTATGTGTTACGTCCGTGTGACTCACTAAGTGGCTGGTATTTTGAAAATTGAAACTTCGTTTGAAACCGCGACGTTCAATTTGACGTGTCAAACGAACGGGTACACTATGTCGACGCCTTTGTGCTGTGCTTCCTTTTGTTTCCTAGTTATTGAATATTTTTTCAATTCAGTAGCTTTATTTTTAATTACATTTACGGGAGTTAAGGGGCTATTTACAAATAAATATATATGTACTTATTTCTTTTTTGTTCCAATTTTTCTTAACTACATTAGTATGATGATTCTTCTAGTCGGTTTCACTATAAATCTGATAGTGCCCCGAATTAATAAAGCACGAGTAAAACAAGTTTGGTATAAGAGTGCTTCTCCATATAGTTCCGAGAGGAGAGTTAACCCACATTTATCCGTCGCTCGATATTTGCAATCCTACTGTAGAGTAAGTTCCTGATGAATAAGTAAGTTCTGTAATCTGATTGTTACGCTTTTTGTGTAGTCGGTAAAAGCGTAATAATTATTATTTTATATTAACCGATTATAATAATCAACCGATTATTTTAAAATTTAATTTAAATTTTAAAGTGTGAAGAATTTAGGCTACTTTTGGTTTCAGTGAGGTGTTATACGATAAAAAATAAAGAAAAGTCCTTAGAGACAAATTTCATATGTTTGAGTTTCTGCTACAATATATATGTTGCTTATCTAATCTTCTTATAATTCGTAAAACTTTAGCGCAATAAAAGGATACAGTTTACAATTGAAATTAATAGTGTGATATGACTACACATGCATAAGCAAATTGTAGAGTCATCAATGCGCCAGCCGTCTGGCTCCGGGATATATACACGCAACAATGATCTCCATATTGTCCGGTCCCCTCCCTTAACTCGACATCGGACGTTTATCGCCTCGTTGATAATTTCAAAATCCACCTGCAGTTCCGTTTCGGTTTCTGCAACCAAGAATTAGTAATAATGTTTTGTTGTAATTCTGTAGACTTTATTTATGTAGTAGGTTTGACATTGCAAACCATGTTCTAAACAGGTACTTTGCAAGATTTTCAGGTTTATAATTATTATAGTAGGACTTTACTATCCAAAATTACAGTTTTCTTTATTTGGTGAAATAATTTTTACAAAGAAGTAAGTATTTAGAGAAGTGATAATTTTGAAGTAACAATTATAAGAAGCAAACTGGACTTTGGGTAAAACCTAATGTGATACATTTTGGATAACGTTCATAGACAAATAAGAATTATTTTATAAAAAAGACGATCTGACTAAAACCGCAGGATTGCGCTGGACTCATACAACCGGTCCTATTGGAAATTACTTGGAGAGGCGTGTGCCAAGCAGTGGATGTCTTATGACTGATGTGATGATGATATGATGAATAAAAAAACTAAGATTTTTAATGATAATTTTATCCAAGTATAAATAGGTGAGAGTGAGGTATCAGTGCAGACGACTTTTATATGTGGTTCCCCCTTTTAAGTGAGGTTACTTTACACGCTTATATCATATTAAATCAGGTAACGTATTGTAAGTGCATTATCTGCATCACTCTACTGAGAGTTCCAAATACAACCCTAACGGAGTAAATTAGTGAAGCCCAAACAGAATAACAAAGCAGACACATAACCGCACCAAAATTCGTCATAGTCCAACCACATATTGACAAATTTTAGAAGAGCAAAGGTCGCCCCTCGATACAGTCGAGACAAAAGGACAAATTTGGGTTAATTAAATTCCTCTGTCGGCAACGGAGCCCAGTCTAAGAAGCTAGTCACGGTTTCCCGAACAAAGTAACGTCTTATCACCGCACTAGTTGGTTTGTATCTTACCCTCCCCGACTCCCGGCACCCAGCCGAGGAAGCTCACCTCCACTGAAGATTAATGCGCGTCTAATGAATCAGCTACCGTGACAAATCAGCCCCAGTAATGGATAAGGCTTTCCTGATCTTTCGACCGCGATAAATTAAGGGACGATTAAATTTTTGATTTTGGACCGTTCGTCGCACTTTTGCTTCGGACGCAACTTTTTAACATTTTTTCCAAGTAAATGCAATTTATAGCTTCTTATAATGAAAGGTGAAATATTAATATTATGGAGCGGATCAAAATTAATCTTATATTTCACTTCTAATAAAGTCCAAGCCGTCGACGTCAGCCATAAATTTTCTTTTTTTGCTCTCGATTAAAGATTGGAATGAACATAATTTATAATCGATAATAAAGAAACGATATATTGTCATTTAATTTGAGCAAAAATTATTGTGCATGGTTGAGTGCCATAAGTAATAAAAGTCAAATATTAGCTGTAGAAATTGCACCGTTGGCCATAAGCCTCCACAAGAAAGGGGACTTTTGCCCACAATTGTCCCGCTAGGCAAGCATAGTGGCAATTGCTGTGCATTTGAGCTACACTGCTTCTGATGTATGTAACACCATCTGTCGGTTACGATACCTTAGTCGACTCTTACGACGATTCTGCTCTGCCAACACCTAACCCAAAAACCAAATATTTCAACAAAATACGAATTACATAGACTATTTCTGAGACGTTCCAAAATTCCAAAAGTTCCAAAATTAAGAGTTGACATCGTTTACATCTGTATTGCAGCACTTGTTGTTGTTAAAATTCTTTACCAGTTTTTGGTTTGAAAACGTTTTGAGGTTTTGTTTTTTTCCTTGATGCCATACCAAGAAAAACCTCCCATGACTTAAATTGTATTATCTACTCACATAACTAACACGTTATGTAACCTGTAGAAATAAGGCTGTTTCATACCACAGTACGATCACCTGGCAGCCGAGACCGCATGGGAAATTTATCTGCAATTCGCTTACGTCATTACCGGTGGATAAAGGAATTCGGCCTACGATCACGTAACTTGATGTTTCACTAAGGAGATACGTACGTATATTGTTTAACGTTGTCTAGAAAAACGCTCATAATGTTGATACTAAATATGAAAAACGAAACGAGCCTTTTGTCTATTGTTCGTTATTGAATTTTTCGATATGCGGAGAACATCAAATTTCCAATTTAATTAAAAATTTTAACTGAGATAAGGAACATCGTAAACAATTCCTGATATTTGTCCGTTCGTGATACTCGTGCCGTACAGATTGCAAGCATGTTGCGGCGCAATGATTCCCTAGTGGATACACGTCGCGTAAAACAATTGACATTTGTCGCTTCCTCCTACGCACAACTGTAGGTATAAGTTAGGGTGAATCTTTTGACAAGGTATATACGACCATGAAGTATAATTTATTATGTTCACTGTTGATAAATGATATACTTTATGTATGATAGCGTCGTACCTACAACAGCAGTTACTGTCTAACGTCAGGGTCGATCATCGGTGACTGTTATTTTTTGATATACGGAAACGTCGAGTACGGCGGTCACCTAAAGACTGTCATGCTTGGCTATTAGTTTTAATTTTAGGAGTACACAATAGGTTTGAAATCTTGATTATTAAAACCACTGTGTAATAGAAGTAATTGAATAGTGACACATATCAACGTTTTTTGTTTTTCAACGACTGAGTCGACAAAAAAGCGTATGATCCAGGTGATACCACCGCCGTTGAAAAACTCTGTAATAAGGATACCACTAGCGTGTTTCTCATGAAGATACTGTATTACATTACCTAAATTTTTCACTACCTCTCTCACCCTTCGGATATCAATGCAAACAAGGCTATTTGGTGATATAATAGGTCAGAGTGAGGTACCGATGCAGGCGATCTTTACATGAGGTCTAGATCTAGTAAATGATTATATGAAATTCGGGGAATGTGATATGTTGTGACCTTATTGCCTGCATCCTTTCATATAGCCAACAATATCAGAGGCAACCACAAGTTTCCGACATATATTACTAATGACTCTGTATACTATATTTATTTTATACATAACATAAATATATATCTAATGTTTACTCTTATCCAATATAGTAAATAAGCGATTTCGTTATAGTAATTGCTCAAATATGTTTTGTTTCTAATGAAAAACAGAGACTAAGTAGGTAATTTCTCAACTAGTACGTCCTTAAATTTTTTTTATAAACTAACCTTCTGTAAACGTCAGAGTTTTATAGACTTATAAAACGATACATGAACAAAACTCGTGGAGTTCAATAAATTAAGTTGTAAATCCTTTTCAAGTCTTCATTCCCACTCCAGGAAAGCAACTGTAATAGTACAAATTATTAGAGCCGCTATCCGAGCCCTGGATTCTGGGAAAGACAACTTTAATTCTATTGAGCAGTTGAACCATACCGTCGTCAATACCCCGCCCGCTGTTTGCGCTAATCGAGGCAGCAGGTGAGTCCGACATTTTGGTGACATCTGAACTACATTTTGCGTAACTGCTTTTCCTTAAGGGCTTCGATTGGCCGGACATCAATTTGGATGGGGGCAGACGCTTTCGCTCGCTGTTTGGAATTAGGTCATTTGTTTTGCGAATGAGAGGTTAAAAGGTTCATAGATTGACGTTTAACGTTGAAGATTAAAATAAAAACTTTTTCTTAATCACTCATTTATAAATTATTGGGAGATTTCAATTTGAGTTACAACGTAAAATACTGATTCAATGACCTTTTTTCTCTAAGGCTATTTTAGTAATATCATGACATAATTCTGCAATGTGATTATATGATTAATTTTGCATAAGTTTTGATAAATGTAAACATAATAAACGAATATTTTGAGTGTGTGTGAATTAATAGAGCCTACTTTTTCTGACAATTGGCTCTAGGTTCGAAAATCTAACAAGCAATGGTTAATAATTCAGACTTATTGAATGATTGCTATGGTTTGCGAAGATGACCAATTTCAATACAGCAGTCAAAACAACGACAAACGTAATTAACGTAGTTTCCGAAGCACGGAAATGATCTTGTCATCAGATAATAGGAGGTTCAGCTGGCAATGTCCCTAACCAAACCGGAACCACTTAACAAAGTAAGTCTCCCCCGTAAATTTACAGGCACTGAATATATACGCTGCTGGAAAAGACCAATGTCCGAACTTAAATACGAATTACAGCATTCAATACAATGCAGGTGAAAACTTATTCATGATGTAATGAGTAACAGCGTAGGATATGATTTGCGATTTCAATAATCTCTTTATTGATACCTATTAAATACTATAATATTTCATCAGTTTGTGAAAGACTGATTAAATGTTTAATGGTAAAAGAACAAAGGTATATATAAAGGAATAGTAATACGTTAATATACCAGGCGCTTGAGTTCCTAGCAATTCGATCCTCATATTTTGAACACTCACTAAGATAATACGTTTGGCTCGAACTCTATCAATATATCATAGTTAATAATGGTTAATAATGTGTGTTTAGATTGATTTAATTGAACAGGCACGTGCTATACAATAACGAAAATTAAACATCATCATCGTAGCAGCCGTAGAACGTCCATTGCTAGACATAGACCACCCCTAAAAAGGGGGGTTTTACCTATAATTAGTTAAGCATAGCAGAGCTTCACAACGGAAATTCTGCTGCTTATTCCACCTTGTTGCATTTGAGATATGCTGTTTCGGATGTACGTGCATACAGAGATACATCCATTTGTTAGTTCCCGTACTTCAGTCAATCTTAAGATACGTGATACAGAGATACTATTCTACTTTGCCGATACCCAACGGCTTAAATAAGCTAATACTTTAGCTATAATGATGATTAAAATATAGTTTGGTAAAAAAAATACTTTTCTATTTTTTGCAATTTTTCTATATAATTCTAATTTCTCATCAAATTGTACTTGATAACTAGCGATAAATTTCATCATTATCATTATAAGATTGAATTTATGATTCTGGTACAAACTACTTTTTATACTAATAGCTCGGAAAATATATTGTTACCAAATTGAAGCCACGCGTTAAAAAAGAGTGAGTACGGTACGGTCTTTGTCTGACCTACGGCGTTCGAGTATTAAAGGTTAAATCATGTGGAGCAAAGAAAAGTATGGTGTGTCAGAGACAAATTCAATCTAGACCTTCGTACTGCTGCGGGCGTGAGTTTATAAACGTTCAATAAAAAAACATTTAATTACTTTTTACTATGCGTATACAAAAAACACGACACGGATACAATATCTTTACGTTAACAGACGTAGAAATGCATCTAACAGCCGAGCGCGCTGTTCTAATATGGCAGAGAAAGCGGAAATGAGCAGAAAGGCGCTAGACTGTGATAAGATGTCTTTTGTTATTGTTTAGGAATATATCCTAGAATAGCTTTTTGTTCCATTTTGCATATTTAACTACTTCCAACTCCTGTTTTATAAGGAAATAAAATATGTTAAACTCAAAATGATGTTTTTTTTTTAAATAGACCTATCACATATTTGAATAGACAAAACGGAAAACATTATTTAAAAAAAATCTACCCAAATACGGACAAAAGAATCATCGGAATAAATATGTCATTGAGTAGTATTCGTACTTTAAACTACACGGGTCTTAAAACTAACTTGTATACAGGATCATTACGCGATCCACCAGGAAAGAACTAGCAAGAAAAACTCATGGTGATAAAAGTTCTATTAACACCTGGTGGTCATGGTGAATAGAACCTCTACCAGCGTTGATCTTAGGGAAAATATTCTAACGTTTATCAATAAACAAAATCTGTTTCTTATTTTTACCGTACCACGTAGAACTTTAAAATAATAATTCCAGTCACAGTTTATCGAAAAAATAATATATCTTTTTAAGTTTATGTAGCGTATCTTTATTGACCGCCATGTTTTGTTACATCCACACGACATGAGACTAAAAACACTGCCATCGTTTGAGTATATGTCGTGGGAGTCATAGTGTTTACCATCGGTCAGTACGTTTGAACTACGCCCTTTGTAATGTCATCGCCTGAGGCAACAAAGGACAAAAAGAAACCAACCGGTGTAATAACTTTCTTGGAATGTTTTGGTAAGGCCCAGACGCTCATTCCAAAAAGGATTTAATGGATACTAAAAGGTTTTCTTTAGTATTGGTCTTGGAATGCTATTAATAATTTGGTTTCATTTTTATTTTGTTATATTATGTATGAGTTGGCACTTTAATGGCAAAATCAGGACTATTTGTTTGACCTTGGGGCAAGGTATAATTTTCAGTTTAATGTATGAGATGTTGTGGAAAAAAAAACTTTTCATTTATATAGTTTGGATATTGCTTAAAATCTAACAACAGTATAAATAGACATGCACGAAATCAACGACTGAAGTAGATAGATATGTACAAAATCAGGTATTTAGTTCACAAATCAAACAATAACTGTAATGTGCCACGTGTATAATTTGGAATAACACTCGAAATTGAAGTTCTGGTAAGTAATATAGTTCAGGGTAAACTAACAACATGGGAGTTTGGGTCACGGCTCCAACCCGGCGGTCGCCCATCCGCGACTATCTGATCCTACATAATTACGCTAACATTTTGATTCAAGAATGCAAATTAAAGCTCCAGCGACCCTCGGCATAACGCCGTTTGTTATTAATTTTATTCAAAGGTCTTTTTGGTGAGACGTACTTAGCCGGAAGAATATTGGGTTTCAATCGATAACTACGAATAGACACCAACAAGGGGAAGTTAAGGGAATGAAAACAATTTGCCGTTTTATATTAGAGGATACTCGAAAGACAATTTTCTGAGGTCTCGTATGTTATACGAGTTTAATACTCTGGGTGGATGTGACCTCACAATATGTAGAGTTTTCTTGAATGTTATATATTTTGTCAATTGTGTCATATGGTGAGAAAAATATTTGTTTAATACACATAGTAATGAAAGAAAGCCTAGAAAATTCACTGAAAAGCTTTTATTTGCAGAAGATATTGAAGTTAGTTGGTAATGATGTTAATTCATAACTTAATAGAAAAGAACCATTTATCAAATTGCGAAAAATGAGTTGTTTTTTAATTTAATTTAGAAGGCGGCGCGAAACTTGGCCAGTCACTGAGCTCTCATTTCGCGATGGCGCGCCCTGTCGACTTCAACAAGGTCTGCATTAACGAGTTCTGTTTGCTAAAGGTTGCAAATTAATGGACTTAATGCCGTGTATTCAGTTTTCTAACACTTCCTCTCTTAAAGACTATCCGTAAGATTCTCAAAACACTAATAGTTACCAGCCATTATAGCGACCACCAATTATGCGTAAACAAATAATGTAAACGCGTTTTATAGGTTAGTAGTTAGTTATTATAAAAATAGATATATTAATGTTTTTTAGTCTTAATACATACTATACGCACATATATATATATATATATATATATTATCAAACGAAAATTTGATGTTCGATTTCACAAATGAAATCATTTTGGTACGGTATTTTTTAAAGAATTAAAATCAAAACCGCCCGTTTATTTTAAATGAGTGAATGTGTATATATACTCTGAAATGTGACACAGAAACCGATAAAATAGACCAACTTTTTACATTAAAAGGATCGCGCTAAATCAGCCGACCAATAACATAGTATGTGCTCTGATGCAGAGGTGATTTTATTGGTCTCAACAGAGCATGAGTCTGTGTAAGGAACGCAAAGAAACTTCGACCGACCCAAAAGTTTTGTCATGTAACAATGTAATTAGCCCCCGGGAGTTTGGGCCCAACTTGTAACAAATTCTTTAGCTCGCCTCAGCATTTTCACTTACTAAAATTAAAACTTTGCTTAATGAAGGATCGCTTATGGAATTAATAATAGCAGTGGCTTATTGTTATGCATGCCGCGTTCCGATGACGTGTTGCTATCTATTTGTAACCCCTGGCGTCGATAAACGAAGGGTTCTTTCACTCCATCGTCTAACTATATAAACCTTTAAATTCAATATGTGCATATGCATCGTATTAAATAGTTTTGCTTATTTTTATTTGTTAAGCCAGTAAGCGTTACGTAGTCTATAGACGCTCGTAATATCACAAGGATATCACTAGCGCGTTGCCAACCTTGTGACTTGAAGATGTTATGTCACATTATCCAGTAATTTCACTGCCTCTCTCACCCTTTAAACCGAAACACAGCAGTGCAGACTGCTATTTGGCGATAGAAATAGTCAGAGTGAGGTACTAATGCACTTGATGACTTCGTATGTATGCGATCTACCTCATGAAGTGGTAATAATAAAAGCAGCAACAGCTTATTTGAATAAGCTGCTTGAGCAGGTCACGTTTCTTAGTTTGCGTAAAACAATTGAAAATCACTCGAAAAGACAGAAAACTGCATCTTTATTGATTTGACAAAAACTTAAAATAACCAACCATTATAGTTCATTCAAAGAATGTTAGTACTAAGAAATAGCAGATTACGTTATAGAAAATTTAATGCGCAAAATACACGAATATCAATTAACGCAGAAACGCTAGTGAGTAAATTATAGTAATAGCCCAAATTACTGAACGGCATTCTAACGTGACGAAAGTGTCTAATTTTATATGGCCTGTGTGTATGAAGGCTAATTACGGTTCCAAAGTAATTCCCTGAGCAAAAAAGCTGCGCCTTTGTAAGGGTCGGTCATTTAATATTAATAGACGCTGTGTGTAAGCGCGCAAAGTTTGCAACTTCTTAATATTTGATCGTAATTAAAGTTAGTTACATACACTGAAGGGAATCTCGCATAAGATTAATCCTCTAGAGTTACTAAAGCTCTCGCGGCCCAAGTTGGTAAGGTTGTTAGCAGTAGTGGCCCCGACGCATGTTTATTTCAGAGATTGTGAGGGTGTAACTTGAAACTGTTTGCTGGTTTTGAGGGCGGAGCGCAAACACTGCTTCTCGCGTATACACTACAACTTAACGAGCTTGCTGGCGCTCATCGGGGAATTGCGTGTTCGGTAAGGGTGACGTTAAAATTGTGTCAATAAAACTTTTCAGGGCGCGAAAATTGAATAATATTTATCTTTAATACTCTTACGTGGGGTGTGGGAAGAGAAAAGTTGGAGCACAATAAGCCGGTGGAGTTTTGTTATCACGAGGTGCGGGACGCGGCACAATCGCGAAGCTTTCGCTTGAGCGGGCGCGTTCTCACGGATATTGGGTAGACGGGTGGTTTAAACTGCACGCTTTCCTTACAAAGCGAAAAGTTTGCGTTCTACTGCATACGGCCCATTTCTATGCTGCCGGCCTTTACATTTGTCAAGTTAGAAACTTTCCAGCACACTAACTACCTGTTGTGGCGTGAATTTAGGTCTCAATCTGGCTCTATTTTGTACCTAGCACTCAAATATACGTCATGGGCTCATTCTTATCTTCTGAAACAACATTTGACGCTTTAAATTTATTTATCAGTTCATAGTTCATTTATAATTTAACAGTTGTCTTAAATAAACACTCTGAGAAAAAAAACTTTCTTACGAATCACTTAAAGCCAGTCCAAACTCGGGTAACGTTTATGCAAACATTTTAACTTTGCAGTCTTAGAAATAGATCATGATAGTCTTTTATATTGTTTTTATTCAAACTACATATCAATGCAATACGTCAGGTAACTTTACATAATATTCGAAACCATCCAGTCAACTGCTTAAACTATGTGACCAATATATATATATATTATATATTGGTCACATAGTTAATATAATATTTACCCATAAAAGCACTATGTAGTCAGCTCGCATGGTGACCGTGTTTAGTCTCAATTATGAATAGTGTACCTGCGGACGTACCGAGCGATAGTGCGCAGCGGAGCGGCCGAGATGAATGGCTTTCTAATGAATCGGCTGCCAGAGAGCAAAATTCGTTAGCGTAATGGATAACGTAGAGACTACCACATAAGCATTCGGAGACATTTGAGCTTTTATTTGAAACAGTCGTGTATAATGCATTGGATTGAAAACAAATGACGTCACGTTTTCAGCTATTTTTCACAAATCAAATACATCTTGTCGATCATAAAATAGCCTTTTAATATGCTTATATATATATTTTCATTACTAAAAATTTTATTTAAAACGTCACACAGATTGGTATAAAAAGTTTAAATTAAAATCAAAAAGTAATTACTATATCCTTAATTGTTGCAAAACTGAAAACTTCGTTCTTGGCTCAATGCCATACGCTTGGATTAAAAGAATTTTGAGCAATAAAATAGAATCAGAACTTCGAAATTGTTTTATAAACTTAACGACTTCATTGCTAAAAAAGAATTCGAGATACGTATTTACACTGAAGTAACTCAACAAATAATTTATGTTTAACATTTAAAATGCCCAAAGAACAAAATTGTATGTCCTATAATTTAAAATGTACCAGAGGCACTTATTACTAACTGGGAACTTTATCCCCGGCTTAATTTAGGCTTTTGTTATTACATAATTCTTTGCTGCTCAAAATGAAATTACATTTACAAATGTAGCCTACGGAGCTAAATTTAAACAGTTAAGTACGGCCGTGTTAACACGATTTATACGCGTGCATACGTATACGCGCGTACACACGCGTACATTTATGTATATTTCACCACAGCCCGTTTCCCAGACTTGAACGCACGACAGTGGTTGCTAACCCCAATACTTTATTTATAGGCAACGTTTTTTTTTTGTGAGTCGCGGCAAAACAAAGGACAATAAAACAAATTGCTCCTTTTGAATCACCCCATCAAACACCACTCGGTAACAATAGGCTTTCTGATGAATTATCAATTTTCTCTTTGTCGCCCACCAAACAAAACTGTCGATGATCGTACCTGGGGAGCGCGTTATCTTGGCAGAGACGTATGGCCATTATTTGTTCGAGTGTTGGATATGGATAAGTTCTTGTGTGTTGTATCAATCAGTCTATGACGACACCCGGAGATCCTTCACCCGAAAGTAATACGTTTTAATGTCACAATAGCAACGATGTAAAAATCAATTAAGACTGTCTATTAATGTTCTCGAGTTTTTGGACCAACCGAGACTATAACGGAAAGATCAAATTTATATGATTCATTGTGTCCATTTTCTCATACGTTTTAAATAAGACATTAGTTGTTTTTATCGTCCCGGATCAGCCTGAGCGAGATTAAATTTGTGAAGACCTCAATCGAGTTTCTCAACAGGACTCGTATGTATACCTAAGACAAATAGTCCAATTAGGTCAATCCATCTTCAAAAAAGAGGTCAATCGCTGAATACAACTTGGCTGGGTAGCGTTCCGAAAACTGCGAAACATCTTCTCGTCCGACATTCCTTAGTGTCTCAAATCGCAAATTATCGACCAACATGTGTTACCAGCGATTACCTATGGTAGCAAAACGAGCACGTTTTGCTTACCATGGCCTTCTAAGTCAACTCAAAATAGCTCAACGAGCTAATTAAGGGATGAGGGGATTCGTAACAGAACCAAAGTTATTAGGTTAAACCTGGCAGTGGACAGGGCATTTTTACGCAGAACCGATAGCTGATGGAGTCGTAAGGTTCTGGAATAGAGACCACGTACCGACAAGCGCAGCGTAGGGCGTCCACCCCCAAGATGAACAGACGATATAAAGATGATGATTATAACTGCGGGATCGCGTTGGATACAAGCCGCATACAACCGGTCCTACTGAAAATTTTTTGGGGAGGCCCTTGCCCAGTAGCGTATGTCTTATGGCTGATATGATAATGATGATGATGTTTTTTATCCCTATCGATTCTGTACATTTTTTTGATACACTCACAATTAAAAACCAGATAATCAAATAACGTTTGAAAGTTGACTAAAAGAAATCATCTTTTCCAAAAATGTTTTTAATTACATCCATTAACTGATGAGACCGAGATGATAAAATATTTAACAACCAGAAACAAAACAAACAAAACTATAGAACGCACAGCCATTGATGCACTGATAGAATCACTACCATCTCCGCCGTCGGACCCGACAAAGAACAGATATCACCATTTTCTTTTTTGGGGTTATAGGTATAACTTAACTTATATATTAAGAAAAAAAACGTCATATCTACTTATATTAATTAAACTTATAGAACGAAGATGTGTTGGTTGCTTAATTTATAAAGGTAACACTAACTCGTGGACCTATTTTTTATCACATCTAATTAAGATAACAGGTTCATTTCCAGTTACTTATTTCCCTAAACGGTTTAAAGCATTGTCTAAAATGAAATATACGTTTGGAACTTAAATACACAATAAAATTGACGACCAAAATATTATATAAAAATATATGAGTCGTCATTATTAAGTTATCGGGTACTTGGAATTTCTAGTTCTTTGGCCGATAATCAAAAGAGTATCTAACAAAATTATGGAACCAAACGTGGCTACAATATTAAAAAGTCCTTTGTATGTACGTAAATAAAACAGGGATGAGCGAAGATACTGATAATGGGTACACGATATTGAAGCAAAACACAAATTTTCAGACATGTATCCTAACTACGTATTTTCATAGTAAATTTACTTATAGAAAATATAATCGGTATATTTCGTAGGGTATCGGCAGAAAATAATGGTAACTCACTGAACTGGAATCTACAAATGAATCAACTAAAGACAGAGCTCAAATGCAGCGATGGCGGATAAGCAACGGCACCACCACCATCACGCCTGCCCAGAGCGGCAATAATGGAGATAATTCCACCTTTCTGGGGAACGCCTGTGCCCAGTAATAGAAGTTCCACGGCTGCTAATGGATATAATATACCGGAGATTTTAAAAGTACCTCTCTCCATACCAAGTGGCGTAAGTGTCGACTGAGGTACTGGAACCGTTAGCTGGTGGTATACCCTTCCGAAACACCATAGCTTGTAATAAAACAAGCCGGTGGGTTGTGAATTTGTGCTCTGGAAATACCAGAAGGGCCAGCGTGGCTCTTATCGTCAAAAATCCTGGAGACACAAATGTTTTGGATGACCTATTACTGATAAGATAATGATATGTAATGTAAAAAATCAAATTATGGTATTGGTGCTGAAAGCCAAAACTCAAGATCAAACATCGTTTGTTCCAAAAAGGTTACGATTATGGTATACTATAAAACTGATATAAATAATTAACCATATACATGAGATCAATAAAAATAAAAGAAAAATCTTGATGTGCAAAACAATATTTGTCAATTGGCATAACTGGAACCACCACTATTATTATATATTGGTATACAGATACAGGCAGACGTATATATTGGTCAACTACGCTTAACACCCAACCCTTTGTGGAAAATTGTTTTGTTTTTTTAAACAAGTAAAGGTTTTATACATATCACCTTTTTTCTTAAAATTGTCATTATGACCTACGTCCACTTATTGTACTCATGATAAAAGAAATAATTAAGAATGTGTAAAAAACAGAATTATCCATTATTACATTTTCCGCAATTTATAAATGCACAAAGCATTATTTGGATTACGTATTAAAATTTGTTATCTCTTACGTATTTAAAATAATGAAACCCTTTAATTATACTCATTTGCGACAATACGGATATATAAATTAAAAATATAATATTGAGAACATTATACTGTCTCATGTACAATTAAATATCGTCTATGCTGATTTGTAACAAGATTAACGCATTGTTATTTTGATTCGTTAATTGGATTAGACTTGTGCCAATGAATCAGATTGTTGTGACAAATGAATCCCAAGATAAAAGGAACACGAATGTGCTTGGACGCCTCTTATTGATTACATCGCAATACCCGTGCTTTCGTTCAATCATTCATTGATTCAATTAAACTGTCTTCATTTGTCTATAAACTAATTACTTTTCTGGCGATAGTCTGTAAAGCGATAGCTATCGGGCGGTATTGTTTGTACAGAGCTTCCGGACAATGGTCCACCCTAAACTAACAAAGTAATGACGTCTGCCACTCTCTATGTACCTCCATCTCATTTCTAATATCCTTATTTAGTTTCGACTTCGAACTGCGGAAATGAAGGCTCCACTTAACCTGTTCTCCTTATAAAATCCAGAGGTAAATAAATGTAATTAATTGCAGAGATGGAACTGTTATCCAGGTCCTTTTGTATTCATTGTTTTATGATTACATTTTTATAATTTAATTTATTGTACCTCTAAACACGAGCACCCATTTGAGTCAACCGTCGTTTGAGCTTCTTTATTACGTTCCTTCTACTTATTATTTGGTTTCGTAACCGCATCTTACGTTTCCCAGGGCAATATAGTCCTTATGTATTAAAGAAAAACAATAAAAAGGAAGTTGTCGTTAGATCAGGTAGCAAGTCGAGCGCCTCTGTATTTTCCTCTTCAACAATACAAAGATTGGAGAAAATGAAAGTCATCGGTCGTTCATTTCGTTCTGTTTCCACACCATCAGTTTTTACTGGAAGCGAAAGAAGTGGGTATTATGTAACTGATAGTTCGGCAAACCTACCTAATTGTTTGTCTTTATGGCTCCTCAGCTTACTATTGATTGATGGTAGGGATTTAATGCAACGATTAATCGTAGACTAATAAACGTCTTAAGCCTAATTTTTATATATTGTTTCGTTTGATTACCTAAGTTCCTAACCAATTATTGTAAGTGAACCTCCTCATTAATTTTAAAAAGGGCAGACAAGGCTTTAATCAATATTGTTCAAAATCTAAGTCTAAGAACGAATGAAAACTATTTTGTAAAGTTAATATGAATTTTTTTCCTTTTTTCTCATAGATAGCTTTTAGGTAACTTTCTTGCTTTACAATATTTATATCTACTTTTTGACTTTTTTAAAGGTGATTTGTGTTATACAATAACTTTGGTTGTTTTATATTGTTTACTCGTGATAATATAAAGATATATTTAGTTTACTGTATTTTCAATACTAGTAATAATATTATTATATGGTATACATGATTCATACAAAAGGTCATCTGCGTTGGAACCTCACTCTTACCTTTTTCTATCGCCAAATAGCAGTTTTCGTATTGCCGTGTTCCGGTCTAAAGAGTGAGAGAAGCGGTGAAACTATTGAGTAATATGGCATAATATATTTAATTTATAATGTTGGCAATGCGTTAGTAATATCCATGTGGTTATCACGAGGACTGTATGCTTGTTTATGACCTGGTTTAATAGAAATAAACAATTGATAATTAGAAAAAATGTTAAAACTTGAGAGAAAAAAATTAAATCTCTTCCATATAATTTTGGATACCACTTAATGATAATGTGTAAACAATATTTCTTGCTTTTAATGTACCTCCTTTCTACGTTCTTTACGTGTAAAAATTACTATGCGTAGTCGCTTGTATTATAATCTCCTAGGTAACAATCACAATAATTTGAGGTCGTTTTCTATTATTGCGATACTGGGTCACAGCAAAAATGGCCGATTCATCAGAATAAATAAAGGGAACGGAATCTTGAATGCATGATATAAGCGATAAATGGAACGATAGTGGTAGTGTATGAGTACCTTTGTTGCTGATTCAGGGAACGTATGTAGAACGTAATTGAAGCGTGCCACTTGAGCATCTCCACTGGGACTGTCAAACACACATTACCCGGTGATAAAAAAATATTATTTACAACAGTTACTTACTAAAGATATTACCTACCTACTAAGAAATACCTACTATATTCGCTTCGAGCAGCCCTAAGTGATATCAAAATGGTGGCAAATCTAAAATAAATCATGTTTTCGCGGGAACTGTGTGAACTTAGAATACAACTTTCAAGATCCTTCAAGTTACCTTCGACCAATTAAATTGTAGTCTAGTTGTTGTAAGGGGTAAAAAAACAAAACATACTTCTATTTAAAATATAATTTCCTCTTCACCAATACAATAACTAAATCATTAGCCAGAATTTAGTCGTGAATTCATATTTCGAAAACCAATTGTGCAAGATGTTATAAAATTATTCCTGACGGAGAAAAACAAATATTACAGACATCCAGCGACTGCGGAGTATCTATTTGAAGTGAAAGCAAATTTTCGGGTCACCGCACTCGACTCTATGTATTATAACTGAATACAGAAATAACTTTTGATTTATTTATTCCTACGTATATTCCGCAGTCGAACCAATTGAAAACATACTAAGGAAATGTTTATCATATCACTTCGTAGTTTATGAAAGTATTTACACCCTGTAATGTATCCTGGCTGATGAAATAACCTTTGATTAAATATTCTGAACTATATCGAAAAATTTTTTTAGTTGAGACTTGTGATAACAACGGGATTTATGTAAGTAGTACCTATGCGAGATATATCTTCTGTGAAATAATTCTAAAATTTTTATTTTGTTAATAAATGCAACAAAAGACACCCTTTAATGAATGAAGTATTAGACTTCCCATACAATTATGACAAAAAATAATGAACTGAATTATATCCAGTATATGCCAACCTATTTTTATGTTAAGTATTTAGGTAAATTTTAAATCAAGATAGCACATCTTACATCAATTCTGTATGCAAGACAGATAGCTTATGTAATTATGTAAATCTCAATTTGTTTACAAGAAAAAAAAACAATTATTGCATACACGTGCGTCATTTCACCTTGGTTATAATAGCAATATTGTATCAAATCGGAGTATCCATCAATGTTATCTAATAGACACACGCTTAAGACTTAGCAAAATTTTATTTTGCTTTATTAAATAATAATTTAATTAAAAGAGTTTTTCATAAATCTAATCCTATGATTTATAGTTTAATATCCTAAATAATCTATAAGTATAAATCTAACTAAATTCAAAATATTATCTACAGCAGTGGTGTAATAAATCAGTTCATTGTATTAGATTTTGACAGAACAATAATGAGAATAGAACTGTATTGGCAGAAGTTATTTTTGTTGGCCAAAGTCGGCTGTGAGTTACGTCGCGCCGGGCTATAAATTCCTCGGGGCGTACCGAGTAGGCACGACATGTAGGTACGCCTATACAACCTGAAAGGCCTCAGATAAATAAACACTGATACATATCATAATCTAAATAAAGAAATAATTGTTGAAAATTATATAAGTACGCACATAAAACCACACCAAATTTTATAATTAGTTTTATAAATATCCGTAATAAATTATTAGTCAGTTTTAAATAAATAAAAAAGTTGGGTATGTTATAGGTGTAAGATAATAAAAAACAGATGGTAGCGGGCTTAACGTTATAATTTTAATAACCGAACGATGTCGAGAAAAAAGTTAGTCTAGAATATTTACGTTTTTAAAGACGCCATATAAGAGTCCCATTGAATGAATGACTAGTATTCAACGGCCATGTTTACCATTTGATGCAGTGTGTTTTAGTTTTTTTTTATATAGTTTAGTTGTTAACAACACTGAAACAAAATGAGGAAATATAAAGCTTTCTACACAAATATTACATGTTATTAAACTCAATTACATTCATTCTACTTTATCTAGCATCAAATATTAGTCAAATTATAGCAATATACAACAAGCTAATGTTAAATACCATAAACAAAGAATATTAACATTATTTCAATGAGTCAATGTATAATCAATACTTTAAACGGATATTTCTGTTTTGATTTGTAATGCCTTTAATTTGTAAATTGTATACCTACCATTCTGTCGCAAACTAAACATGGGGAAGATCTCTATTTAAAGATCACCTACTTCTGCCGCCAAATAGCAGCGTTCGCATTTCTGTGTTCCAGCTCGAAGGGAGAGAGAGAGGCAGTGAAATTACTTGGTAATGTGATATATTATCGCAAGGTTATCAAGTGGACTGTGTGATCCAAATGTGTTAAGGCTGAGGTTATAGTCTCCTGCAAAATGGTGAACCTCACGAGCGATGAGTGACTCTACGCAATCCATATCTATAATCTCTCGTGTGCAGTACAAAAAAGTACTACTAATAATATCTACCTAGCCTGAGTTCCCCAAAATACTGAGATTATTAGAATCTGTGGAGGAACGCAGAATCTGCTCTCGTGTGAAGGGTTACGCTGTCACGTCGAGATATATCTCCGTTCTAATTGCGAATATTACAGATGTTAAGGTGAATGAACGCCATCTGCAAGGGTTCATTGCCCGTTTAGGGTAAATATGTCTTAGTCTTTTGTGTAATTACTGTCTTAATTATCATGACGTAATATATAAATCACCTATACATATAACTTTAACTTTTAAAATAATATTAAATAACCATTATTATATCTATTAGAAGTGTGAATTACTTAATCTAGTCAAAATTATAAGATTATTTATAGTTTATTTCAATTCCTGAATTTTAAAAAATATTTTTGGTATTTTGACAAATGTTAGCTGGTCTTAGAATTCAAATTAATTTTTAAATAAAGTTTAGTCACGAGATAAGTTAGGTGCCCCCTGAGATTTAAATATGTTATTAAATAATGCCTTATATTCTATTAACCCTTATATATATATATATAATATTTACAAAAGGAGAAGCTGACTGTCTGACTGACATCAATGCAGAGCCTAAACTGTTAGGGTTAGGCACTTGAAATTTTGCACAGGGGTTAATTTTTTAACATAGGTAAGCACTTAGTTTAGATTTTGTAAATTCACCCCTTAAAAGGATAAAACGGGGTTGCAAGGTCAGTGTGAAGCTGCTGTTTTTAAAGTTATTCGAATAAAATTAAGTATAAAAAAGTAAGTTTTTCAATGAAAGTCGTAAAACACGTGCAAAATATTTTTCGAAAATTCCTTCAAATGGTGCAAAGTTAGTATTAAAATTTAAACAACATAACGCGAATGAAACCACGGGGTTCTGCTTGTGTTATTATAAAATTCTGTAACTGAAAACAATTTAATAAAACAAAAGTGAGATATATTTCTGCAATACTTGTTACCCTTCCTGCACGATCGTTTTAATGATTAGAATTCGTTTTGTAAATTTTAAGATGGGCCCTGGTGGCATAATTGTGTCGAAAGTTATTTTCGACAGCTTTTCGTATCGCCTAGATGTAAGTTCACCTGAACATCAAATACAGTAGCAAATTTATTTTTACAAGCTTTCACCTTCAGAAATTGTGAAGGTAAATACCAGAAATAAAGCCAAAAAAAATTTGTTAATTAAATAAGAGTTTCTGTTTAATAACAAATTTTTTAACATTTTTATTATTCTGCTTATGCACCTCCGATGGCCCAATGGTGTAGATAGGAGTGACCTATTTTGTACGCAAGGTCGTGGGTTAGGACCCGAAAATTAGCACAAAGTATAACGCTTACATTTCATTCAGGACGCCATTACTAAGTCTCTTGCACAGCTTTGTTAGTACAGTCAGATGGTTATAAATTGATAATGATAAAACGACTAATTTGATGGGTCAGTGACGTTACGCTTAAAATTCACATTAAAAAATACGCAACACGGTTGCTTTGACTTTAATTTAAAAGGAACAGGAAAAATGAAAAATCTATTTTGGTGAAATAGGAACGTATATAATATAAAAAGAAAAATATTATATAAAATAGAGATGGTCGCTTTGGTTTATATGTTATATGTTAAAATGTTGCATAAAGGGTTCAATTAATTGAAGTGAGGATGTCATTTTACACGATCACTCAACAACTACTTTGGTGCTCAACATCTCAAATATTATTAGATTTAAAAAAGCACTGATTTTGTACGTGCTTCCTGCTATTATATTTTTAATGCACAAGAAATCTAGACACGTTTGTGTATGCTCGCAACAAGAAATACTTAAACACGCTTAAAATTAGCACCACGTCTCTGTCTGATTTATCAACGTTGCGGCTTTTGTTAATATATATGTTACACCAAAATACATATATCCGTAATCTATGGTTAGATATAATAGCAGTTTGCGAGATATTATCGTCCTAATTTGTTACTGTAAATAATTGATGCTTCCGCTCTGACTGCAGTGGAATGTTTGCATAGTTTAGGAATTAATTACCATACCGATTCTGATATCGCTTGCGCGGCAGCGATCTGGTAGTATGACTGTAGAAGCATTAACTCTATAACGTCACATCTAGCTGCCACCAGCCACAGTACTTGTTCTACGTTGAAGGATTAGGAAAACAATGAATTTACGAGATATATACATCAGAATTTGCTACAATCTTGGCATTTCTTTCTAGCTTTCTTTACTCACTTTCTTAGTCCTTTTATACATATCGTTATATCTCGACCTAGCCCTTCTTTAATACCTTTTCTACAAGGTTAAAGTATATTCGCCAGAGTCATCCTGTACCAACTCTTTCATTCACTTTCGCTCCATATATTACAACATCTTACCCAAGCATTATTTACTTATACTCCTTTAGATATTGCTTGAATAGAATGACAGATATGTAGATGATCGTTGCACGATTGGATGGTATCTTAATTTGTAATTGACATTACATTACAAAGGTTTCATAATGCATATTATATAAATCAACCTAAAAGTAAGTCCAAAACAATTGCATTTGAGATTTGCCATTTTAATCAAGTTATATCTTGATGACTATATGTGTCAGATTTGGTGATAGAGAGAGAGAGAGTGATATTCTTGGAATGTCGAGCGCTTCTATAGGATACGGTTACCCACGACTATTATGCGGGATGTTTGCTAACCTAGTATAAGTCAACCAATTGCAGTTTGCGTTCGAGTATAATCGGAAACGTGTTCGCTCACAATCCACCGAATAGTACCCTACATCATAATACCAGAATCGCTAACCGTAATCTAATCGAACTACGGTAACATACTTCTTGCCTTTGAACGATTCCATTCGACGATAAAAAAAGATTGTCAGGATAATCGAAAAAAACAATCCATACTATAATCATAAATGCGACAGTGTGTCATTCTGCCTATTTGTAACGCTAAGCCATGACTTAATTGACTTTGATTAAGTTTTATCATAACAATCGTAGAATATCCACTGTTGGATACAGGTCTCCCCAAAAGGGAAAAACTTTGTTTATATATTCCTTGCTAGTGCTGAGAGCTGTGACCCTATTGTATTTAAACAACGCTGTCTCAGGTAGATATACCCCCAACTGTCGGTCCCGGTATCCCCAGTCACCTTTTAAGACATCTAGTTCAGGGGAAGTACTAATCTCTTCTGCCAAAAGGAAGAAAGGTGTTTAGCTGAACACAATAAATAAAAACGTGTTGTTAAACAGTTATTAAATAAACCATATTAAAGTTAGTGAATGTACGACCGGCGTCCTCGATTTCCTTATTGAGGCACAAGGCACAAAGATACGAATAGAGATACATGTCTGCTGCAAGGAAAATATTTCGTTCTCAAATGTAACGAGATACGAGACGCGCCTCGGGCAAGCACAACGTTACCTCCAACATTTGTTACTAGAGCCTGGACCCGACTTTACTCATGTGGGATCGTGAAGTGCTTCCGACTAACGACCTTGTAAGGTTTGCGATCCCGTGGGGTTTATAGCCTCATGCGCCTGTGGATAATCCAACTGCATCACAGCAAGTATTTTATTAAGGGGATCGATTACTCTAGAGAAACTCTCCAAATGAATCAGAGTGATCAAATATTTATACCACCAACCAAAAATGTGTTAAATGTGTTAAGCATAAAATGTAGTAGATGAACCGTTCTTATATGTATTAAATATAAATAGGTAACTAGGTCTATTAAACTACAGTTCTAAGATATAAGCAGGAATTCTTTGACTTTACATTTTTACTTCTGCAAACAAAATCTAGAAGAAAGTCAAGTCATTCTTCGTTCATTTCGTTCGGTTTCTGCACAATCAGTTTTTACTGGACTGTTATGGAACTTTTAGTACCACAAAATTGTGTAGAGCGTAGCTAATTGTTTGGGTTTCTATAGACCCACCTATGCCTCGTTAGACCCGCTGACTTAAGCTAATTGAATACATATAAATCATTTATTAAATCGAAATTTCATTGAATAAATTTACATTTGTTACCAAATAGCACGAGCATTGCTGTTTAAAGTCCGTGAAATAAGGTCTTAATGCTGCAAAATTTTCAGAAGAAGATTTTACAGATTAAATTCTAACAAATTCAAAAGGCACGTGTAATAAATTCTGTAGGGATAATTAATATTGCAAAGTGTATTATGATTTCACGTTTAATCTTAAAAGGATTAGTTAATTAATTAATATAATCCGTCTGTTTCGAACCATAACCCATAAATTAAGAAACTTGAGGTTTCAAAGAAGCTTTCATTATTGTAAAGGAGAAAGTTTGAGCAATATATTTTCAATTTTGCTACGATAAGGGGCAGCGAAGCGATTAAAGAATAGCACGGATAATGCCTGTTGGTCTATTACCTCTTTGAGTTAGACTTTGTCTTATCTAAGCAATTGAAAAAGAACTTATTTAATAAAGAATACAGAGCCGCTTTGTTTTAAAACACTTCGAGGAGTAATTACCCATACCGATCAATACATAAACTTGAATAATCAAGTTAGTGCCTAATTGTGAACTTTGATACAAACTGCGAGAGGCAAACTTACTCTTACCAAGTTATTTAACTTAGGTCATTAATTTAGGCTTACTAAATGTGCTCCTATAATAATGAACTTTCCTTGTGTGTGAACATGTTATTTCCATCGGTTTTGTAGTCATTTATTGAATTGTGTTGCATTGTTCGAAAACAATCTGACTTTTGAACGGGCTTTTCAATTCATAACAATTTGTATCGGCAAATAACTTTCCTGGACCGCAAATAGCATCGAAATCGAGTTGGAGCTTATAAAGAATTCCCAGGTCGTGGCCCTATATTGAGTATATATTTTACACTGACATTCATCACTAGTTACCTCCATCATGTGTAACGTGTTTTTGCGCGTGTGTTCATGGGCGGCTTCTCCCAGCGGAGACGCCCGACTGGCACGCTTCAATTACATTCCACATACGTTCCCTGAATCGGCAACAAAGGTACTCATACACTACCACTGTCATTCAATTTAACGCTTATATCACACAAACTCGCGAACCTGTCCGCTTCATTTATTTTGATAGTCACCCGTTTTTTTACCTCCATCGAGTGTACAACTCGCAAATGACCTTTATTCATTGCCTCAGTTTTTTAATTCACAAACCTGTTTATGTCAGTCTTACTGAATAAAGGTAAACCTCAAATTTAATTTGTGTGTCAAAACAAAATCTTCAATGGAATGCTGCAAATTGTATCGAGTAAATACGAAACGTTTGTAGAGACGTTTTTAGAAAACAATCCAAATTCATTCCGAGAGATTCGCTTTATATTAATGTCGCAGGCAGATATAGCAGTTAAATGTACAGAAAGAAGTCGTTTCGAGTCCAATAAAAAAATGCAAATTGAAAGAAGAATCATCTCAGCGCCCGAAAGTAATTGTCCGTAGTCCCGGAAAACGATTTATATTGCTTATTGCCTCATAGAGACCATTGTGATATTATTTTAAATATTTAGCACGTACAGGGGTGTTTGAATTTGTTAGTAGCAGTTTTTTCATTGATTTTTTATGTCACAACTTCTTCGTTCTAAAAACTTATGTTTAAGAATGCACTACTTATATTGTCAAACAAAATGTATGTTGTTAAGCAATGTTACTCATACCAATAATTTTTAGCACACACGACGAATACTTACAGCGATCGTTGAACATACAGCATTTATAATGACACAATAATACAATGAAATGGATTATATATTGATTATATATGTTGTATATTTTATATACAATAGGTACTTCTTCCAATATTAGTGATAGGTATCTCTATTACATTGTGACGGCACAAACGAGTCTCCAGTGGAGTCTGAAATACGTCGTGAAGCGTGCTCGGTGGCTATTGAACTCTGGAATTAAAAATAACAAAAGTTAATATTTTAGAAACAATAGAATATTAAAAATAGTTGCATTGTAACATACACATAGAATTAAAGCAATAGTATTAGTTTCTGTTTTCCTGCTTTAAAAGTGAATTGACAAAATAATAAATACAATCATAGTAAAAAATTTCGTGCTATTTTCCCTTAATTCAACCGTAGATCGGTCAAGATTTAAGTAAATAATTACAATTTATATAGTTATTTTATCAGACGAAAGCTAATATCATGGAATAGCTTGAGATCTGAGAATGTATATCTTGTAACTGATTAGAGAAAAATAAATAACACTTTTTATTTTTCTCTAATCAATTCACTTGATTAAGGAGACACGTTTGGTTTATTATGTTAAAGTTTCAATTAAATGTGATATAAGGTAGATTTGTCACAATCCAAATAATTCATCAACGTTCGCGTAAAATTCTTTTTATTATATCCCATAGGAACTTTTCCCGGCAAAGTTGCATATCAATTTCGTCAAAATCAGTTCACCAATGAGACATACGTCACCTTTTTAATATTGTCTTATTATAAAAAAGGGTCGTTATAGGATCCTAACGTCCCTCTATCGGTGTTGGTATTTGCGTGAGGTTGATATGTCTATAGTTCTATAAATATAGCTTGATTAGAATAACAGCTCTCAAACTAACAGTGTTTTTGAATTATTTTAATGGTGTGTGTTGTCTAAATTTTAGGTTGGTTTTATACCATATGCTTTAAGTGTGAAGCCTTTGTAACGTAAAAATTACATGTATTATCATCAAATTATGATGCCAAATGTCTAAAATAGCTAGGTTGACATCTGTCATTCGAAACATGCTATATTTATAGGAGTATACTTACAATTGTTACTAATGCTAAGTCCTAAAGTGCTCAAGTCTAATCCCTGGGATACCTGATCCTCTAACTAAAAGTAGGTTTTGCCGTTTATATCGTCCTTGAAGTATAATGTGCCCCTATAGACCGTTTTTTATTTCGGAATCAAAAGTAACTTATTGCCAAATTTCAAAATCTGTTTACCAGCTAAGCCTGGAAAGCTTAATAAACAAATAAATATACTTACGACTTTTTAATATCAGTATAGATTGTATACATTTTAAAACGCACAGTGTTGTTTAAATTTGTTAGAGGCATTTTTTTATTACTTTCTTATGTCACAGTTCTTAAAACTTAAGTTTGAGAATGAGCTAGATATATTGTCAAACAAAATATATTTTGTTGAACAATGATTCCAATAATTTACATTACATACGGTGAATACAAACAGCTATCGTTGAATACACTGCACTTATAATTACACAATAATACAATAGAACGGATTACCTTTGTATATTCTATATACATAGGTACCTAGAGTCCAAGTCGTACAATAGATGTTTTTGATAGAATGACCATGTCTCATATTGACTTATTTTTACTAACTAAAGCTCACAGACGTGATATTATGTCGATAGGCTATTCGCTATATTTTGACTTTAGCGGATTCCATTTTCTTTGCTGAGATAGGAAATATGTATGCTTTATTCTAGCAACCAAGTCAAAACTTTTAAGAAAAGCCGATATAAATCAGCTACTATATTGTGATGGTTAAATAATGAAAATAGAATTGTGTTACAAGAAGGCTCGAAGAACTTATTTTAGTTCGGTAAAGTCAGGCAGTCGGAGTTACGTCGGGCTATAAATTCCTCGGGGCGTGCCAAGTGTAGGCACAATGTAAGGGGAAGTCCATAACGCAGAGCGCAAGGATCTATCTATGCATGTAATGTTATAAAACAGGGTCATGCAGTACCGACAAAATAGAATAGCACCTCCCCTCATATCAGATCTCGTAAGATACGATGAGCTACCGGATCCAACAGATGGTGGTATATACTCACACTCACAATAGTGTGGAGTGGGCATGCAGCATTTCCGTCGTAAAGTTACGCTAAACAATGGACATTCTTCAGCTATTATGATGATGTATTATTATTTATAATTATGCTGTAAGCTACCGACGAAATAAAATAGGCTACTGGGGCACCGTAGCCAAGATCGCAAGAATCCATCTATACATGTAATCTTTTTTGACAGGGCCATGCAGTACTGACGAAATAAAAGAGCACCTTTCTTCATATCAGGTCTCGTAAGATGCAATGAGCGACCGGATTTCAACAGATAGCAGTATATACGCGTAATAGCGTAACACCGCTCTGCAATAGTGAGGAAATGGACATGCAGCATTTACGCAAAGTTACGCTCTGCGACGGACATTCTACAGCTATTTTGATGATGTATTATTTTCTAATTATGCTACCGACAAATTAGAATAGGTAACTAAGGTACGGTAACTGACGTATATCTATACGAAACAGTGCAGCTCAAATGCAACTAATGTATAACGTCTCTGTCGCAATGGTACGCTCTGCTATTACTGACATATTTGTTTACCGCAGCAATCATTGAAAAACTGCCAGATAAGCCTCCATGTCTAACAGCATACATCGATCTGGCGATGATGATAATGATGATGATAACATATAAAATCTTTAGAAGTAGCTGTATATTCACATCTCCCAGTATATTTCACCATATAGTTACTTGAACTTTAGACCACCTAAATCGCCCTGACATTGTAGGTTAACTGACAGCTAGACTAAAAGACGCATGCCAGGTATTTTGCTGCAGGTGAATGTGATTTTTCTTTGTATTTAGGTACTTTACCAGCTTTTTTAGTAGGCGTTTGTGTAGTAAACAGTTGTTTATAACAATTACTTAAATTTACTGAAAATATTGTATATTTTTTTTTATGCAGAAAATTATTATCTTGTCTCAAGTTTCAGTTGGGTTTCGTACACGCACGCAACTTTAGGTAGTAAGTATATATTCAAGGTAGTATTGTAGAGCATTTCATCGGAAATGTAAGAATGCAGGTAAATGTAAGAATAAACTCTATTTCATTTAAAAGATATATTAAACAGATTTAACGTACATAGCGTCGTATAAATTAACATCAATAACAGCGCATCAGTATAAACATTTAAATAAAAAACTTAAATATTAACTATCAAAGACACATGTAAACTCCCCTTAAGAATGTGATGCCGCTTTAATTTTTGTTGTACAGTTGTAGTATTAGATATAGTCATGTCGTAAATGAAGTTACAGGATTTATCAATGTGACGAGATTCTCTACAACATAATTTTTATGAATTCATTTACATGCATAGTCAGAACAAACTAACCTATCGTTCTAACTAAAACACTGATATAATTTCATAAGAATTTTACCAACATTTTTCGCTTTCAAAACTTTTGATTAGGTTAAGAATCTCGACCGACGGTTCTATAGCCATGAAACCTTCATCAATCTTGTGCTTTGACACGAACTCTAAGTTTGCAGTTTCAGCACAAGCAAGGACCACGCTAATAAAATTAAAAGGAACGTGTGGACTACCCCTTATTACGTGGGCCAATATACGAGCGATTAAGATCGCTAGAATCTCTGCAGGAACGCAGATCCTGATTTAATCCCCGTATTAGAGCAACGGGGGCTGTCACCGGCGGAATATATCACGCCTCTAATTGCAAATATTACGGATGTTTAGCTGAATGAACACCATCTGCGCAGGCCGATTACCCATTTACGATATATGTTGCTACCTTTATATCACTCTCGGTTATATACAGAAAGTCTATCTATCTAAATACGATTTCGCACCTTTTTATAGGCGTGAATCACTGTCATTGTTTACTTCATTCATAGTATAGGAATGAAACTTAAAATATAGCAAAGTGTAGCAATGTTTATGTGTCTAGCATATGTTGTGACTTTCAGAGGTCAAACGTTTACGAGCTTTTAGCATGATTATTTTGTTGATATTTTCTTTATTTTTATGAATATGTATGATTCGCGATGTGCCGCAAGGGAGTAGTTGCTGGAAACCATTATGCGTGACGTTTTTGAAAGCATAGTGGTTAATAAAATTAGATAGAGGTTTTAATTAAGCAAGTGAACTAAATTCCAAAGCAGTTAATCCATAGTAGGTAGACGAGCTTAAAAGAGTTGTGGGTTCCTAAAGGTTGATTGTATACATAATAACAATGATTTATGTTGATCAATTCTGTCTCGTGTTACTTTTGCGGCTTGCTTACGGAAGGAATCTTGACTTACTCCAGAGAATGGAATGTATGCGTTCATTCGTGGGTTAACGAATAAACTTGTGTAGAAAAGATATTATATTATTTGTAAACAAGTGAGCCTTTAAATAAATACTTATTATTTACATAACTTGGTTATAACACATTTAATTAAAATGGAAAATAAATAGCAATTGCTACATTAAAGTTAAAACAAAACAATCAACGCCTCTATTACATTAGTAGCTAATAACTTTTGACATAATAATTTAACAATGCAATAGTTTTGTATATGAAAGATAAGCGGTCGCCCACGGTTTAGTTCTCGGAAAATCTTTTAAGCTTTACCGGAATCTGACAATGGAAAGCAACTATAGTATTACGAGCTCTACTATAGTATTTATAGACTTTTACATTTCTGGTTTTAAGTTTTCAAATGTTTCAATTATTTATGTAATGTAACAATTGCGAAGATCGTGCAATACGTGAGAATATTTAAAATACCGCGGGAATTAATAGAATTTCGCGGATGTGAATAGTAAAACGTTCTATTAATGTAAAATTGTAGAAATGTAAGAATTGGTAATTAAGATAATGGATTACCTATGGGAATAATGTGTTTTTTTTAATATTAATCTTTCATGTAGTTGTGCTAGTGTAATATGAAATGTAGAAATAAATGAGTATATTATAAATACTAAAATCGATAGAATTTTAGGGATAACCTCTCCTGTCTTTTGAAACCGCAACTCAAATGACATAAATAATATTTCAAATAGTATATAAGTTAAATTTTTTAGTCTTAATAGTATACTTGTTTGAACTTAGATTACAAAGTCATTTTGTTATATAAGCAAATGTACGCTATGTTTTTCCAAATATTAGTTTTCTATCAGGGTAAGATTTTAATAATACATTTAGGGACTTTGAAGATCCAGTTCTCGCGAGAAATTCATCTGCATTAATACCTCACCTATTACTGCCCCCAAAATAACAGTAAATAAATAAAGAAGTTTAGTAAATGAACATGGTTATTTGATCTTTAAGTACCAAAATTGGCGATACGCTTGCCATATCTTCATCATTATGCGGACCACATGTTTTTATGCCAATTTAAAAACTTGTACATAACTCTGTAATAAAATTGGAATTATTTTTATTTTTTGGAAACCATATGAAATAAAACTATTGTGATATTCAACGCCTAAATTCAAATCAACTTCTTATAACCCTTTTCCACAGCCACCATATTTTATGTTGTTTAATTTTTTTAAAATTGTTAAAGTTTATTGCTTATTATTTTCGAAAGTTACACTTGTCCATAAAACATATTATTAAGTGGTTTAAACTCCAATATGATTGAATACTGATTTATTCATCAAGTTTTATTTTATACAAGTACATAATAATCGTAAAATACAAAAGATACGCAAGTTTATCCCAGCCTAATGAGCCTGAAGATTTACAGTCCTAATAAAGCAAATATATACTTAAATACGTATAGAATTACTCGTTTTAAGGATTTATCTCAAGACCAAGGCTTTGCATTCGCTCTAGCCAAATGTTCGAGCTTTTACTCGATCCCCTAGCACGGCGAAGCTGGATATTTTCTGGAGAGGACAGAATTTATTTTTCAATTACTAAGTAAACAAAATTGTTTGATTGCTACGAAAATATTAAGGTAAAATAACCTACTTAATATATTATTAATTTTAATTTGACTTGCAATTTGGCTACATGCAGAGAGGAATGATGAATTTAATAATTGAATTTTCAAAATATCTAATCAATCAAATGATATCAAATCTTTTTTAAGGTAATTGCGGGAACGGATAAACGTGAAATTTGACACAGTTGAATTAAATTTGGAAAAGCTATTTTTTCTTAACAAAATGCATTAGATGTACACTAAATTCATTACTCACTGCTGTAAATTACACATACCGTACTTCAATGATATAAATATTAACTGTCTGTTAAGTAAATAAATGCTCATATTATCTTTAATGTCTTTGAAATAGGTGTAGTTTTGTACAAGACGACCTTAATAAAGCTCAAACTTAAAGTTTTCCAACACTAGTTTATAGAAACATTTATGTTCACCTATCTATTTCATATATATTACGCGCAGCATATGAAGTCCACCCATGAGGCAGTCAGACGATCTAACTAAAACCGCAAGATCACACTGGATGCAATTTGCATGGAACCGGTCCTATTGGAAATCATTTGGAGAGATATATGTCTAACAGCGGACGATCTACGGCTAATATGACTATGATGATAATAATGATGATGATCTATCAATCAAATGTAATATTTTAAAAAGATCCCTTATTTTTTAGGTAAATTCTGTGATAAACACAGCTATATATAGCTAGGATTAACTAAACATAAAATTATGTTGAGAAATATCTAGGAATATGACCATAAATTCACGTTGATTTAATAAAGCGACTCGTATTTTGGAATCGGATATTCATTTGCCTTTACCAAGAACCAATTCAAAAGCAATAAGACAAATTCGATATTGACCGAAAATAGCAACTAACATTTCGGTATCTTCAACGCACTCCGCATAATGCAATTACGTGAGATGGATTGGCTCTGAGGCGCGAGCACCTACAGCTTCCTTATCTCGCTGAGGTTCTCGCTTTTATGGCGCTTTTATAAAAGGGAATCAGAACAACGTGACGGCTGCGCGTCTCGGCATGCGTCGCACGTGCGACACTCGCTTCGAGATAAGTACTCGTTTGCGTTATTCATTTTGAAAGGACAAGTAGATACATATTAAGCATTTAGAATGTGGCTTCTTTAATGTAGACAGCATAATTGATAAAAATGTCCTAAACTAACAAATATAAAAAAACTACAGAAATTAGAAAACGGGGCGACTCGTCTGCGTGGTTTGGTATGGGTCACCCATACGGTATTTATTTCAAATACAACATATGCACAGAACATACGAGTACATATGAAATATTAAAAATAGGGGATTCTCTAAATTTTATTTCCTATACTAACTATAAAAAAAAATATTAATAACACGTTTGATAGAGCCAATAGAATTCATTCGAAATTGACTGGAACTAGTGAGTAATATTTTAGATTCTTCTCTCAACTTACTTATGAAATTACGTGAAATGGATTGCTACTTAGCCGCGAGCTCTTACAGCTTTCTTATCTCCAAGAGTCTCCCTTTTTTAGCATTTTTATAAAAAGTAAATCAAGACAACGCGGCGGCTGCGCTGCTTACCGCACGACTCGACATTTGTTGCTCAACACAGTCTTCTTGGTTTATGTTAAGAATTCGAATTTAGAATGGAACGCGTAACGATGGACGCATTCTGAATTCATGTTAAAATGGTCGAAAATGTATTTCTAGGTCCTTTGCATTCACCATATAATGCAATTACACGAGATGGATTGCTTCAGCCGCGAGCTCCTACAACTTGCTAATCGCACCTCGAATAGGACAAAATTACTTACTTTTACGAATAGGACAAAATTATGGCGCTGCCGTCTACCTTTAAGTATGCGTCACCGCACATCTTTAAAGTACGTTAAGTATATAATAGAATATGGCTCCTAACTGCATAATTGATTCATCATGACAAACATACTCGTATATGAAATGCTAGTGTTTAGTAACAAAAGATGATTGATATTTTTCTCTATTAAGTCAAATATGGAGCCTTATAAAAAGAGGGGCAGATTAGGGCAGATTTCTATTGATTTTTTTTAAGGGCCTAAAGTTAAAATTATAGTAATCACTTAAATGTAAGGTTTATACTCGTAGGAAAAAAATTAAGATTACTTTTGGGTGCACATTCAATCAACCATTCAACACCAGTAATGCTTAACTAACAGTTCAAATTCAATTTTGCCATCAATCTTGATTGACAATCATCTAAATTTGATAAATGATAATCCATCTAATTTATTCAAATAAACACAAATATCGTTTAAGCGGATAAGAAACAAAATAAAAACTATAATCGTACAAATGTATAAAAATGTGACCAACGGAAAAGCGTTCTTCGTATTTTCAAAACTTTCCGGTACGAACAAGTTGGAATGTATTGAAACGTTTCTGATTGCGCAAAACGTTTGAAAGTTTACCGTTATATGCAAACATGCATCCAAAAGACTTAGTAAAGTAAATTGAACTGCAAGTCCATCCTGCAACTTCGACGTTTTACCGTTATAGTTTATTATATAGTATTATTCGTGACCGACTATAATACTTATGTTGATGAAGGTTTTGAAATATCATACCAAATATAAAGCATTCGTTATATCAGCTATTGGAAGTCCACTGTTGAACATAGCCTTACCCAAGTAAGGGGGAATTTAACCATTAATTGCCGCTGGGCAAACAAGGCGGCAATAGCAGAGCGTAACTTTCGCAACGAAGATGCTGCTGCCCATCCTTACCCTGTGGTTCTGAGCTACACTGATTCGGGTGTATATACCGCTATTTGTCGGTTCTGGTACCTCAATGACCTCCTACGACACCTGATACAGAGGGAGGTACAATTCTACTCTGTCAGTACCTTACTATCGTAAATAATTCTATACGGATAAGAAGGTATAAAATATATTAAGAGTTTGTTTAAAAACCCTTTCAGATTTTCAAAGACTAAGCAAATTATTTTTCTATGTCACAACCCAATTGCTGAAAGAGGTTATAAGGCAATTTAACATCACGCTGCGCCACTCCTGGTGCCAAGCCGGATTTTACTTGTAAAACATTTAATTGACCATTCAAATAAATTTCAAACAATACTTCTTTAGCACCGATCAAAGTTATTTCAGTACAAAGTCGGTAATATTATTATTAATATACTTATAGGCGTGTAGTACTATATAGGTCATCAAAACTCAAATATAGAATCTTTAATTACTGTTAACCAGTAATCTTTTTTATAATAGCGGTTATTTGAGACTAGTACCTAGAGTAGTAGTTCCCTCCCCCTTCGGGTGAGTGTGAGTGTGGACGTGTGTTTGATTGTTTACATTGTTAGCGTAAAATTAAATTAAAAGTGAAAATTTCAATTCTTTCCCGGGGATTTTAACTTGGGGCCTTCGGTTGGCGCCACGTGGTTGCCCGCATCTCGGCTATTGCAAGAGTGACTCTATCAGCGGTGAATTTACCAACCATTAACACAATCTGACGCCACGCAAAGCTCCACCACGACCACGTCCATTGAAATTTGTAATATCTCAGTACGAAA